>CM032637.1:4621501-5099348 GCA_019097785.1 Fraxinus excelsior | reverse complement strand
AAGGCTTCTATCATTGAATCAACGATGATTTTCGATTTGGAACCTTTCCAACATATCGCTTAAGAGTAAACCAATATCCTAATTGAAATATGCTATCATTCTAGTCTGACTAGAAGTTAGCATCAATGTATCCATGAACTCCCAGTTCATTTTCTCCACATAAAATCTTCTTAAGATTTTATCTATATAGATCTGGATGAGTTAAGCAATCTTATAGATCTATCTCTATAGATCAAGCTATTTCTCACATATCTATTATGAAGAAATTATTTAACAACCATAATTTCAACAATTGAAATATAAAAACGTCGTCTCCTGTTAATATGTCTCATACATATAATATTAGGAATGCGACAATGCTCCCACTACCTTCTTTCAAACACACAATTCATTTTTGATAAAATCAAACATTTTGACTTTTATATCAAATCGAATATTTCAGTTCCAAAAGGCTTATTTTAATCCATATTGAACTTTTCTTGTAAACTCATTTACAACCTATGGGTTCTAATCCATTAGGCGGGTTGACCAAGGTCCAAACCTTGGCAACATTAAGTTCATATCGGATATCATAGCCTTATGTCATGTCAGCGAGTCAACACTTGACTTTGCTTATGCATAATTAGTAGGTTCATCATCCTCGATTAGTAATGCTAGATTAGTAATCATGGATTTTTATCTTCCAGAAGGTCGAATGATCCTACAAGATTTACATGGAGCTGTCGTGTCCGCAGGAGTCTCCACTTCCTGATCAAGAGTATGTCCATCAACACTTTTGGGATCAGACTCAGGTTATCTACTTGGTTAACTATATATGTGAATCTTTGAACTCTTTCAAGATTTACTCTACTCCCACTGTCCTCTCCTAGAATAAACATTTTCTCTAGGAGTATGACATGTCTTGAGATGAACTCCTTCTTCTCAATGAGATTATAGAATTGATATCCAATTGTCTCTTGAATATCCTACAAATATATGTTTATCGAATTTAGTTTCAAACTTATCCGATTCAGTGCGCTTCATATAAGCGTCACAGTTCCAATCTTTCATATGAGAAAAATGGGGCATTCTGTATTTCCATAACTCGTATGGAGTTTTGTTAACCGATTTAGATGGGACACGATTAGTGCGTGGCACGTGGCAATCAGTGCATGATCTCAAAACGATTTTGAAGTATTTGCATGGCTTGTCCTTATTGCACTATATTTAATAGTACATGATTCCTCATTGCAAATACACCATTACGTTGCAATGCATGTAGAGGAATTCACTGCGAGAGAATCACATTCTCTTTTAGATAATCTAAAATTCTACAGTTTAGATATTCTCCACATCGATCAAATCTTAGTGTGAGAATTTATTCACCTATTTGTTTCTCAATTCTAGTTTGAATCCCTTGAACATTTCAAAAGTTTCATACTTGAATTTCATCAAATATACATGACCATTTCTGAAATAGCCGTCTAGTAAATGTGATGAGATAAGAGAAACTTTATCTAGCATTGATTGATATGTGTCCACATACATCACTATGCATTAGACTCAGTAATTATACAGATCTTTCTCCTTTTCAAGTAAAAGGAGATATGGTCATTATGTCTAACAGACATATTTTGCATTTGTCAAATGATCCAAATCATTTGACCCAAGTGTACATCTCCATTTAAGTTTGGAATTGCATTTTCATTTATATGACCAAATCTGCAAGCCAGATATAAGTGTTATTCAGATTATCATTTTCATACCTTTTGGTATCTATACTCATTATAGAATACTCAATGTCTAGAATATAAATGTCATTTTGTAATTTACCATGACCATTAAGATCTTATCAAGATAAAAGGAACAACAATTGTCCTTAACGTTAAAATAATTCATGTCCAAACATGAAATTTATTTAATGCTCTTGGTAATGGAAAGAACAAAACAATATTTCTCTAATTCTAATATTAAGCCTAAAGGCAAAGGTAAAAGGTAGCTCCTATAGGCAATGCAGCAACATTTGCTCATATTCAACGTACAGGTCAACTTCTTCCCTTTTTGCAGTGATCTGCTTATGTTTAGTTTCTGCATATTTATTTAAATATGAGATCCATATCTGGTATCCAATACCCATGAAACTAATGAAGTAGATATAAGCCTTGCAATTTTCTTTCCAATGACATATCATTCCAAAATGATAATAATGGTCATTAGATTTAGTATTGTCCTTGTTTGCTTTAACTGTCTTAGCCATCTTGGTTGTTTTCCCAAAACATCATTTAGACTTCCCTACAGGAATCTATGACTAAGATTTGCCCACTACAAACATAGATATTGGGCTTAACAGTCTTAAGCATGTTCAACAACTCAATAAGTGTGCATTCGAATTTATCCATGTTAAATTCATAATTAGTCATGAATAACCTACTGGCAAAGATTGTAGAACCAAGTCATACTTAGTTCATTGTTCATGATTGAACTCAATTGAGACAACTTCTCAAAGTGGTCAACGTCTTCAGCACACCAGAACTGGCCGGAGACTCTTCTGCCATTATACACTGGTATAGTTGCTAGGAAATCTCATATCTTTCCACACGTGATTATTTATCATTCAACACTTTGAGATGAAAATCATGTGTTAGCATCTATACTCTTATGTTGCTTTTGTAACTCAGGTGACATAGTCGCAAACATCACACATGTTGCAGTACTATCGTCATCACTGTGTTTATTATAGCAGCCACATCTTCCTTTATTGAGTCATCAACGAGTGTCTCTGGAAAGGGTTACTCAAGGACATAATCAATTATCATGCATGAGAACAATTCTCAGATTGCGGTGCCAATTAAGAAAATTTGGTTTCGTTGTTGGCATACAGTATGCCACTCAAATACATATGGTTACTCAAGATTCAATAAATGTAAATGACAAAAAATAAAAGAATAATATATATAAAATGCATCGATTAATTTAACATGGTCTTTTATTAAATTAATTTCGCTCCCACTGTTTAACTCAAATTTATGACCCTCTCATATAAATTTATGGAATCCATACTTGATTCCCAGTGGGCTGGGATCCCATTTATTATATTAAAACCTTGAGTGTACTCAACAAATCTTAATAAAACATTTGGGTAGATACTATTATCAATTGTATCTCCATACAACTCCCAGATCATTAAGCTGACAACTCTTTGTCTTCACACATCTTATGTGTTAGCTTAACATGCCTCCAAAATTCATCTCCTTGAGTGTACTCAACAAAAGATAAATTTTAGTTAAGTCAAACCCATCATTCAGAAATATCTAATATTTCATAGTGTCAAACATATCCCCAATAGACCAGCCTTGAGTGTACTCAACAAGCTGAGATCGATTTCAGACTCTCATTTTTCACTATAATGATGGAAGGCTAATATAAATAAGACTTAATATTTTAACATGCCTCTAAAATTCATCTCCTTGAGTGTACTCAACAAAAGATAAATTTTAGTTAAGTCAAAACACATCATTCAGAAATATCTAATATTTCATAGTGCTAAACATATCCATAATAGACCAGCCTTGAGTGTACTCAACAAGCTGAGATCGATTTAGGATTCTAGTTTTTCACTATAATGATGGAAGGCGAATAAGAAAATGACTTAAATATTTTCAACGAGGGGTTTTGCATGCAAAGGTCTCATCGTAATAATTATATATATTTTATTATACATTTAACATGCAAATAAACATACATATAATAGTGTGGACGATTATGGACTTATACTATCTAGTCTTCCCGAGCCATAAGGAAGACTAGTTGGTCAGTTCCTAGGGGGTATAACATTGATTCATACAATGCTCCATCTCTATGGTCTCCTCCTCTTCTTGTATCTTCAATTAGTCCAGCTGCAACTTGTATCCTATACTAGTTGGCACGCAGGCCTAAATAATATTGGACGCGCAGGTCCATAATAATAACGGACTCGCAGGTCCAAAATAAATTAGAGCTCGCAGGCCCATAATAACAACAAGAATAAAACTAACCATTCAACACATCCACATGGTCGAGTCCATAATCATCCACTAGTAGAACATTCATCATTTAAATACATTCTTATATAATATCTAATATTATATGCAAACATGTTTTAAGTTTCTAGCAATAAAGTCGTCTAAACTAATTTAGACAAATGGATCGGAACAATTAAATAATCAATTAATCAAATTAATCAATTAATTTAATTAGTGGGTATATTTAATTAAAATCAAATTTTAATTTTATATATCAAATTAGAATCTCATTCTAATTCCACTATTACATGGCGGAACTATTTAATTAAAATCAAATTTTAATTAAATATCAAATTAGAGTCCAATTCTAATTTCAAAGTTTTAAAATAGATAATTTAATTAAAATCGAATTCTAATTAAATATCAAATAAGAGTCCAACTCTAATTTCAAAACTTAAGGCGATTAAATTTAATTTAAAATCAAATTTTAATTAAATATAAAATTAGAGTCAAACTCCAATTCCAAGATATTAGGGCAAACTTATTTAATTAAAATCAAATTTTAATTAAATACAAAATTAGAGTCCAACTCTTATTCTAAGAAAATTTTTAGGGCGAGACAATTTAATTAAAATCAAATTTCAATTGAAATGTCAAATTAGAGTCCAACTCTAATTTCAAGAATATATTAGGGTGATATAATTTAATTAAAATCAAATTTTAATTAAATATTAGATTAGAGTCCAACTCTAATTTAATTGAATTAATATTTTAATTTAGGATAAAACTCCTAAATAAAATAAAAATCAATTTAGGGTCAAAATTTAATACTTAAGTTAAAATCCAATTTTAACGAAAATATAAAAAGTCGCCAATTTTAAATAAAATTTTAAACGGGTCAAAATTGATAATATGGGTCAAAACCCATTTAAAATAAAATTAAAAACCATTTTAATATTTAAATTCAAAACCATTTTGAAAATTGCAAAATTGACCCGAGTTTAAAATTAAAAGAAAGCCCTTCTATTTCGAAAATTGCATGACAGGGCCTCCATTTAAAAATTGCAAAATTGACCCTTTTTCATAATTGCAGGCGGGGGCTTGCAATCTTACAAATTGCAGGAGAGGCCCCCGCCTCCAATCACCCAAAAACCCGTCTGAAACCCTAGAGAACAACCCCTTTTTTTTTTTTTTTAAATCTCTCAGGCGGCGCCGGCTAAACCACTGCCGGCGCCGCATCAGAGAACGTGCGCTGTGCGGCGCACTAATAACTGCAGCAGCGTGCGACGCTGCTGCAGTAAACGGCCGGCGCTGCTGCTACAATAGCAGCAGCGTCGGGAGCTGCTAGGCAGCGTCGCGTCTCACGCGATGCTGCTGTGCTTGCGGGCAGCGGCGTCTAACGCACGCCGCTGCACTCAGCCGTCGAACGGGCAGCTCCCGCCCGTGCCCGTGCCGGCGGCGGCGGAAGTCGCCGGCTTCTCCTTCAACCACATTTTTTTTTTTGTTTTTCGATCCAAAATATTTTATCATCTTTCAAAAACAGATTTTTAAAAGATGGAAAAATATAATATTAAATTGCTAGATTCAAGAAAAATTAAACAATCAACTTTTGATTGTTCAAACATGCAAAAACAATTTCTAACAAACACAAAGTAGGCTCTGATACCACTGTTGGGAACCTACTTAATCATGCGCAGCGGAAGTAAAGCAATTTCGATTCCCAAACAAGGATCTACATTGTGTTTAGATAGAAACTGTGTTTAGAATAATACCTTGATGAATTCTGCAAACTCTTTTGCTGATTCACGAACTCCAATGATCACGATCTACAATCCAAGCTGTCCAATTGTCCAGCCTCCAATGGTGATCCACACAGAGAATAAGAATGACGGCTAGGGTTTTCTTTTCTCGTGCTAGCAAGAATAATGAAAATTCCATTAGGTTTTTCAAACCCTAACAGCCTATTAATATAAATCCAAACGGGCTGACCCATCTCTTAACTTAACCCGGTCCAATATTTAATTAATCAAATTAATTAAATCCGGTCCATGAATTAATTAATCCAATTAATTAATTCGGGCCTATTAATAAGCAACTCAATTAATTAATTATCCAACACTTGTCAATTAATTAATTGGTAAATATCATTCTTCTGATTCTCTTTTGTGTGTGACCCATTAGGTTCCCGATCACGATGTCTAACGACGTGAATTATTATTTTGATCTAATCAAAATTGATAAATTAAAATACCCCTTTTAATTTATCATCAATTTACATTCGTTGTCCCAGATTGACATCTAGCAATGTGTCAGGGCAATACATGTGACGGGAAATGTCACGTGACATGACAAAACCAAACTTGTTCGTTTACCGTGAAACTATAATCCCTTCGTCAATATGATCCGATCAATTACGAGATATGGACGTGAGTCAATCTCAATTATCGATCATATCTTTTATCCTACTGTTAAGTCAATGTAAGTCGAAAACTCTTTTCCGACTTATGAGTTCACCTTGGCCAAGGATTTCATTATCAACTTAACTGGATGAAATGTAGATCATAATCTCTTACTATCTAAGAGTGACGAATCCTCTATTGATCATTCACAACCTTCATATGATTCTTGACATACCCGAACGATGCCGTATTAGCGACCTTGACAGAGCAACATCCGACATCACCAAAGCATGACTGTCCTCACATAAGGCACTATGATGACCTCAAGTCAAAGGACCAATTCCACTACCGAACGTTAGAGATTAACCACTGACACTCAGATAGTTTTCCATGTGGAATCTCTCAGCGGGTCTCCAATGTTTTGTTCTATAACAAAACATTCACGTGTTCATTCAAGTGTCTCCACACTTTAATTTGTAAGATCAACTACTTACTTCATAAGTAAGAAATGCCACACGTGATGGTCTATCCGTAATAACGATATCCGTATCCCGTTATTACATACGACCACGGACGATTTAAGATTCAGTCATATGTAATTCGTATCTCACAATCACAACTCCTTGTGATTAACAAATCAACAAGACTTGAATCTACGGATTCTATTATTTAATTAATTAGAATATTAATTGACATAAATAATAGATATTGCCATAAATATGCATCGGTTATATATACATTAAAAGTGCTTATGTCCAAAGTTGATTGGACCTAGGGCATAACACTTACACTGGGAAGGGAACAGAGAAGGATCTAGAGCAAACATGTGCTTCCATTATACAAATTCAGCTCGATCAGAGAAATCATCAATTATTATTCTTGTTTCAATCTAGTTTTGAAAAATAATGAAAGAAATCACATGAGAAACAGGACTCACAGATTCAACAGCATAACAGGGTACCATCAATATCACTCCCATCAAAAATTTCTGTTCCTGTTATCCACCCACAGAAAACGAATAAAGATAAATTTCAGCACCCAAAAACCCATTAGAAAATAAGAACAAACAAAATCAAGAAAATTGTTTTCTGTCTGACCTCGGGGTTTTTGTAGGCAGAGAGGTGCTCGAATAGAAGATAAACAGAGAGGGTCAAAGTGAGGATCACGAAAAATCCAGCGATTAGAGCTGCCCATGAGGGAGGTGAATATGAGCTGCTGATCCAATTCAAATAATCAGAATTTATGATATTCTGCAGCATCAATTCAACTCAGCCTATAATTCTGAAATTTGATATGGGTTTTTATTGTTATTATTTTTTATTCGATCAAAGCTCGTTACAAACTTCCATCCTGAGGTTGAATTGGACGATCGAACTATCAGAAAATAATGGAATATGAGTTTCAAAATATTAAAATATATTTTTGTATGTTCCAGTTTGGGCCCCTATACTTTTTCTTTTTCCTTTTAATTTGATGTGTTTTCTTTCCACTCGACATATCACATAATTCATTATTTGGGGGTTACCCATAACTTTGATCTTATAATTTAATAGCAATTTAACGTGTTTTATGTTGATAAGGATACGTCGTATATGTGAAATTTGAAAATATACGATACTTATTTGTAATTTAGGGTGTGTTTGAGCAACCTTATTTTGGAAGAATGTATTCTTGAATAGTAGATTAATAGAGAATGTGTAGTTGAAAAAGAAGAAAAAGTTATTGATGTGATGGAAAATATTATTTTATTAAAAATGTGTGGTTGAAAATTAGTAAAAGAATGAGAATTAAAATTTTAATGTGTATCAAATAGGGGCTTAGTACCCAATATTTATCATTAAATTTGTAATTTTGATCTGATTATATGATATACTTTTTTAAAAAATGTGAGATATCTCATTATATCATGAAGTTATTAATTGGGTTATTAGCACAAAACGTTCTTACATGTTAATGAATTGTGCAAAACGTTTTTGCATTTTATTTATTTATTTATTTTAGCATTTTCACCATTATTTTTACATTTCATATTTTTCATGATTTCATCCAATTTTTCAATTAAAAAATATAAAATGACAAATATACCTTACTATTTAAAATAATGATAAAAAAATAAAAATAAAAATTAAAGAACAAATTATAATCACACTCCCAAGCTTTTTTCAAAAGTGCTAGTGAGCCTGAATAAATTATTAAAATAGTAGAGACATTTTGAACAATAACATAGAAAAATAATAAAGTTTTGTGCTAATTGCCCGTTATTAATTTATGGCTCCATCTTAAGTTAGCGCGCTAAGTTTATTTACGTCAATGGGAGCTAACATGCAATATATTGGAAGTAAATTGAATTTTAATGATTAAGACAATTTTAAAGTTAAGCGATTCTAATAAAATTTTAAGTGAGAGTTGACAATACAATAAATTAAAGATTAAATTATATAGCAATAATAAAAATAGAAAATAAAGAGCAAAGTCATGCCCCTTCCGAGTTTGAAAAGATTTACGTTCGAATAACAATTGAACGTATTTCATATTAATTAATGACCATATTTTTTTACTAATTGCATGAACATGTCATTAATCCAGTCAAAAACATATTTGCAATATTTTGCACCCTAGTTCTTGAAAACTGAAAATTTGCAAAATGGCCTAAAACTTCCTAAGCATTACAAATAAGCCCCATATCTTATTCATGGACTTTCTGGAATATTAGTATTACATTAGCGAGGGGAAATCAAAATTAAGCCCCTATTAGATTTTAATCCCTACCAAACATGGGCTAAACATTCCTAGTTTTCTAAAAGAACCTCTTTCTTCGTATTACTTTTCATAATTTGAAATTTTCTATCTATATTTTAAAGATTAAGAATTCTTATTTTCGAGAAATCTTCCTACTTCATCCTTCGAATTTATGCTCAAATACATATGTTCGCGTATAATATCAATTGTATAATTCTAATAGGTAGTTAGCATAAGAAATATGGAACGTTTGATTATAAATGTGGAATTTGAGTGAAAATAAAATGAATTACAAGGAATTGAATTGCATATAATTTGTTTTACTAGGAATGGTAATTAATTGTGTTTGATTGGTATAATTTATCACTTGAAAAATATTGAAAGTTTGATCTCCGTTTAACTTCGTTTTTCATGAAAATTATCCATTAAAGTGTTAATTTTTTGCATAATTGGGTCTAAAATTTGTTCCAATTGCACAAATAAAAAATAAAAAAAATTATCATACCGAATATTATTCGCTTGACTTTGTTTTGCATGAAAATTGTCAATAGAAATGATAAAAAAATTTATTATTGTGTTTAGAATTTTTTCCAACGGCAAAACAAAACTGGAAAATCAATTTCCACCAAATTGATGGAAATTGATTTTCCACAAAATCAAAGAAAATGTGAGCATGTGAGCCAAAAAAAAAAAATTATATATATATATATATATCGAACGAGGCAAAAGTGGAAAATTTGAATTTATTTTCCATTTTTCATGAAAAATAATGACCAATCAAACATGCCCTAAATATATGGATGTCATTCTTTGGGGTTTTATATTCATACGAAAATATGGAATAAAAAGGAAGCATACGTCAATATATATTTGCATCGCGAAAGTGGGTAGAGAGTAAATTAGGGCAAGTTGATCGCATTTTAATTCGAAATCAATTCTCAATAAAGATAAAATGTCCTTTATTTAAATTTTATAATTCCTTTTATCATATAATGTTTTGTTAATTATCAATAATTCGGTGTGCCAAATAAACATAAATCGTGCTTAGCGGGTTAATGGGCCGGATCCAAATCCATTAAATTCGTATGAGCCGCCCAAACGTTGCAGGGAAATTTAGGGCTTTTTTTGTTTAGGGTTTCTGATTCCTTCTATATAAATCCAATCTTCTTCTTCTTTTTCTTCATCGCCCTTCACAAAATCTAAGCTACCAAAACCAACCTCCATAAGACCCTAAGTTCCTCTGTATCCAGCAATAAATTAATTCTATTCTATGTAGAATTGTGGTGATTTGCCGTATATTCATGTGCTTTTCCAAATTTTATAATTTGCACGTAGCCTCCCGGGCTCCTCTGAGATTTTACAAGTGAAGTCGAAGCCCCAAAGCTCGTGCTAGAATTACGCCGTTAAGTGTTGCAGATTTGTCTCTTTGTACATCTTTTCCACGGCTAATCTGTGTCAAATCAACGGCTACATATCCTCTGAATTGGAATTTTATATATTCAAATTTTATGCTTTGCTGCCTCTCCACACCTTTAGCTTTTCTTTCCATAATTTTTTCAGTGAAGAAATTGCTAGTCATGGAGGCAGATATTTAATCTCCGGCGGTGTACACGTGGGGGTTTATTCATTTCTCATATTTTGCCTCTAAAAACATCCGCTATATGCAAAAACTAATTAAAAATTTGAATCTTTGTTATTTTAGATTTTTTGGCTATGATTAATTAATTATCCGCGCTTCTGAGATGCATAATCCATGAAGTAAATGGATAAAAATGGTTGAATTTCTTGATATGAGCCGTTAAATTACAATTTTCTTATTACAGTTTCAGTTTTTATAGGCGGTGATGATTGATTTACAGCTAAATATGCCAGTTCTGCTTCAGAAAATTCTTGATTGATAAGCTGTTTAATCTCTCTGAGCTTCTAAAACGTTTTATTACTCAAATCAGAGGATAAAATGTTTTATTTTGATTTTATAACCATAAATTCTTTGTAGTCCGTGAAGATCTGATCCAAATGATTGAGATGTATTTGATCCCGAGACCCTGAAAAGGGAGAACCTCTTGGGGTTGGTACATTAGCATATGAAATTACTGGATATGTCTGAGACATTGAATTATAGAATTTGAGGTTTTGAAATATTTGATTTGTTGAATGAGTTTAACTATACCCTTGTCCTTGAATATGAGCCAGGTCAAGGGTCTGAATAACTCGTAAATTTTGTGTTGCCATCAGCTTCATCTTTTGAAATTGCTAACGAGAATGAAGTTAAATAACAACACTAAATGTTTTGTTTTGTTAACTATGAAGCTGCTGCTGCTGCTGCTGGCATTGGATTTCTGTTTTCATCATTGAAGACATGTAGCAAGATTGGTTCTTGCCCATCCCCTGCTCTAGTCTGTTGGGAAACTGATTTAAAGTGACAGATACTGCTTTCTTTTTTTTCACATTGAAGAGCCTGTAGTTCTTGATTAGAAGGAAGATCTATTTGTGGTGAACAATTGTGGCTTTTTAATTCATGGTTGAGACAGTTCATATGTTTGTACATGTTCGGCATTAAAAGTTTGAATGTTAATTCAGAATTGAGTTTGAATCTTTAAAACAATTGTCTGAGTTGTATTATTTGACTAAAATATGGATCAAAGAAAATAAACGTCCCATACTTGGGTGAGAATTTAGTTGCATGTACAATTATTGAGAGCACATCCATTTAAATTCCGATTTGTATTTTTCGTGGAGAAATCTGATCAGCGATGGAAAAGAAGCATAAAAAGGCTGCACAATTCATATGCATTACGATGACTCAGACAACAAAGAACCCTTGAAAGAGGACAAACGGAGGATCAAGTTTAACATTTTAATTCCGGACAAATGCTCTGAGGGCTGAGAAGAAATTTCGAAGCAACAAACTACCTTACTCCATGGATAAGAATATTGTGTACATTTTTGCTGATGTTTACTTTATTGATGTCCACATGGTTTTCTCGTCTTGGAATGGCAAAGTATGAACAATGTTAGTGAGACATGGTTGATATGAGTAGATTCCATGTTTGGAATTTTTGAATATTGATATTAACTCCAGTTGAACCTCACGAAACACCCTTCTCTGGAATGGTAGACAATGTATTTCTTCTCACATTTATAATCTGATGGAGCTCAAACCAAAATCTTCCATTCCACATCAGGTGATTCAAGAGTCTACAAGCATACATATAATAAGTTACTTATTTAACCACTGCACAGCTAAATAGGAATTTGGTGCCAATCATAATTGCATACTCGATATCATTGATCAAACCATACCTTATTCACTTCAATACATTTGCTTCAGCAGCAAGGACAGATTGGCAAATTGATCTGCTCTTTAACCATATGGTTTACAGTTTACTGAAATAATTTTGCCCCTGTTGAAGCTCTAAACTATCTCCTTTTCCATGTAGAATCCTTTGGACCAACAAAGTCCGGAAGGCATTCTTTCATCTCCTTGGAAAATTTCAAAGCCAATTCCATCTTCCCCGTCCTTTTTAAACTGAAAATTAGAGCTCGGTAGATGTGAATTGATGGTTGGATCCTCTTAAGTTTCATCTCCTCAAAAACTCTCAATGCTTCCTCAATTTTTCCTGACCTGCCTAAGCTCTCAATCAAAGCTTTGTAAGTCCGCAAATCTGGTTGAACTCCTCTCTCACTCATTTCTTTGAAATACACTAAGCACAAATCAAATCTACCTACCTTCCACAAGCTGGTTAATAAGGTGTTGTATGTAACAATATCTGGAATAAGATCAGCCTTTTTCATAGCAGCAAATTCATGCAGCATTTCATCTATTTTTCCAAGTCGACCAAAAATCCCCAAAATGGTATTATATGTAACCAAGTCTGGTTCACATTCCAAACTTTTCATATGATCAAATACGAAAAGTGCCTTGTCAACATGTCCGCATTTATCAAAGGCAAAGATAAGTCTGTTCAGAACTATTTCATTTCTAGGGATTACCATTTCTGAAACTTCTTTAATAAATTTCAGTAACATGACAGGATCATTATGCTTCACAAACACTCCAGCAAGTATAAGATATGTAGTTAATCTTATAGAGTCACAAGACACCAAAAAGTCCTTGAAAATTTTTAAAAGCACGTCAATATCATTTTCTTCACCTGCAGCCACCAGAAGGCGCTCATACGCACAAGGGCTGAAGAATATGTGCTTCGTACATAAAGAATTCAATAGCCTAGCAGCAGATAGAAGATCTCCAGCAGTACAGAGCTTGCTAAGGTAAGTGGCACAGATTTCTTCTCTAGAAACTGAAGAGTCCTGGATAGCAGCAAGGATTTCATTCAAGATTTCATCATTGCTTTCTTGAGGAGGAGAGGCTTGTGTTGGTATTGATTGCCGATTGTGAAATGAATTACTATAAATAGCAAAGAAAGGCCAAATCCAAAAGATTCTGACTGGAATGGATTTAGCATATCTCTGTTGTAGATATATAGTTATTATGAGATCAAAATAACACATTCACGAATTTTGTAAGAAATAAGCTAACCGTACTTTCAAGAGAAGTTCAATATAGTCAACGATCACAAAAGATCAAGTAAATAAAATATTTATTTGACTAACTGCACACACAAAATATTCAATTCCACAATTTCTGAAAATTGAAAAAGATAAAATCGATCTAATTGAGAATTTATGCATCAGCAGTTATATATTCCATTTGTCAAACAGAGCTTGAGCATTGCCTCTTAAGCAGTATGGATTTTCAGATTTCAGAAGATGATTTTCGCAAATAAATAGATCCCAAAATATTTCAACTTTTTGGCACCGTCATATTTCTTCCAAGCAATGCTAGAGGGGCCAAAGCAATAATTCCACACAACTACTGAATCAGGGAAGAAAAGCTAGTTCAATTGTAATTGCAAAATGAAATTATCAAATCTACTGGTCTTGAAAACTACAAGATGCCCTAACTGAACTCAGTGCAGTGTCAATAAAATCTGGTTTACAAATTCAGTCTCTTTGACAAAAATATATCCTTTAAAACTCATACAATAAAACACAGACCAAAAAAGGAACTAGTATCATAACTAAATCCATTATCTAATGCCGTCCCCTCACATTTTACTTCGCATTTGCATGAACTAAGAGTCTAGCTTCATTAAATCCTTCAGATTTTTAAATTAAGATGACAGACAAACAAGACAAATCGAATTACGCTCGCATCAAGTCAGCATATTTCACTGCCAAAAACCTTTCTGCTCATCTAGTAATTTTATTTACTCTCAAGTCTTACCATTTTTCGCCCCATTCCTATGATCTAAATGCAATTATTTTGCTGTTACTACAGAACACCGGATGTCCTATAAAATGCTGCCACTACAACTGGGAAGCATAAGAACCAATAATTATTTCAAAAATTAAAAAATCACCAGATTTCTTAAAATGTAAAAGGAAATAAAATTTAAAAACAATAAATTAAAGCTTACAATAACTTGGTAATATCTGGCTCCATGTCCATGGGGAGCGGTGGTGAAGCGCCAAATTCCTTCCACATACATCCGCAAAGTAACTTCGTGATTGGGGGTATTTAGGAGATTCGAACGATGATAATAATGATATATCAAATTGGAATTTCTCAGATTTGCCTTGAACTTTGAAGCGGTGGACGCTAGCATTTTATGGGGCTAGTTTAAATTTAGGGTTATGGACTTCGCCAGTAATTGGGTTTAATTTGGGGGTTTGAGGAAATTGAAATTGGGAAAAATTTGTTCGGCAGAACTCAATTTCATTTATATAGGCAGGCACTCCCGAGTCATTAACTACTATCAATCATGCTAAGTTTGACACAAAAATAGATACAGTGTCACGTGTAATTTTATTACTAAAATAGAAAGACGTTATTTACAGATACGATTGTTATATATTCATCATACTCTATATCTACCACTTTTAAAATATTAAAATTTTAAGAAATATATATTATTTTCATCAAAGTCACGTTCTAATAATGTTGTTACTAAATTAATTCATTTAAACGCTATAAATCCACACAAATTTTATATATTCATTTCACTCTAAATACATCTCTAATATAATTTCAGAATTTTAAAAAAATCACCATGTTCATCCCCATTGCATATAACCATAGTTATCATGCTCGACCCAGATTGAGTCAATGGTTCAATTGGTAGATTAATGGTTCATTCGTTGGATCATTGCTTATTCATATATCCAAACAAAAAATAATTTTTAAGTGAGAATTTTATATTTTTAAGATATATATATTAAGCCCCTGTTTGCCATTAAAAAGATTAGTATTCTCCTCATTAAAATGTGAAATAGTAGAGCTCAAACATGGGCTAAAACACGCCAGTTCAAACGGTTTTTGATTAGGAGTGTCCAAAAGTCTCGAATCGAATCGGATCGGACCAAACCGAATCGAACGATTCTTCATAAGTTAAATACCCGAACGTGTACCTAAATCGAGAACCGATGAATTTGGGTCGGGTCTAGACCAAGAACCGAATAACTGAAACTAAATAATTTTTTTATTGAATTACTTAAATTATTTTATTTTTTAAATAAATTAACAAATTAATTAAATACATCAGATCATTTCATAATTTTAATTTTAAAGCACATTAGTCCAAATGAATTATTGATATGGATCACCGACATTTTAATATTAATGTCTAATTTTTGGTATTTGTATGCATTGAATTAATGTTATTCGACAGCTAGTTATTTATATATTTTTGAATTGTGTTACGTTAATTTGTAAAAGTTACGAATGAAATGTTATTAGTTATATTTATATAGTGTTGCTGTAAATGTCAAAAAATTTAATTATGGTACTGAATCGAATGGAATCGAACCCGAACGGTTCCATAATTATATTTGGACTCGACGGTTCCATTTATTAAATACCCGAAAATTTTGGAATTGAACCAAACCGACCCACGGACAGCCTTATTTTTGATTGATTTTATTAGTTATTGACTGGTTCAAATGCTTTCAAGTCAAAATGTGCAAACTTGCTCGGCTTTCTGTCTGGTTTGGAGGGTTCGTGCCGGGTCGATTTTAATAACTATGTATATAACATTGATCTTCTCACAATTCAATAATTCATTCTATAAACCAAATATTATAAAATGGGATTTCATGAACCATAGCCCCCCGTCATCACCATCATTCTCAATGTGACATGGACTCTATTATTTTTATTCAAATTAAACATAGTAATTTGAAAGGACTTGTAGCATTTACTCCATTAAAATGAGAAATTTTTTTTTAAGGGATAAAGGGAAATATATTATTGGGTTATTCTTCTTTCTGAAATTAATTGTAAATGATTGTTTTAAGGATCTGTTTGATACCCTGATTTTTCATAGAAAATGGAAAAAAAATTCATTTTCCAACTTTTGTAGTGTTTGATAAACAAAAATTTTCTGAAAAATATTTTCCAACTTTCTAAATTTTCTACCTTTTTTTAGGAAAATAAATTTTTTATATTTTGACGTGTAAATATTTTTCAAGTTTTTTTATTTACAATTGGAAGAAATTCTAGACACAATGGTAAAAAATATTTTCACTTTTATTGACAATTTTTGCAAAACAAAATCAAACGAATGATATTCGGTATGATTATTTTTTTTTCATTTTTTTTAGAATTGAAACAAATTCTAGACCCAATGGTGGAAAACATTATCACTTTAATAGACAATTTTCATAAAAAACAAAACTAAACGAATATCAAATTTTCAACATTTTCCATGAAAAATTATACCAATAAAACACAATTAATTACAATTTTCAATAAAACAATTTTTAGGTAAATCTTTTCCCTATAAAACATTTTCGTTCCATCAATTTTCCACCCTGCAATCAAACGAACCCTAATTGATTACAACTGATCAATTGTTGTATTCAACTGTAATAGTATAGGAAAGTCCGACTGAAGAAGACAATTACATGGCAATTTTTTTCGTGCTCATAAGTTGTAATTTACAATTTTAGGAAGTAAATATCCATATTTTAAGTTCTTTGTCATCGCAAGTTGTATGGGTGCTTCCTAGAAATGAAATAAAGCCAACTCTTTGTGCTCCAAAAAACAAATATTATTTAAACAGTAAGACAAGGATGGATAGAGCCCACTGCTAAATAATTGAATGCACTATAGGGGATTTGATCTCTTTTGTACCTTTAATAGTTCCCTGATCAACTTTGCTTTAGGACTAGTAGATGCAATAAATTTAAGTGTACGACATTGATTGACAATCACGTGTTGTCAAAATCATAACATATGATCTAGAATACAGATATTTAAAATGAATGGATATGCTTATGTCAAATAGAATGTTGTCGACTAATGTTGTACATGTAACATGATTCATAAATTCGAGATTCATTTTTTCATGCACTATACACATGATACTTTTTTCCTCATTTACAAAAACAACACCATGGCAAGGTTGTGCCCCCATAATTCATTTATTTTTTAGTCTACAATTTCTTGTTGACAAATATAATTTTCTACTGAAAATAAGTTCCTACGTTTGCCAAAAAAGGATGAATATAACTGAACATTTTATTTTAACCACATTTAATATATCTCTACACCGCCCCCAAATCCCGAAACCCAACCGGAATATAACAAAAAATAATAAAAAACGATGAAAATTGTTATTGATATTATTTGAATTCAAAAGATACATTATATCAAGAAATCTTCATATACTATCATCAAATTCACAATAAAACGTAATCCTTCTTCTTCTTCTTCTTCTTTTTTCAAAATTTCCTTCATATATTGCTACACATGTATCTATTTCCTCTAATAGTATCTCTTCAATTGTTGTTTTAATTTCAATTAAAGGCAATATTTTATGATTAGGGGTGTCCAAAATATCCGAATCGAACCGAGCGGTTCTTCATAAGTTAAAGACCCGAACGGGTACCTGAATCGAGAACCGAAAGGTTTGGGTCGGGTCTTGGGTCTCGACCAAGAACCGAATAACCGAATGAGACCCGAAACTAAATAATTTTTTTATATTTTTTTATTGAATTAATTAAATTATTTTATTTTTTCTAACATTTTACATTAGTGGAAGATTAATAAATCAAGATTTGAATTTTTATCTAAGGTTGCAAGTGATGTTCTTGTCATTCATGTATCTACAGTTGCTTCTGAGTCATCATTTAGTACTGGAGGGTGCATTCTTGATCCATTTAGGAGTTCTTTAACTCCTAAAACAGTTGAAACATTAATTTGTACACAAAATTGGCTAAGAAAATATTCTAGACTCTTGAAAGTTTCTCAAGATGGAATTTGCATTGAAGAAACAGAGTCTTACGAGGGCATTGAGACATGTAATAGATATATATTATATATTTTTTTTATCAAATCTTATTAGTTGAATATTTTTTAGTTTATTTGTTTGTTAATTGTGCTTTTTCAATTCTTGTAGAGTTTTTTGCCATGGCAAGTCAAGCAGTAGCAGTTGATGATTAAATCAAATAGTTGATAAGTATTAATATCTACTTTTTGGTATTTGTATGCATTGAATTAATGTTATTCGACAGCTAGTTATTTTTATATTTTTGAATTTGGTTACGTTAATTTGTAAAAGTTACAAATGAAATGTCATTAGTTATATTTATGTAGTGTTGCTGTAAATGTTAAAAAATTTAATTATGGTATGGAACCGAACGGAACGGAACCGAACCCGAACGGTTCCATAATTATATTTGGACTCGACGGGTCCATTTATTAAATACCCGAAAAGTCTGGAACCGAGCAGAACCGAACCGAACCGAACCGACCCACGGACACCCCTATTTATGATTATTAAAGTTCAAGTTAAATACAAATATGAAGTAGTGACAGAAGACGATTGAATAAAAAAATTAACTATAATGGGGTGGGGTGGGGGCCAACTGGTCCCCTAATTCCCCCACCTATCACAAGGGGCTAGTTGGTCCCTTGTAATATATACAATATAAACGCCCCTCATCTCAATTAGAGTTGGCCCCCTAATTCCCCCACCTATCACAAGGTGCTAGTTGGTCCCTTGTAACGTGCAGGATATAAACACCCCTCCTCTCAATTAGTTGAATCTCTATCTATTTTTACAAGAACGTCAAACTTTAGCAACATTGCTCAAATTTCTAAAAGGGAAAAATTACATTTGGATCCTTAACCTTTCCAAATATCGCATAAGAGTCCTAAGTCTTTCACTCTTGACGGTGCAATCCTTAACCTTTGGTTAAATATATAAGATATATTTCCTCTAAAAACCCTGTTAGTTCAACTGTTAAACATTAATCAAAACCCTTTTAAATAAGGGTAAAATTGCCATTCCCCCTTTCCTATTTCATATGACTAAAATAACTAAAAAAACAAGGAACAAATAAAAAAATAAAATTGTATGGTTTTGCTTTTTTGGTCTGAAGTTTGCCCATTCCTTTAACTTTCACTATTATCGGTCGGAGAATTTGAACGGTGGATTGTACATGAGCTGATGTGATTTAAAATTGAAGTACTTCATGTACAATGAGACTTTTGTTTCTCGACTTGTTAAATCAATGTGTTACTATAAAGTTATTTGATGAATTGTCTTTTGAAACCTGTGCCCGAGACATCAAGTGATTTTTTCTACTTCATGTTGATTCATTTGTTGGAATGGTTATGTGCAATGAAATGATCATAATTTATTTAGGGTCCGTTTGATTGCAATGATGGAAAGAAAATGTTTTACTGGGAATTGAATTGACTAGAATTTGTTTTGCTAGGAATTGTAATTAATTGTGTTTTATTGATATAATTTTCTACCTGGAAAATGTTGAAAGTTTCGTGTTCGTTTGACTTCGTTTTTTATAAAAATTGTCCATTAAAGTGATAATTTTTCTACCAATACTTCTAGAATTTGTTCTAATTACCAAAAAGTAAAAAAAAATTTAAACAATTAGAAAAAATTATCATATTCGTTTGACTTTGTTTTACATAGAAATTGTCAACAAAAATGAAAACTCTTTTTACAATAGTTGATAGAATTGGTTGTCATTGCTTATAAAAAAAAAAAGGTGGAAAACAAAATCAAGATTTTGTGCATCAAATGATTGTACCTTAAAAAAGGTGGAAAACATTTTGCCAGGAAAAGAAACGCTATCAAACACTCTTAATTGACAAAAGTTAGAAAACATTTTCCTTTTCCACCTTTTTTCCTACCTATCAAACGGACCCTCAGTGTCGTACGCATATTCATTAATTTGGGGGATGATAGATAGACAGTGTAGTAAAATAATATATTAAATTGGAGTTCAGTTTCAATTACCTAATTGCGACAAACTAAAGTTTAGCGGCTCGATTTAGATTTTGTTGAAAGTTCAATAACAACAGATAAATTTACCCGTAGAAATTTGATTGATCACATAAATCCACACAAATTTCACAATCGTGGCCAAATCATATATAATCTTAAGTTGAGTAACCATAAATGCAAAGACATGAGAAATTTGAAGTTAGGTCATATGCCTACTCATTGTCTTTAGCGTATACCATCTTTTGCTGCGTAGATATTGCACAAAACAAAATCAACTTATCTGGGATGCCTTCGGACGTATAATAGAAGCAAATGGAAACATCTTTTGTTTTCAATAAACTATTTACTAAATCTGAAGTTAGACATAGTTTGTCTTGTGAGTTTTGTGGTGATGTTTCATCTTTCGAGACTCGAGATCTAATTCTCAAACTTGAGTAATCGATTATATGGGAGGGAGCTAAGCTATAGAGGTACATCTCGCTGTAGAAATATGTTCTTTGACCAACATATTTTATGGGACTCGACTTTTCAACCATATTTTATCGTTTTTTAACGAAATTTACTTTCTTAAAATATTTCTGAATTTATGTTTGTTTCATTATTAATCAATTTTGTTAAATGACACAAAGTCATACGTAGATAAATAAGTTTCATAGAAGTTTTACACACGCTCACATGGGTGGACCCGCCATTGTGAGGTATGGGTGGGGCCTGTACCTACGACACAACTCTTGTTAAAATAGGATGCCAGTAAGATCCCCAAACACTTTGGCATGGAACACATTTTTAATGTTGAATATGACAGTATGAAGATGAGCGACTTTATTCCAATCATACATAACTTTCCAGCTCATACTCAACTATTTGATGCCATTATTTGACAAAATTAATATTTTGAATAATGCCGTGAAAAGAGAGGACAAGGGAATACAAATAATACATTTGTGCTTGTTATAATAAGAATCAAATTCTCATATTTATAGGGTAAGATTAAAGATACAATAGTAATAATTTCTAAGACTACAAGGGTACAATTGCTATTCACTAATAAACTTATCATTTACAATACTCTCCCTTTTGAATAACACATTACAAAATATTTGCTTCGTTAAAATCTTATTTGATAGAAATTTAATGGGACAAAAAAATCGAACGAAAGAAAAAGAGTACAGTTATTTTGGAGTATTAAAAATAAATGTTGTCTCTATATTTATAGGGCATGATTAATGATAGAATGATAATAATTTATAGGGTTGCAGGGGTACAATTATCATTTACTAATAAACTTACCATTTACAACAAATAAAGATTTTTTGACAAATGTGTGGTTAAAAAATAAGATTTTTATTTATTTTTTATTTTTTTGGGTTTACATGCATAATTTTTTTTTTTTGTGTGAATATGTGTTTGGCAATGAGTATGTAGAAAAAATGATTTTTAAATAATGATTGTCAAACATGGGCTAAAGTGAAGAAAAGGTAACAAACAAGTGCACATTTATCTTTTATTTTCCTTGAAATTACTAGATGTTCGTGATATCTCATAAGTGTATTTTACGCGCTTATCACGACTTATGTTAGCCCATATTTGATAGAGATTAAAATCAAAATTTTAGTAAATTTTGATAATAAAAAAAAAACAATGAACTGCGTAATTGAAAAATTATGGGTTCCATGAAATATGTAGTTCAAATTAATTATTAACTTTGACTTTTATGAAAATCTAAACTTTAATTTTTTTATCAAACAAGGGTTTTATATATATTTGTAAATTCAGTGATTTTATTGTGATAATGGGTAAAATCATAATCTGGATATATTAGAATAAGAAGAAAAAGAAAAAGGAGGTTTTGAGTTTAATTGGTGTTGGCTTCAAACAATTGAAGATTAACATGATGACATGGAATAATGGGAAGTATTTAGAAGATCAATTGGAGGGAATTCACAAGCTTTGAGAATTTAATTCAACTTATAGAAAGTTTGGGAAAGACGCGTTAAAAGAATTCGTTAACTCTTAATATTGCACACTTTTGAAACTTGAGGAGGACCAATCATGGATGAATATGAAAATTTGTGGGGTTAATGTGGAAGTTTTTGGGAGTTGTAGGGTCAATGGTGAAGGTTTGAACCGAAAATTATCAAAATCATACAAAAAACTTCGGTTAGGTATAAAAATGCAAAAGAAGAAAGTTGGAGGCTAGTAATTGTGATTTGCAAACCTTGGTGACTTGGTCAACCAACTGTACATGAAGAATTCAAATTGTCGCGGGGTGATAGCAGTATGCAGATCGTAATCAACCTATCGTCATATATATATATTTTTTCCCTACTTGATAAATTAATACGCAACAATAAAAAAAATGTAAGTACATAAGAACCACAAGCCAGTCTTAAATCAATAATTCACCAAAAAATAAAAATAAAAATAAAAAATTGTCACATTTATTTATCGATGAACAATTACACCAAATTGCACCAAGTCCTTAACGTTCTTCTTTTTATTTAAAAAAGGTTATTGAGACCTTTAATAAATAGGGAACTAAAACGGTCCATCTTTGACTTGGGAAGAGTGAGTCCAATCTCAATGCCACCAACCACATCTCTACTTTCACATAGAGATATCGCACGCATTTCATCGATTGAAACTTCTATTTTTTCAGGCCTTCCCCATCCAAAATCCAAACCGTAAAACTTTAATTTGGGCGATCCCGTTATTGTAACATGAAGCTCCGATTCTAACAATATCTTCCACTCGGAAATCCAATTTTTGGCACCACCCAAAACGTTCCCATCCAACTTCTTAATCGTATTCCCTATGACTTTCGCAGCATAGACAATCCCATTCTCCGCCATTAAATCTTTCCTTATGGCACCTAATCGACCAAATGCGACGCAGTTGCCCACATAACTCGTGGGTACAGGGTAATTCATCCGGGTTATGCCGCCCGCAATGAACCCGAAATAATGTATTTTCTCCGAGTCTTCATCAATTGGCCAATGTATTTTCATCCAACACACCCATACATATGCACACGTTAGAACATAGGGAGACAAGAGCATATGTTTGGACCCGTGTAACAAGATCCATTTCTTGATTTTCTCCATCTCGGGTCTACCCAAAACAAACGTGGACCTTACCATATCATGAAAATTTGAACATGTGGAGTGCAATGATCTCTTTTCTTCTGAATTTTTTATTTTCCACCATTCTTTCAAGAAAGTTGATTCCAGCCCACTCGGGTCATGTATCACAGACCTATCATGGATTGCTGCTGAACAGTGCAAATCTTCACCTCCATTTTTACAAGTAAGAGAAGCCCACATCTTCAAGAAATTATCGAATGTTCTTCCATCAGCTACCACCGGCCGCAATGCGAATCCCAAGCAAATCCCACAACCAGGAAAAACAGTAATCTGTATAGCCAAAAGTGAGTCTTTTTCACCATCTGGTAACTTGGGCACAAGGCAGTGTAGATCCTCGAACTTTCTTTGGCCGTCACCGGAGAGATAACTGAAGTCGCCGCCAGACTCTGCTACAGTTAGTGAAACTGAGTCACCTTCAGTGTATTCAATAAAGGGCTTGTTGGGTTCTGGTGGCAGCACCAATTTTCCGGCAAAGGGGAAGAAATACTGGAGAGTAAAGGAAAGAGAGTGCCTGAGATTGGGGAAAACTGTTTGGGTGAATTGAAGAGTTGAAATGGGAAAATGATAAAAGAAGAGGGGCTGACCCGGGGGAAATGGAAGCCATGGTAAGTCCAAGAATGTAAGAGGAAGAGAAGTTGCAGGGACTGATCCCGGCGGCGGAGAAACAGAAGAAAGAACTATTACCTTGATTTTGGTTGTTGGAGCCATTTTTTATTTTTTTGTGCAGATTGCAGAGGAGAACAGGTGTTGCCCTTGTGAAGATCTTGGTGGTGGTGGGGACCGACAATGCCGTTTTGCTTGAATCATTACGAAACAGAAATTACTAACATTATTTCAAAGTCTGTCTCATTTATATAGATTAATTTTCCTTATTTTTTGTCCCAATTATATAGTTCTTTTTTTTCCAGAATGTTTTATTTTGGTCACTTACTAATATACTCTTATTTGATTTACTTAGGGCCCGTTTGGTAAGGATTAAAATCAAATTAAAATTGAAAAACTAACCGTTATTGTTGACTTTTATTAGACGAGTGAGACTCAATAACGGTCATATTTTCAATTTTAATTGGATTTTAATCCGTACCGAACGGGGCCTTAATAACCAACATGAAAATTGAAAATTAAAACATTGTATTTATTTACTACTTCCAACAATAATTTAATACTAGTTGTTGATAATTAGGGTGTGTTTGAGCCACATTATTTTGAAAAAATGTATTTTGAAACAGTAGAGTGATGGAGAATGTGTGGTTGAAAAAGAAGGAAAAATTATTGATGTGATGAAAAATATTATTTTATTGAAGAATGTGTGGTTGAAAATGAGCAGAATAATGAAAATGAAAATTTTAATGTGACCAAATATGAGCTAAATGGATTTAAATTGGAAAGTTTTTAGCAAATATTGCTTTTTTCACTAACATTAAAATAAGATTTCTTAATTTGTGTGAAAAATAAAATCAGTCTATATAAATGAGACGAATGAAGTAGATAATAAAATATTTTACATGAAAACTAAAAAAATTTACTTACTTTTTAATCACATATTTTCCATAAAATCACTATTCAAAATTATATTTTCTCAAAATAATGACCATCAAACAGGCCAAAATGAAAATAGTTTTTGTTAACTAGAAAATAATAATCTTTTTAAATTGATTTTTTGCTTATACTTTTGGCGTGGTCTTGTCTCTATCTATATGGAAAGAGAATCCATACAAAATAGGTATAGGACCACATCTTGGCCTCCTAAGGACATTGCGTACTTGTTTGAGCCTCATTATTTGACAAAAATTTATTTTGAAATATTGAATTTTTAAAGAATGTATGGTTGAAAAATATAATTTCTTTTTTAAATTTACGTGTAATATTACTTTATTAAGAGAATATATGATTGCGAATAATTTTGGAGAAAAATATATTACTGGAAAATGAGACTCAAACAAGAGGTAAAGGAGATGACAAGGAATATGGAAAGATACTAATTTGGATTCAAGTATTCGTTTTCAAATAGAATAATGCTATTTAACTTCACATTTAATCGACCTCATAATTTTTATTTATTTTTAACCACATTTTATGGAACTCAAAATTTTTACTTACTATCACAGATTATGATACGTAGGAATTTAGTTCTAAACAACTAACGAACTTTGGTTACTAACTTGAATTCTTAAAAGTATCAATAAGTGAGATCAATAGTTGGTCAATATATGGGTGCCTTGAGAATTAAAGCGAAGTAACAAAGGACATATCTTCATGATATGAAATTCGTCACCTTTTTAATAGGCACGATCATGACCTCTAGATATTTTCAAGCGGATAGTTAAATTACAATAGACTGATATATATTATATAGTTTCAATAATTTCAATTAGATTGAAAGTGCATATTATTTTTAGTGGAATAGAATGAGAAATGGATTATTTTGACCTATCAGGAATTGAAGCTTAATTTAATTGGGCTCAACCAGGCCCATTTGATAGCTTCAAAATAAGAAGTGTGATAAATTATAAGAGTCGTAATTTATCGTTGACTATGATTTAAATAATAGAATTGATTTGGACAAGGATGTTCCAACCTCACAGTGATGTGTACTTGTCACGTGGAAGGAGGCATGCGCCATGCGTGTTGGGGGCGTTTGCCCCTTCGTATGGAGTTGTTTGAGTCCCATTTTTGGCATAGGAAGCTGTGTATGCCTTAAAGTCTACTTCTTGACAGAGTTCAAATTTGTTATGCCTTTTCTTTTGGTTTGTTAATAAAACAGTCTAATAAAAGTCTCTGGCTTGTGATTGGAGACTAGAATTTTTGTTGTGATTCAATAATATCTTAGAATTCTAAATTAGATTTTCTTTGGGGTCTATTTTCTTGTTACCTTTAAGTTTCTCGAGGTATATGGAAGAGGCTAAAGCATAATTAAATCCTTACGAAAAACACTAGTGAGGAAGTTGAAGAGACCGACGATCGGAGGTGTAGGCGATGACCTCTTCTAGCAACAAAGATTGAAAAAAAACTTAGCTTGTTCTCCTATATATTGTGATCTTCATCAAGTGGAGGTCGATGAGTTAGCTAAGTTGGTAAATAACGGTGATGGTGAATTGATTTAAAGATGCTTGACATTTTGATTGGTGTTTTGTCGGTGAACTAACTTAAAGATGCTTGATGATGAATGGAGAAAAAATGAGGGTTTTTTTTTTCTGTCACCTTTATTAAACCGACTCTAATATTTTAATTGTTATTTTTCACTTTTTTTTTTTTAATTTATGTCACTTTTTTCAGTGTTTGTCATATATATATATTTTAATTTCTGTCACTTTTTTAGTCATATTTTCTTTTAAGTTTTCTATCACTTTTTGAGATTTCTATAATTTTTTAATAAAAAAAGTGACATTGTCATTAAGTGGAGGTCAATGGGTTGGCTGCGACATTTTGATTGGTGTCTTATAGATAAACTAACTTAGAGGTGTGTGGCGGTAAAATGAGATGAATGAGTGACGATAGTTGTGTCACTTTTTTTTCTATCACTTTATTGATCTCATTCCAATGTTTTCATTGAAGTTTTGTCATTTTTTGAATTTGTGTATTTTTTTTTTGAATTTCTACCACTTTTTTAGTCACGTTATTTTTTCTGTCACTTTTTTTTAGTGACAAATATCATTTTTTAATAAATGTGACATACATATTAAAAAAGTGATACTTAACTTCAATAAATGCCAGTGTGTCACTTTTTAACACTTAATTTTACAAAGTTTTTCTTTTACTTACAAAATACTTTTTATACGATTTTTCCGAAAGACCCTAATTTCAGTGAATAATTTGAATGAATTAAGGAGGAAACTATTTCTTTTCCAATTCTTTGAATGTTTGAAAGTGGAACGAACAATAAAAGTTTTAAAACGAACTTTTTATAAAACACTAGAGGAGAAATGTAGGTAAACTTTGAACAGTTAACTGAATTAGAAGAAGTAACAAACAAATTGCAATGGACAGAAAAGAAAATATTGCAGTTGACAGAAGATAAAATTGGCGTCTTTGAAGCCGGGGCCTGTGTCCAACACAGTGTTCTTAAAGCAATATTCGCCCCCTCACCGAAGTAATGCGAGCGCTTGCTTTCCAGGATACATCGACGTGAACTGCAGTTTGTACAGTCGAACTGAACGAGTGTGCCGGAACGGAATCACCAAGTGATTGTAAGACGACGGGAATTTGAACAGGAAGCAGAAAGATTTCGTGCTGTTGTGATGTGTCTGAACAAGAAGAGATTGTTCAGTCATAATGTTTCCTCTTAATGCAGTCATAACTCTGCCATTTGAATTCTCACGTTTTGGAGTTACGGAATAAATGAAAACAGTTTTCAAGTTATGTTTTAAATGGAAAAACGTAAAAGAAAATTTTCAAAACGTGGCTTGCACTTGGTGGCCAATTTTTGACTCATTCGATGTCGGTCCAAGATTTGCACCCTCCCTGCGAGCGCGTAGGCCACGGAGGAGTCTCTATGCAACAATTGGTTACACCTTACAAATTGTTCACCATATATAAATTGGTCCAAAAACTTATTCTTATCTTATGTGGGATAACTATTTAAGTTTTCCCACTTGCCACTTTCTTTTTTCTTTTTTCAATGTGGGATGGTACTATTTATAGTCCCCATATATTCTCACTTTTCCATTTCTAACCAATGTGGGATTGTTAATCCCTTTTAAGGCTCCTCTTCAAATCCCAACTTTCAATCAATGTGGGATTAATTTCACATACATAAGTGAAAATTCATTTGCCAAATAATATATTTTCCAACAAGAAATCCCCAAATATCTATGTGTTTATATTTCATAGAATAATTAAATTCCTAAATCATACAAATAATGGCCGTCGGATCTTATTTTAGGAATTCTTATCTTATATTATTCAATTCTAACAGCTTGACCACGATTAGAAGTTGCTTCCGTTTGGATGGTTTAATTTACCCAAATAGAGTTTGACTCTCTAAATTAAATGAAATCAAAGTTTTTAAACTTTCAATGCAGAAAAATAAAATAATAACTTAGAAGGAAATTAGTGAAAATAAAATATAAGAAAAAATAATAATAATTTTTTTACTCCCTTGTAGAAATTCTATTTAAAAATAGATGGTCTTTTGGATGAATGGAAAAACATAAAAATAAATAAATAAAGAAAATGTGGATGGCATAGCCATAGCCCACCACTAGTGCATGTCAAGCCAGGTTTCGGTGTTCATTTTTAATCTACAAAGTAGCACAACATCGCTACCTGAATTTCTACACGAGATTGTAGACTAATCTAGACTGTAAATTGGAAGGAAAATGTAAACTGCGCCATCACAATTACCTAACAAATACAAGTGGAATGACATGTGAGTGTCTACAAGAAATCATCAAAATCTAAACTCTCAAACTTTAACAGGTTACTGCAATAACTTTGTCTCTCATCTTCTGTGTTGCCATTGATATACGTTGAGTTTGAATTTAGAGGAGTTGGGCTAGATAGAGGCGTCGACAATACTGAATCAAAGCTGAAATTATGGCTGTTATCGCTGCCGCTGTTCAAACTTGTTTTTTCTGATAAATCTTCCTGTATTTGATCAGAAGTCCCACAGCAGAAAGTTTCCACAAAATCTTGAATTGATTGGCCACTCAAGTTTTCTGAGTTCATAGAAAACTGTCCCATATTCCCTTGCATGAAAAGAGTTTGATTTGAAATTGAAGTAGTTGTAGGAAGATCGGTGGATGGATTGCAAATAGGTATTTGTTGATCAAAATTATGTTGAATTTGATCAGTTTGGAAAACTGGGGTCTGGTTTTGTAACTGAGAATTTAATAAATATTGGTTTTCCTGAAGTTTTGCCAATAATAATTCAGGATTTCCCTGAAGGCTAGCTGCCAATCTTAGGGCTTCTGGATTTAGCAGGGTTTGAAGTCGGAGTAGATTCGAAACATTAATCTGTGGCAAGTAATTTATAAGTGATGAGAGGTCTAAAAGATCGAGTCGTGGAGCATGAGTCACCGGATCAATCCCATTTTGAAGAAATCTCTTTCTTATATGAGTGTTCCAGTAGTTCTTGATTTCATTATCCGTTCTTCCAGGCAACCGAGCAGCTATTGCGGACCACCTTAATCATCAGAAGAAACAAATTCAGATTGAGTAACACAAGATAAGAAAAACTTGTATACTGTGAAGACTGTGAGATTATATATTAATTACTTGTTTCCAAGAACACTGTGAAGCTGGATAATAGTCTCTTCTTCCTCAAATGTAAATCTCCCTCTCTTGATACCAGGTCTTAGATAATTTGTCCAACGAAGACGACAGCTTTTTCCACATCTTTGAAGCCCTGCACAAAAAAAACAAATGTTCAATTTCCATCACAAATCATTACAAGATAAAACATCATTAACAACACAAAAAGAAGATAATTATTATTGTTGTTGATTTTATTTACCAGCATTTCTTGGAAGACTTCGCCAATTGCATGCACCATGTTCTTGAATGTATTGAATGAGTTTCATGTCTTCCTCAGGAGTCCATGGACCTTTCTTGACACCATTTTTTTCACAACATGGTGATCTTCCCATTGATAATTTTCAGGATCTTGATGACTTGAAGATTGAGATCAAAGTTTAAAGCCAAAAGTGAAAAGTTGTAGTCTTATTGAGAAGATGACCTTAATATATATAGACGCGCAAGTGTGTTGTGAACGAGTTGATCAAGTCAAAAGGATTTGGTACCGCCCTTAGGCTATGTTCATATTCTCTCTTGTGTGCTGTGTTTTGGGGGGGGTGAAATGCGTAACAATTATAAATTTAGAAAGGACAAGAAGAAATTTCAAAAAGTAGTATTTGGAAGTATAAGTTTTAGGATTTAATTTATTTTAAGTTCGAACAAATTTTGTATTTAAGGAATTTAGATACCAAGTGGTTCTACAAATTAAGTTTGATTTTAACGAGTTACACTTTTAATATTTCACTTGAGACAACAAATATAGAAGTAAGAGCGTAAATACGTAAAAAGTAACAATAGTAATAAGGAGAATAATTATTCTATACACGTAAAAAGTAACAAAAGTAACAAAAAGATACGTAAAATTATTATTTTTTTGTTTGTTTTGGGTAAATGGCACGCCCATGCACGTTAAAATATTAGTCACATATTGATAAACAATTGTTGTAAATACGATTTTGTGTGATAGAGAGAATTGCTTGGTAGACATGAAGCTGAAAATACTATCTGACAGTCAAATTTGATTGAATAATTGGTGACAAGTGGCAGCTAATTGATGGTTTTGACTATTAGTTGGTGTATAGTTGTTACATCCTCTACCAATTATAACGAAAAATTTCCATGACTTGCTTGAAACGATCAAATGCCCAATTGCTTTTTTTTTTTTTTTTTTTTGTGGTGACCAATACTTACAAAGTCCCGTTTGTCACGATTTTTAAATAGTCAAAGAGTTATTTTTGAGATTAAGAAGCTGATATTAGACATGTTCAGATAACTTGTGAAAGTATTTTATTTGACAAGAGATTTTTATAGAGAAAACTGGTCTAAAATAGCTTCCTCGTGAAACAGAAGTAGAAGTCGTGTCAAATCTTGCCAAACGGATCCTTAATGTAGTTTATTAATTAAACTTTTATTGTACACGACATTTAGATTTGAAATAAACATGCTATGTTAATGTTTTTCAACAGTAGAAGTCTATCCAATTCAAAGTCGTTCGAATTCTGGTAATTCATTCATCCACCCTTTAGCTAACGAAATATGATGATTTTGAAATCTACGGACTCAGATTTTCTGTTTGCTTGTCTTACATGCTTACCTTTAATTACCCACTATTAATTATAGAGGGAGACTTGTGTATCTATATATCTTGTAAATGTGACATAGGGGTTAATTAAATTATAATTTGATATCAATTAATTAATTGGAAAATGTGACAGATGAACCAAGTATGAGATCAAAGGGTTGAAAAATTACATTAATTAAACTTCAACTTCGGCTCCCTGCTAGGGTTTTCTGAGACATCTTAATCTTAATCTCTTCTAACTCAAATTACGTGTCGAGCCTTAGCATTATTTAATGAATTGTGTGCGGAAGACTTACCTTAAATAGCCTCCACGTCATTTCACTTGATGCGCGATTATTAATTAATTACTTTAATCAATTAATAATAGTAAGATGTTGATTTGCATGCATGTAAGTGTACATATTGCATGGCGACAACGATATGTCAAGGGGTGGCCCGGTCCCTCCAAGTACGGTGTTTGTGGTAGTGATCGTTGGAGGTGGTCGTGGTGTTAGCTAAGGTGGTTGCCAACTAGTGAATCGCTCGTTTTGTAGGTGGTGGTAGAGGTTGGCAAAAGTGTTTGATTGTCTTTGTTGTGGTGATTGAAGGACTCGAAGCGTGGTTCTAGTGGACGTGGTTGCTAGCAGTGATAGAAGGCAAAGCTGATAGTGGCTAGTGGAAAGCATTGGCTGTGGAAGAGATCATTGCTCGCAGGGACGGAGCTAGCTTTTTAATTTTGGGGGGCGAAAATACGGGGGGTGGAGGGGGCGGGCCCCCCCTCTCGGGCCCCGATTTTTTTTTTTTTAACTAAGAGAATTGAAAACGACGATTTTGAGTGCCAAAATAGTACTGAAATTCGATATTCGATTCAATCACTATTGACTATTCTACTACTTAACTTTTAAATTCAAATATTCAATAACTAACACAATTACACAAACTAACAACAACTACTCTATTTAATTCTTAAATTCAAATATTCAAGAACAAGTAAACATGCATTATGCATAAACCAGGTTGTGAATTGGGTTTTAATTAGTTGGGCTTGGAAATTGGGAACTTAGGTTTTGGATTGGATTTGGGCTATTGATTTATTTAAGTAACTATTTGATCTTTTGTTTAGATCTAAGATTTTTGTATGGTTGAATTTTAAAATGTAAGTTATTTGCTCAATATTTATTAACGGAAAAAAAAATAAAAAATTTCAAAATTTTGGGGCGAGTCAAAATCTTGGAGGGGGGGAACGAAACTGAAAATACATTACAAATTAACTAGGAATAGTGTACCCGCGGCCAATGTGGGGGGGGGCTGTCGCCCCCTCCCACCCCCCCTAGCTGACAGCCCCCCCCCCCACCCCCCCTAGCTCCATCTCTGATTGCTTGTGTCGACAATGTTAGCGCTATGGTCGGGAGTCCGTAGGAAGTGAAGTGATTTAACACTATTTTTGTATACAAAACATTTCACCGTAGTTTTGTAATTAGATCAAGTTAATTATATCAATGTCCACTGTACTTTAGCCAATGTTATTACTTGTTCACATAACAAAACAAATATTTACGGTTCACTTATTTATTCAAACGGTTACCCGTTTATCACTCCTTTCAAATTCGTTATTCACAGTTGACGAAAAACTCCACGTGTGTAGATGCGAAGATGATTTGACACATTTACATTGTTAATTTATCCACTTGAATTAAGATAGGGAAAAATTCACTTTTCCTACCTTTACTTTACACTATTTCAAAAATACCAAAACAACTTCCACATTTCAAAAATCAGAAATTTTGACCTATACATACACATATATATTAATATTTATTTATATAAATAAATAATAATTAAAAATAAAAATAATAAATATATATATGTATATATATAATTAACCCACCTCACCTCCACCACCCATATGGCTCCGGCGACCGTCCGACAACCGTTCCGGCTACTCTCCGACAAACGTTCCGGCGACTGTCCGATTCCGGCAATTATTTCAACTCCGACCAATATTCCGGCGACAACTCGGGTCACAGCCTAGGTCACAAATCATAAGTCACAAATCACAATGCATGATTTTTTGTTTATAATGATTGATAACATGATAAGGCTCATGTCTCACACTTTTGTTAATAGTTACGGGTTATTTTCAAATGGTCACGGCACGGGTCACAATTTATTTTTCGGTCACAAATCAAAAATTTTATAGGTCATAGATTAATTTCTTGATCACAACTTAATCAATTGTGAGTCACCGTTCGAATTTTAAGGTCACAGATCATCGAATTTTAAAGGTTACAGCTAAATAATTGGTCACAATTTATTTTTCGGTCACAGATCAAGAATTTTATAGGTTATAGATTAATTTTTCGGTCACAACTTAATCAATTGTGAGTCACAGTTCGAATTTTAAGGTTACAGATCATCGAATTTTAAGGGTCACGGTTAAATAATTGGTCACATGTAACTAAATAGTTGGTCACGGGTAAACTAATGGGTTACATACCACCACTCCCTCCAATGTCTCTACCGCCACTTGCGGCCACCCTCACACGATGGTCGACTACGCCGCCACCACCACCTCCACCGCCACCAAAACTCATCACCGCCCCCACAGCCACCACTGCATCCAACACCACCATCACCGCTTTTGTCGCCAGAACCAACAACACCAATATCTCGTCGCCGCAGCCAATATCACAAACTACCACCAACAAAACACCAAACACTAAAAATCACCACCGAAGCCGTCGCCACCTCCACAGTCCAACCGCCACCAACACCACAAAAACCATCACAACAACCTGGCAACCCATCCCAACCGATGATCCACCACGCAACCTGGCAAATCATCGACGAAAAAAAAAAAAAAAACTACAGTCGCCGCCGCCTGGAGATCTCTACCGCACAAAACCACGAGAACCGCCGCCGCACGCCGACAACGCCCAGAAATTACCCGTCACTTTCTCCAATTTCGAGCCAACTGCAAACACCACCCGGATTGCTTCCATCGAGCAGCCAACAACCACGATCCAAATCCTGATTCTAGCCACCACTGGGCAGCGTCGCTCCTGCGATTGCAGTTGCCACCCACCAAAGTGTGGGATGGAATTGAGAGACCACTGAAACCACATCCATAGCCGCAGCGACGCTCACATTGACCAAGAGATCTGCTTCAATTCGAATGGGAACTCAAGTTCGAGAGGTTCGATTTGGAGGAGCTCGCTGTTACTCATCTTACTGGATCACTATTATTCAAAAGGCGGTTAACGATAACAGGGAAGCAGTTCACCGGTGCCGGAGAGAGAGCGAGCTGGTGAGAGAGAGAGAGAGAGAGAGAGAGAGTAGATGAGAGGCGGAGAGAGCGAGAGAGGAGTCAGAGACGGTTTAGGGTTTGAAATTAATTTAGGGGTGTGGTGTATATTAATTTTTACAATATTATTATTAATATTTAATTAAATATAATAAATGTGTATCTATATATAAAATATCTGATTTTTGAACATTAAAATATAAAATCTGATTTTGGAATTTGGATATCCAAAAGTAGGGAAATGTGTAATTTCCACATTAAGATATACGTAAACTTCTCTAAGGCACAAGGTTGAAAAAGACCCACCTCCCAGAGTTACGGCCCAGATAGGGCCCATGGTGTAAGCCCGTAGGTTCTCCATCCTTAAGCAAATTACAATTATTGTAATTTCGGTTGTGCTACATATACGTCACTAGATTGATATACAAACTGTGAGATAATTTTTCCAATCAAATGTGATTTATTATTATACTATTTACGATATATCTTATATGTTTTTTTTAAATAAATGTTAGTATTATTATTTTAATTTATTTCAACAATTAACTACCCAGTTTGGCCTACATATATACACTGAAGATATATGCCAGAATATATCCATAACTTTAAAATTAATTGAAACGACTAGAAGATATAATCTTAAATTTATTATTATTTGGATTTTTTTTTTCAGACATTAAAGGGTAAGACTATAATATAATCATCAACACGATATTTTAAGAGTGTGACATCTTGTTAATATCAAGAATATATATTTGCAGGATCAAATTCATACTCTTTATCGACAGGTAACAACGTCTCGTTAGTCATTTTTCGATACTTGGATAAATCACAGCACGCTATAAATGTCAATAAGTGGACCCTACTGATTCATTGAGATGCATTTTGATTTAATGAACATTGAATCAATAATATCTTCATATCATCTAAACTGATGCTAAGCACATGAACAACTTAGTTTGTGAGAATAAGGTTAAATCCCAAAGATGTCATCATTTCCCAACACAATTACCTTTTTTTTTTTTTTTTGTCACGTTTTGTGTTGTGGTAAAGGTGGACAAATTGATAAGGTGAATCTGAATTCACATCTTCACACAATGAGTTTTAGTTCCAAATTGTCAACTATGAGATACTATTTTTCTTTCATCGCATAATTCTTTCGAGTAAAGTAATTTCATATTTTGATATACGTTTAATGTTAACAAGGGTAATGACAAATCACAATCCTGACGCAGATGAACAAGTCTAAAAAAAAACTCTTACTAGGGTGAACTCAGGTAAAAGCCAAAAAACAAAAAAAATTAACTAGGGATGCAATAGTTTGATTCGAATGACTTTTGTCGCTTTTTCGAACCAAACCACTTTTTAAACGATTAGGTAAAACTTCAAATGTAACTATAATTATGGTTTGGTTTCAATGTTAGAATAATTCTATTTTGAGGGCTTCCATTTGATTGCAAATTTTACGGATTAGATGTATGATTTACAATAATATTGTGATTATGTCCAATATGTTAGTGATCACTTGGACTGTTGTACACCTTACGAGCTATGTTATTATACTGTGATAATTTTAACTTAAGTATGTGAATCGGAATTATGTAAACACTAATTAGGTAGAGTCGGTAATGGGTTGGCTTTATAATTTCCTATATAATGGCTCTGTCCCCTCTCCTCTTCATATTGTTTTGGCTTGTCCCATTGACGGCTGATTATTTTTGAGGAGTAAGAAGAAGAAGAATATTTAACTAGTAATATTCATACATAACAAAATGTCTTCCGCATGTATGAATTACAAACTACCAATTAGAATTTGTGGTTCTTGTTCTTATCATGATTACTATGAAATTATCAACATTCAAACCGCGGTTTAAAGATTCTCAAAGAAAAAATTCCTATAATCTTGATTTTTTTTTCTTCCGTTTATTGCGCAATTTTTAAAAATAAAAAAGTATCCTTAACTATGAAAAACATGTTACCTATGAGAAGAGAGTGCAAGGCAAAGAAATACTCCGTTTGATATGGAAAATGAATTTTTTTTTTTTTTTTTTTCATTTTTCAACTTTTGTCGTGTTTGATAAGCAATACTTTCTCAAGAAAATATCTTCAAACTTTTTAAATTTTCCACCTTTTTGAGAAAAATAAATTCTTGATATTTTGGTGGGTAAATATTTTTCAGGTTTTTTTTTTTGGGTAATTGGAAAAAATTCTAAACACAATGGTAAAAAAATTTCACTTTTATTAACAAATTCCATGTAAAACAAAGCCAAACGAATAATCTTCAGTATGGTTATTTTTTTTTCAATTTTTTTGGCAATTGGAATAAATTCTAGACCCAATTGTAGAAAACATTATTAATTTAATGGACAATTTCCATAAAAAAAATGAAGCTAAATGAACACCAAGCTTTCAACATTTTTCATGAAAAATTATTCCAATCAAACACAATTAATTACAATTTTCAGTAAAACAATTTTTAGATAAATTAATTCCATGAGAAATATTTTCTTTTCACTCATTTTTCACATTTGAAATCAAAGGGATCCTAATATTTTTCAGACAGCAAAAAGAAATACCATAATTTGATGGGTTTGAGAGAATTTATAGCTTGTGTATGTGTGACTTTGTTTTGTATTACCTTGTTTGGCAATTAGAATGTTTGGTATTCAAATTGTATGATAGCATAACCTTATATATTATTATTATTATTATTATTATTATTATTATTATTTTGGCCTTAAAGCCTTTAATCAAAATTTTACATTTTTCAAAATATTTCAACGGATCAGTTCGATTTCAAACGATTTTTAAATGATCGAAATTTAAACGGTCAAAATCGATACACTGTTATTGACCAAAGATGATGACAACCCTCAATCCCTCATTACACCATCATTTGGGACTGATAACATATTTCTTTTACTAAGGTCACAACTCAGGAGATTATCATAGTATCTATCCTCGAAGGCTGTAACAAAGTGCATGTTTGGCACGCGATTAGAGGATGCCTAGAAGTATTTATAAACGATTTATCTTTCTATATATAAAAAGTGGCTATTAAACAGAATATGTTGGTTTAACGAAAAAACTAACGAAATTTCTTGATTTAACGGAAAAATTAACGAAATTTCTTGTTTTAACGAAAAATCTTTTTTCACCCCCTTACTTTCAAAATTATAATTAAATAATAATAAAAATAAATTAGCTTTTGATAATTCCTTCAAATTAAAATATCTTGGAGCTAACTTATCCGAATCGACTTTTTCTCGAATCTGATTTATGTATCTAATTACGATTTATCCAACGAGACCAATATTCATATATTTACGATAACTCCATCAATATCTAAATATTTGACACAAATAAAATATAATTTGATAAATGTATCATTTAGTCCCTAACTTTTAAAATATTAAAATATAGTATATAAAAATTGAATTATATTTTATGAAAATTTTCGGGGTATTACATTCTCACCCCCTTAAAATATTTCGTCCTTGAAAATTTACCCGTCACTTACCAATACTAAGTCTAACACATGATATACATATATTATCGTAACACATATCATACTTTACCGATAAAATGAATTGCATTATTATTTAAAAAGAGTAAAGACTTAAGCCATGCAAAAAGTTTAAGCCTCCGTTTGTTTCTCATTAAAAATCCATAAAAATGAAAAATATGACCGTTATCCATTACATTAATCTATCAATTTTGAATTTCTATCTCTTGTGTGGGGTCCAATAACAACTATACTTTTCATTCTCATTCTACATTAATAAGAATCAAACAGAGCCTAAGTAAATTCATCTTCTTACCCCTTAACATACTTTGAGTTTTTTGTTTGAGATTTTGGGTTGAAGATGATAGAGAGAAGCACTTTATTTAATTATTTATCAATTACATAAACATTACATCATTAATTATTTAATTAACCAAAAAAATTATATCTTTATTAATAACAAATTAATTCTTTAACAAAACTATTAAATATAAACTAAGTAAACGTGCATTGCACTTGCTTGCACCTAGTATTATAAATAAATAGTTAATAAATTGATAGCACTTATAGATTTCTTGGAATGTTGGGATAAAAGTTATTTGAGTTTTATAAACAGATTATAAATATGAAGGAAACGTTAAAATTGCAGGTCCTACGTAATGTGTGTAATATTTGTGAGTCATTGAAATATATAGATAAAAAATTATATTCGACCAGAAGTAAAATAACCTAGCAATCATGCTAGAAATTCATGCATGTCAACAATGGCATCCCTAGTGTTGTTTTTAATATGTCTGTCCATGTTTGGTTTACCCAAAAAAATGATAAAAAAAAGTTAATTTTAATCATTTACATAATTCACAATTTTTATTTACTTTTCAAAAATATATTTTTTCAGTTTTGAACAATTTTTTCTAAAAGTATATGCAGAATTCAATACAAAATCATTCAATCATAAGACCTCAACTTATTTCTTTCTTTCTTGTTCTTCATCATTTTCTTCTCAATTAAACTTCAAAAAGTGCTCTTTTCCTCCTCTGTTTCCCCTCATTTTTTTCAACAAACGTTCCTTCCCCAACTAAACATCCTGCAGGCTGCAAGTTTACCTACCCATAATAGAAAAAAATGGAAATTCATAGCCCCTTTTTCATTTTTTATTCACCAATATAATATGATGGAAGTAGTTGGTGTGGGGCTGGCTGAGGAGGAGAATGATAAAGAAAAGGACACCAGAAGCTGCCAAATCCTCATTAGCCTTTCCCTTTCCCTTTCCCTTTCACTCTCGTTTTTCTGTTTGATTCCTCTCTCTAGCTACCCAATGATTCTCTTTTACACAATAAACATATATATCGCAGAGAACACTGAGAAAGTAAGAGAAGGAAAAGGGTGCTTACAGCTTCCTGTATAATCTTTTGAATTTCCTTTTTGGTTCAAATCCAAACTTGCACTGTTTCCTAAGAAGAAATAATCATTCATCTCCTTTCTTTTTCACCTCACATTAGCCCTACATGAACCAGAGCAAAAGGGACTTTTATATGAAAGTATTTGCTCGAAATTTGATGAGAAAAGAATCAAGCTTTTCCATGCATTCATTTAGCTTTCTCATCATTACATTATCATTATATTTTCATGGCTGTTTTGCCGGTTTAATTTCCGAACCGGAGCAGCCATTAAGACCGGGCGATTATCCTGGGAGTTCTAATACAGTCCCTGCGTCTCAGGTCCAGACAGAAGCCCAGACGTGCCAGCTGGACCTGTCAGCAGAGTTGTTCGGCGGTGTGAGTGCGGCTTGTGGAAGAAACCTCGACAGGAGTCGGTGCTGCCCAGTGCTGGCGGCGTGGCTTTTCGCTGCTCATGCGAGGTCGGCTCTGCAGGTGCCATCTACGGTGCCTCCGGCGAGTTCCGACATGCCGATGATGCCGGATGATTCGCAGAAGTGCGTCAACTCACTGCAGAACTCGTTGCAGAGCCGAAACATTCACATCCCTCAGCCAAATGCTTCGTGCGACGCCGTGTTGTGCTTCTGCGGCATCCGCCTCCACCAAATCACCTCTTTGACCTGCCCCGCCGCGTTTAATATTACTGGAAATTACAGAAATGCTACTCCCACCGCTGCTGTAAGGAATTTGGAACAGAATTGCAAGAATTCTTCTTATGCTGGTTGTACTAGATGCCTTGGTGCTCTTCAAAAGGTCAGTCCCCTAAGTTTCAACTTCAATTATTTCTTCAAGAAACTATTGGAAATGTCATTTTAATCCTAAGAAAAATTCAAGTCCAGTACAATGTCTGAATTGCCCTCGGTTATGATTACTTTTGCAGTTGACAGGGGATGGCAAAAATGTAACAAAACAACTAGACCGCGAAAACAGCAACCGGGCTAGCAATATGTTGAGTCGGGATTGCCAATTAATGGGACTAACATGGCTACTGGCGCATAACAAGACGGCGTACATACCAACCGTCTCGGCCGTGTTACGAGCCATCATGTACAGTGCACACCCTCCCCACGAGTCCAAGTGCAGTCCTGACCAGGAGAACATGCCCTTGGCCGTCGACTCACTGCAATTCGAGAAATACGATTCGTCATCATCAAGATTAGCTAGTACAAAATTTCCAATTGGTAGAAGTTTGATTCCATTTTTTCCCTTAATCATTCTTGGATCTCTTTTTGTGTAGGGTGGTGGTTGGGTTTGTTTTGTTCTCACGTTACATGTTAAACTTGCTTTTTTGTGTGTGATTCTGATGTGTCGGGGCATCACGTGATGCTAGTGGACAAATGACAGGTGGAATCAGCTCCTACGACGTAAAATATGGATAAGAATAATATTTCGACTTCGTTTGTAAATCAACGAATCTTGATTGTCAATTCCCCATTTATGACACGGACAACTCCTTAGATTGAGTATGTTGGTCGCATATATCGATTTGAATGTTATTCTTTCCAAGGACAAAAAAGATTATCTAAAGCAATTCACAGGGAAACAAATATTTAGAGTTTGTGCACATGTTTTAGGGAGAGAATCTCGGTTGGATGTTTGTCGTCATTTCGTTTATCCTTTAACAATTGTAAGCAGTCACGGGGTATCCGACCGTTTCAAATATTAAATTGGTTTAATTCAAAGATTCAGGTCGATATCGAGTTACTAAACTCCAATTTAATTGCAATCTGCTGTCAATTTAACGTTGGTCGATTCAAAACTCGATAGCAAGTTGAAGTGTAACACCAAAAACCAAATTAACCTTTGAAACAATCCGTTGCAAATCGATTTATTGCTTCGGAGAAAAATTCAATTACATGTATCATACAAGTTCTGAATTCTAATAGCAAATTAAAACATCTCCTTAATGTATCATAACGCTTTACATTTGATATACACAAGAATGGAATAGCGGTATCATGCCAAAATGTTGCTCGATTGCAAATGCTATAGTGCTAAATCAAGGTTTTCCTTGACAGGTCGACAAATTCATACAAAATGGAAGCAAATTCAATGTTATTAAGCCCACCATGGAGCTTCACCAGTTCTGAAATCTGTTTCAACCCATGTAACGAACACAACCTTCCCGTCATCAACATCAGCATGAGCCAAGGCCAACGACTGGTCCAGTAAATTTGTATTGACCAAAAAGACACCGTGAAATAATCAGAATTCTAACGTTATCCTTGCTTAGACATGCACATCTAGTTTATCGCAGAATATGAGAATATTTGCATAGTACGATCAAATGGTTTTTTGGAAATAAGTTTGTTGAACTTACTAATGGAGCTGGCCCTCTAACAACCCTTCCTTGATTGTTGTATTGTGATCCGTGGCATGGGCAGATGAACTTGTTCTCAGCAGCATTCCATGGCACCACACAGCCGAGGTGAGTGCAGACAGCATTGATGCCATATGTTGCCAGTGTTCTGTCGTTCTCCACAACAAGGTAGGTAGGATCCCCCTGAAATTTTTCAAAGCATTGAATCGTCACATCTATGTAGCTAATATCTATAGGCCACAATTTTGTTTGTGGACGTCTTCTTGTCTACACATCTTGACCTGTCATACTGTTTGCTTCTCATTGATCTTATTTTATTCACATAACAAAACCAGTAAGAAGATTTTAAGTTATAGAGATGTTATTCAGATAATTATATGCACATTAACACCATCAAATGCCTAAAGAGTGTGTACATTGGACATCATATGAATAAAATTTCTCATTTTTCATTTCCTTAATCTTGCCTACTCAAACATATCAAACGTGCCCTCATTTTTTTTGTTTAATTTGGAAGAGTTAGAAGGTGGCCCATCTTTACTAGTCCCCAGATAACAAAATTTAAACTAGATAAACGATAAGGGAATTAGATAATCTAGCAACCCCGTATCCATCCTTATCCCCAATTCAAGTGTCACCATGAAGTTCAATGATTTTACAAAAAGGACTTGAGATATTTTTGCATCCATACAAATATTACTTAAGGTAGAAGCACCAAAAGCCTTTAATGTTATTTATCATTATGATGATGGTACATCAATGATACGACAACCTATTATCCCTTACATTTCTCTTTCTCCCCCCCTCTCTCTCTTAAAAATTGAACTGCTCAATCCCATTATTCCACATAAACTACCACATCACCGATGTTCCATCATCTTAATGATATAGCTTATTCTTTTACATTAGAACAATTTCAATGTAATCCAAAACATTTTCATTTTAACTTTATTTAAGATGTTTATGTTCTTCCTACGAGTAGTCATCTGATCTTCGTTTATGGAAAACTACAAGAATGATAATTTTCATCCTTGCATCATATAGAACAGAGGTAACAGTTTAAATCTTACTCACGCTCCTATAAGAAGCTAAAGATACCTACCAAAAACATCGACAAAAGATGTAGTGAGATGCAATGGTATGGTATTGGATTTATAGGTCAAACAATCCCCACTACGTAGATTAATTTAAGTAATTGAAATAAATTAGTAGATGTTCTTGTTGGTGACATATTTTCCTAACATTTGGCAGGAATAGCATTGTTACCAATTACTGGACTGAAAGTTTGGCCATGTCATTGGCTTAAACTCAACAGAATTCACATGCTCACTCTCTCTTTACAAGAATGAATCAATTGACTCAACGAGAAGTCGTAAATAAACTCAGAATTGTGAAGGTAAGTAGGGTGGATGGTAAAAGAGTGAAATGAAAGCATAGGTGTCCTCTTTATTACTCATTTGTTTGCAAATGTCTTTCTTGCACATGGAACCATTCTCAATAGATGGAATGCCATTTATGCCTAACATTTTGTCTCAGCAAGGAAATTTGTGGATTATATCTCAGATCACCCAATGTAGCATCAATACAGGTTCTTCATCCACAAGAAATATCTTCACCAGTAGCAAGAGTGATTTCCTCCTTTATTAGCTTTGATGAATTCAATCATTCTTGTCAAAATACACTTAAGTACCAAATTGTGACAGTAAAAGAGAAAGGGTCAAACACATGGGTGAACTTAATGACTAGTTTTGTATCAACGCATATAGATAGTTTTATCAGATTATTAGCACGTATAAATTCTCTCTACATACATTTTTCCTTTCAATGCTACAACTGAAATCTTTCTTCTATGCATCATCCCGTAATCTGTTTTCTACTCATCTCGAATGCAGGCAGTGGAAATTGTAACTAATACTTTAAATTTAAGTTTGGAGCATATTTAATATATTATTCCCCCGTTGTTCATAAAAAATTCCAATGTTGAATGAGCAGTGATTTGTTATCCTTTAACATTTAAAACTAGAATAATGCAGTCAAGAAACTCAATCATGTAATAGATAAATGAAAATTACCTTCAATCCCTGTGTAAGGGTCTGATCCCCAGGTCCATGGTTTTTTATCCATGCATCAGCAAGAACGTCATTTCCTAATGCATCCTTTGCTACAATTCCACCACCAGCCCCTCCAGTCCTGCTCTTGGTTCCCAATTAGCATGTAAAATTGTGATGCAAGGAATAACAAAGCAAAGAAACTAGTGACCAAAGTGTCTAAAACAGCAGAAAATACACGGAGTGACAGTACATACAAATGTGAATTGGTAAAGACTGCAAGAAAATATTCCAGTTAACGAAACAGAGAAGACAGGCTATTGTTTTACATCCATAATGAAAGCAAACGAATTGATAACCGTACATAAGATACAAATTATAGTATAAGAGTAAAAGTTACACCAGATGATGCTTAGATAACCATCTGTGTGAAGCCGAGCAATGGGTACAGATGTAGAATTTACACCTTAATGGCCAAAAGCTTGAATACAATTGAACAAGTCATAGTAATTTATCATCAACAAGGAATTGATCTCTCATAGATATACAAATCTTTGTGCTTTGTCTCCAACATCATAAACTTTCGAGTTAGCAAAGAAACATAATGCTCCCTCATGGCTCATACTATCCAAAGATGTCAGTAGATTTCTAGTTATGTTACCAAATCATTAGTTTCTTTCCAAAATGATGACAGCTACATACTGAGGTGTTAAATCCTAACAAAAATGTGATATTTTTTACATATACCAAAATAAGTAATTTGAACCAATAATCATTTCCTTAGGGGGATTTTGCTCCAGCTCTTGTAAATTTCTAAACGCTGCATATTTCCCCCATTGAAGTTCATCGTGGTTAGCATACAAATCATAGTTTTAATTTACATTTAAGTGATGGAATTAACAATCTGACAACAAATCCTTTAATAGTTCACAAGATCAATCAATTAATCAATTTCAGCTAGGAATGACATTGGACTTTCAATAGGATCATTACACAAATGATATCAAAAAAAATTGAAAAAAAAAGTAAAGAAAATTACCCAGGTGGGACAAAGAATGAAGCATAACGAAGCAACATGCCGGCACTGGGAAGTGAATAGCACCCAAAAGGAGCAAATTCATGAGTTGCCTTTTTCCCATATCAGGCACACGATCGTCTGCAGGAATACTTGCCATGCACCTTCATCCTATTCTTCTTTTGAGCTAAATTGCTGACTCTCACGCATTTTATTAGCGCTGCTTGCGAAGGTGAGTTCATTTCATCCCATTATTGCTGGAGCACAACTGTCCAAGAAAGCAAAGAATCAAAGATGTAAAGCACATATATTTATTTAATATATGGATTAACGAAATGAGATGAGTTTACCGGAGATGGGTGACACGGAATACAGTGAAAGAAGCCATTGCCCTGTGATGAAACTGTGGGGAATTGGGAAGATGAAGAATAGAGATGGAGTGTGACTACCACAATCTATGTGTAGATAAGGCAGCACGTTGTACGTACGGCACACGTTTGGATTTAGTGATTTACCATGATATGGTGTAAAAGAAGGTGGGCCCAAAGAAGGTCCAATATTCTGCCCATTAATTCTGATTGAAATAAAGGCCCAATACTAAGCCCAGGTGTTAGGCCCAATATTAAGTCCAAAAACTTCTTTAAGGCTGGGTCAAATTAAACGGGATGAGGTTAGTGATAAGTGGCCCAATTAGGAAATGGGGGCAAGAAATTTAATTTATTAAAGACAATGGATAAACATTTAATTTTTATGAAAAAAATTATTATATTATAATATGTGAAAAAATAAGAAGTCAAGTTGAATTAAACTGGGAGTCATTGAACGTATTTTTGATTGAGTAATGCTATACAGAGATTTTCACATAAACTTATAATAGGATTCCACCTGGTAATTATTTTTTTATTTTTTAAAATTCAGTCTCGTAATTCATAATAAACTTATGTTTGTTGGGGAACTGGGGATTAATATCACATTTTTAGTAGATTTTGATAGAAGTTGATGAAATGTATGATTGAAAAGTTGTGGGACCCATAAAGTATGTGGTTAAAATTAATTGATATCAACCAGGGGCTAAATTTTATATTATTTTCTAAATAAATTAATAATTTTATAAGTAGCAATCTAGTAGCAAGTTGCACAATATACATTGAGGTTTGGATATTGGAATCCCCTCGGTTTAATGGTGGTTTGGGTAGGGGATAAGAAGCTGACCTATTTGTAATTTTTGAAAAGATTTGAAACTTATGTTGCAATTTTCCTTTTATTATGTAAAATTAGAAATGGAAATAGTAATCAAGGGGTGAGTGATTATTATGAATAATTCTAACCACATTCTACAATTATGTGGAAATTAATCTCATCGATATTAAATTATGCAAAAGTTGGACAGGAATCATTAATTGAATGATCATCCCGCAAGGAAATAGTTGGCTGGCAAAATAATTAGTGTAGGGTTTCGATTTTGTCCCAAATAGAACCAGTCCTACTTTGTTGTCTCCACTCTTATTGTAATATAATAAAAGAAAGGGTTAATACCCTAAATAGTCACTAAACTTTGCCAAAAGTTCCCATGAGATTACTGAACTTCAAAACTTCCCTAATTAGTCACTGAATTTTGCATAAAGTTCCTAGGAGGTCACTAAACTTTAAAACTACCCTAAATAGTCACTGAACTTAACAAAATGTTCCTAGAGGGTCACTGAATTATTGATGTACGAGGTCCCAATTTGCAAAGTTCGATGACATCCTGAGAAGTTTTAGTAAAGTTCAGTGACTATTTAGGGTAGTTTTGAAGTTTAGTGACTTCCTAGGAAGGAAAGTTTTGAAGTTCGATGACCTCCTGAGAACTTTTAATAAAGTTCAGTGACTATTTAGGGTATTAACTCTAAAAGAAATATTATGATTGTGTTCATTTGCATGGGAGAAAGGCGGGAAGATACCATTCACTCCATGCGTGTTAAACTGAAGTATTGTGTAACAATCATTTTGGTACAATTCACCTTCAAAATCGACTTGTAAGGAGAGAGTGTCCAAACTATTTATTAACTCAGAAGGTATAGTATCACATAACAATCACTTTGATAGTGACCACCTTTAAACACGACTCGTAAGAAGAGTGTCTTTAAAGTACTTAATTATAAACTCACAAAGCAGTCTTCGAAGAGCAATGTGGGATGTATTTAGAAACATATCCCTATGAATATTCCCTTCGAAACCCCATTTCTATTTTTGTCTTAATTGTTTTTCACTTAACAACTAATCTATCACAAATCTAGTGTGTGAGTGTGGGGGTTTCCAATGGGTTTCTACTTAAAAGTGATTTGTTGCTTTAATTAGCAATATTTTGCACGTAAGGTCGAACTGACTTATAATCTAGATCAATCTAACGGCATCTAGCGAACTCACAAAAAAAAAAAAATTGGGTTTGTTGGGGTCTCTTTATGCTTTCTCTTGCACCAAAGCATGGGAAGAGAATCCATTTGCATAGTTAAATAAGAAGACACGCCCAAGAAAGAAAGAATGAAAAATTATGCATGTTATGCTATGTATAAATTTATAAAGAGAAAACGTACAAGATGGGCAAGCATCAAACACCCAAAAAACAATGTGGGAACGTTCTTCAAAGGCATTTCGAAGTGATCAAAACTTTAAAGCACACTTTGGATTCTTCTCATTTTTTTTTTCCTTTCTCTCTTTTGGTGTCTCTTTGGGTCTATCATCTTGTATATATTAAATCACGTACGTTTCGATATATATTCTATTGCAATAAGTTCTTACAAATTTAGTGTAGGTCTGATCTCAAGGGATTAAATCATTGATTTGCAAGAAGAATCCAATGAAGTCAAGATTGGTCACATAAATAACTAATTACACTTTGGAGTGAAACATTTAATATGGCGAATTAGATAGAATTAGACAAGATGAATATGTTACCAAACAATTCTTTTCATTAGTTCTGTTTATTTACTTATTTCCGATTTACGTTACCAACAAGTCCTATTTTATTTTGGTAGAGATTCTGTTTTGATATTATAAATTCTCGATTTTAAATTCTTAATATCAATGGATATCTTTAGTAGACCAAAATTTTAGAGTCGTGTTACTTGTACAAAGTTAGGCTACAAAACTGGTTTACAAAATACGTGTTGGCAACATCTGGACCAATAATTTAAAAAACAATTTTTGAAATCAATGACCTAGATCTTGTAACATCATTTTGTCAACACATTTTTGTAAACCACCTTTGTACAAGTAGTATAATTGGAAGAACTGTATTATTATAGCTGTGCGATGAATATTAGATGTTATGCTTTTGTATATAGAGAAGTGAAAATGAGGAAAAATATTGTATTGTGAGATTTTCTCAACTAATAAAGTATTCTTTTCTTTTGTCTTAACACGTTTAATTTACATTTTTCTCTTTTTACCTCATTTTTTGTATTTTTTAATTTCACTTCCCGTCTAGTGAATCTTTTCCCAACAATGATTTCTATATGATAATTATATCAATAAGCTACAAGTATAGGAAAATTTTGACAAAATTAATATCGACTCTGACGTGGTCAAATCTGAATGGCCTATTTTTTTTCCTCGTCTTTTAATACTGTCATGTCAAGTGTTGTTTGTCAAAATTTCTTGTCAAAATAGTTCGTACCTGTGGCATGGTTGTAATTATATACCCAATGATTTCGTGTTTGAATTTTTTTATGAGGAATGTCACCATCCAAAAGTGACATTTTGTCTTTTGACCTATTCAAAGTTGGTAATGTAAACTTTGAGAGAGTATGATGCAACATATTCAAAACTATATTTAAAAAATAGTAAAAAAATAATTATAGATGTAATTGCAAAGTGTCAAACTTTGATGTAAACTTAACCTTTTAAACTATCCTTTAATTTAAAACTTCAATTTTCATGGAAGGTCACATATTAGGTAACGAAACATCTCAACACCACCACTACTACTATTATTTTTATTACTTTATTTTTTCACTGAGTCGAACAAAAAATTATTTAATGACTATACATTCCAACATTATTGAAGACCAAAAATCATTTTTTCTTTCTTTTTCCTCTATTTTTTGGGTTAAAAAAAAACATTTTCTCCGTTTCTTCTTTAAGGGTCCGTTTGATTGCAAATGTGGAAGATATGTGGAAAGTAAATGAATTTCAGGAAATTAATTTGCATATAAATTGTTTTATTGTGAATTGTAATTAATTGTGTTTGATTGATATAATTTTCTATCTGAAAAATGTTAATTTTAGATCTTTTAGTGTTCGTTTGTCTTTATTTTTCATAGAAATTATCCATTAAAGGGAATTTCTTTTTTCACAATTATGGATATAATTTCTTTCCATTGCCAAAAATCAAAAAGAAAAAAAAGAAAAAAGAAGTTGGCTGGAAAACCAATTCTCACCAAATTGGTGGGAATTGATTTTTCACCAATTCAAGGAAAATGTACATTTGTGAAGCAAATCAAAAAAAGTAATTTCATGGAAATTTTTTTGCATCAAACAAGGCAAAATGTAAAGTTGGAAAATGTTTTCCATTTTTCATGAAAAATTTTGGATTATCAAACACACCTTAAAGTCTTTGCCAGTGTCAAAATATTCAATGAATTAGTGGATGAAGTCAAAAGTAGGTGTATACAAATTACAAAGAACAAATATGAACTTAAAAAAATATGGTTGCTTCACCACGAAATTGACTTGTGGCTCCCATAATATTCAACTGGACATTGGAGATCAAATATTCAAAGTGAAAAATGATTATTTTATAATTTTCATAAAATATTAACCCCCCCTCTCTTGCCACCACTATGTGATATTTTAACGACTTTCTTGAGAGAATTTATATTTGAAAATCCGATTGTGAAGAAATTGTAGGTCGGGAACTCAAACATCATGAAAAATTTGAATGGAGAGCAAGATGCCTTTGAATATGTAAGAATCATAAAATATTAACTTTTTTGCTTCTCCTATACATGAATGGACTTGCAACCCAACACACATGGAAGCGGTGTTTAGATTGCCCAACAAAAGCGAGTTAGAAGGTCAATTTGAATACGAATATCATATATCTCGCATGTTAAGAATAATTTAAAATACATGGAAGTAATAGTTTACATACCGATGAAGTAATGCTATTCTAATTGAATAGTTTCGATTATGTTAAATTGTGGAGTCTAATTAATGTTGTTGTGTAGAGATCGTATGCATATCTATACTAACCTTCCTTAGTCACGTGAACAAATGTTTGAAGTCTAGTGGTTACTTGATTTTTGACAGGTAGTATGAGAAGAGAGATACCTTTTGTCGCCCAAACAATAACAACAAATGTTATTCATACCTTAATAGATTAAGGTACACAAACGAATATGACTCATAATAAAATATCTTGGTCTCGAAAGAGATGTAGCATCAAGAGGTATTCATAAAATTGGTACACTATTCTCATGTCAAATGTTTTAAAAGTAGAAGTTTTTTCGAAATAAACTATTTTAACTGAAATGAAAGGCATTTTTTTAGCATTGACTTTGGTTCTCTCTATAACCCACAAAAGTCGTATGTCTATAATTGTACTATAATCTACAGTTAGCCTAACAAAGACATGTCTGCATAGAAATTGTTAGTGTTTTTGTCCTCTTCATAATCTTGTTATTTTGGGAAGATGGTCATACATTTGAGGACACAAAAGCAAGCTGTCACTCTGTAATTTCAATTCTGTATTGTACTAAATTTGTTGGGTTTTGTTTGTTAGAATTTGGGCAGTCGATTTTCCAAAATTTTATGCGAATCAAAAGATTTAAAACCTTGTCTCTGCCTTTGGACATGTCCAATGATAATATCCTTGAAAAGGTGTGAGCCCCATTTTGTAGTAGTTACTTGACTTTTGTTTCTTCAACTATTATAATGTGTAAACTTTTTTACATAAAAAGAAAATGTTTTTAACTGTCAATTGTCGGATCAACTAGAAATATTTCAAGAACCGTTTAAATCTGTCAAAATCTATTCGGATTGAAAAACCATCCACACTAAAATAAATAAAGTTTTTTTCGAAAATGGTAGAGGAAGACCTCTTAGGAATGAGATACACAAAGCAAAAGAGAGTGTCAAGAAGACATTTCGTGTATAATCCTGAATAATATCGATTTTATCAGTTATAAGTAGAAATTGAGAGCGGTTCATTACCAATTAATTAGTTGATGATGATAATGGAATTTCGAACTAGTGTCTCTCATACGAAATGTCTCACTAACTATCATTATGTCATAATGCCCTCGAAGTCTAACTAATCAACAAAAGTATAGATACATATGCTACAAGAAAAAAGTAGAAACATGTTAGATTCATTAACTATAATAATAATAATACAACCTATGCAAAATGTTAACTTTTTCAAAGGAAAAAAGAAATAATTATATTTAAAATTACAGTCCAGCATGATGACTGAATCAAGACTCCATCAATTCAACAGTACCTTGACTATTAAATTCTTTTATAAATAGATATTAATTCTAAAACCACTTTAATATGCCGTAAAAATTTATTAAGAGTTGGAACTTATTCATCATTATTGGAGTGGTTGGTTTTACTTCTCATAAACTGCTATAAAGTGACGCCGTTTTATATGCCTTTGATCATTGATGTTTTGTTGGTTTTTTTTTATTTATTCTTTAGTAGAGATAAAATCATTTTATTATAGTATAAATAAAAGCCTCATGTAATGATATTAAAATAGATTACAACCATAAAGAAAATGCATTAAATGGCAAAACATAACTTTTTCAGAAAAATAAGAGTCCTTGCATATGTCTAATTTGTATATAATGGAAAAACTCATTAATGATATTAAAGTACAATAAATGCCTAACCCTTGACACCGTAATTTGTAGTTACACGATCTAATCCTTTGAGCTACATGCCTCACTCTATCTCTACTAGATAAATTAATAATCTTTCTAGTAACATACTTAAACAAATTTGTATTTCCTACTATTCCGATCATGATTATTCAGTCCCCAAGGAAAAACCAGGCCGGTTGTGGTGGATGGGTTAGAACCCTTGACATCATAATTCGTAACCCCATGCTCTAATTCTCTTAGTTATATGCCTCACTCTGTCTTCACTATATTTATTTTCAAAAATACCCTAAAAAATATTCCTTCTCTCCAGCCATTTTAATTAGGTTTGGACGTCGGGATGGGTCAGTTAAGATATTTCAATATTCAGAATCACTCATTATGCTTTGAATTTTTCATAAATGAAATCATTTGGGTCATTGTAATTACTAGAATCAAACACAAAGCCAAACCCAAACCGTCGATTTCCAGTTCGGGGTCCGCTTCTACCCATAACCTTTTTTTTTTAAATATACATTAAATAAACATTTTCACATAATCTTTTCGATAAGTATAACTAACACGTTACTACTCTACAATATTTGTGCAGGGGAGAATTAGCTAAGAAATCTTCAAAAAGTTAAACATCAAGAAATTGTAGTTCACGTATAAAACTCGTTCCGTCTAAATAAAAAGGAAAACTTATATTTTAAAAGAGAACCACAAATTCGAGATAACCAAAAAGGTACACCACAGTATAAGATATAGATATATCAAATTAAATTGTCATGTGTTATAAAAAAAAAATTTACTTGTTTGTAAACAATGCAAGAAATAAAAAGTTCAAATTGCAAATAATGAACACTTCATTCATCCACTTACACCACGTTCATATCTTGAACATTTTGATTCATAAAAAGCATAAATTATAAATATTAACATGTACTGATATTTGAAATACAACAATCTGATATGAGGTAAGAGACAAAAAAGTAGAAGTCAAATCATAATTTTTGTGTGTTAAGAGTTTAAAGTTTTAGACAAATTACTACCTAAGTTAAAGTTTTTAGGTTTTGTTTTTTTTTTTTATCCAGCCTTTAAATTGTAAAAGATGAAAAATTATATAAAAAATCTATTTACTCCACGATTTTGATTTAGGAACCAAGAACTGATCTGTACCCAATTGGTTCTCAATTCTCGATTCTAGTTCTTAATTTTTTTTTTGGAATCATATTGAATCCTTCACTTCTGGTTTGATTTCGATTTGGAAGGTTTGATTTTGATTAGAACACCCAGGCCTAATTTCAGGGTGTGTTTGAGCTACATTATTTTGGAAGAATGTATTTTATAATAGTAAATTAATGGAGAATGTGTGGTTGAAAAAAAAAAGAAAAAATTATTGATGTGATGAAAAATATTATTTTATTAAAAAATATATGATTGAAAATGAGTAAAAAAAATGAGAATGAAAATTTTACGTGTATCAAACATGGGCTCAATATTAGGTAACGTGAATTCTTAACTGTAGTCCTCATGTACACCAGATAAAAACTCTACAGTCCCCGAAATATAATATATTTTCCTTCCCAATGTGAAATGTAAAGATGACTGAAAACTGAAGAGTGAAGTAGAAGTCTCTCTACGGTTTCTTTCTTTTTAACCACAGACAACGAACGCTCATCTTTTCTTCTTTATCATTTACTTCCTTCTGCTCACCACCCCACCCCACAATGGTAAAGAAAGGAACAAATCCATAAAACGAAGAATTGAAGAGAGAAAGAGAGAGCTTCAAAGAATCATCAATGGAGTTTGAGTTTGATCTTGAAAATCCATTGCCAACTTCAGATACCCTTTTTGTCATTGAGACTGATCACATGCCGGCAAAATATTTTCTTGAGGAAGCAGATTTACGCGTTTCGGTTCGAAACGAAACCATTTCTTTGGTGTTATATTTTTCTGAAAATTTTGATCCATTTTTATCTTATCTTGCCATCAATTACTTGGATCGGTTCCTTTCTACTCAATGTATACTGGTACAATTCCCTAGACATATTCCTGCTATAAACGTTATAACCATCTAATTGTATCTCATATCGCTCGTAAAAATGTGACGAATTCTTGGTTTTGCAGGACGGGAAGCCGTGGATCTTGAGACTTTTGGCTATTTCTTGCGTTTCACTAGCACTGAAGATGAGAAAAACAGAGTTTTCTGTTACTGATATTCAAGTAATTCGGCATTTTTGCACGTTGAATCAAAATTATGTTAAGATTTTTTATTGATTATAATTTATGAATGTACAATTTTTTGGGCAGAATGATGGAGGTATTATTTTTGATTCACACACCATAAAGCGAATGGAGTTGTTGATCCTTGGTGCTCTAAAATGGCGAATGCATTCGATCAGTCCTTTTTCTTTTATCCATTTCTTTATCTCATTGTTCAAGTTTAAGGACCAACCATCAAGGCAAGCATTGAAAGACAGAGCCACTGAGATTATACTGAAAGCTCAAAGTGGTTAGTCCATAAAGAGTCGAGTCGACAGTACAATTAACAAAATTTTAGCTTATATTTCTTACTGTCGTTATTTTATTTCAGATATCAAGCTCCTCGAGTTCAGGCCATCAATAATTTCGGCCTCGGCTTTATTATCTGCTGCTCACGAATTGTTCCCTTTACAATTTTCTAACTTCAAAAATGCTATCTGCGGCTGTTCATATGTGAATAAGGCAATGCCATTTCCCTTTCGCAGTTTTCATTTTGGTTTCTCTCTGAATTAAATTACCGACCCTCATCAATTTACTTCTTTTTTGTCATTCCTTGGACAGAATAATTTGTTGAATTGTTACAATTTGATGCAAGAAATAGCAATGGATGGCTATGAATCAGTACTAGACATGGGGTCGAGCTCGTGCACGCCGGTCAATGTGCTCGACTTGCGTTGCTCAAGCGCCTTCAGTTCGACCGTGGCTGCTGATCATGAACAATGAATTATCTGACGAAGAGAAAAGAGAGAGACACATGTATATCATTGCATCAGTCGGGATTGAGAGCGAAAATCTCTGCAACGATTGGCTAAAATAAATAGAGGGCTCTGTTATGTTACATAGGGATGTGACTTTTTCCGTAGAAAGGCGTTTGGAACATAAAACATTATCATGAGCCATTTTTGTTATCTAGTTTCGCCGTTAAAGTTTGGCTAAGCTTTAAATAAATAACTTTGGTTATTTATTAAATTATTATGATTTAGTTACATAGTACTGACAGTAGGATTTGACTAGAAGTTATTGGTGCATATCATTAGTAATGTTCTAAAAATTATTAAAAAAAATATCGTTTATGAGTGGAGTATATAAGAGCAAAGCGTTGAAAAAGGACACGATTGATGCAGAAACAAACATGAATGCTAATTTATTATTATTATTTTTAATAGGAACAAGCATTGCTCGAATCTTGCTCAAACGGACGTGAAATTATTGGGAAATTATTGGAATTCACCAAGTAACGGAAAAAACTGTAATATTATTAATAAAAAACGAACGTAGGGTTTTCAAAACTTAATATATATTTAAAGAGTTAAAATGAATCATAATCAAAACGAAATCTTAAGTCGGTAGATAAATCTGAATAAAACTCAAAAGTTATTGAAATGTGAAAAATACCGTTAAATTAACTCAAAATAGAAAAAAACACTAAGATGAACCTATAAACAATAGAGTTTGACCTCGAGAAATGTGCAAAATCAAAAACTATTTTCGAATTGTACTCGCTCGCGAAAATTTGACTCATGAGCGGAAAGTTATATATGTTTTCATACATCCTCCTTATTTCTTTTCTTTTTCAATTGATTCATGGTTTTTCTCTTTTAACTTATTCGCATCGGCGATCAACTCCTCTTTTGACGGCCTAATGTGGGTCTAGACGTCAAAAAGCGTTCACCTTTTTTATTTTTATTTTTTCCAAATTTTTTGAAACCATTTATTGGACCTAATGACTAATGTCTTGGGCCCATTTACATCAAAAAGGGTCTTCTTCTTTCAATTTTCAAGTTTGTAGTTGTAGAAATCATTAAGAGGGTGTTTGACACCCATTTTTTTGAAGATAAGAAATTTTGAAATAGTGATTGATGAGAGAATGTGTGGTGGAATTTTTTTAGATTTATGTGTAATATTATTGTATTGGGAGAATGTATGGTTGAAATGAAGTAAGAGAAAAACATGAGAATGAGTGCCAAACAGGAGCTAAGTAATATTATAATGTTTATAAATAAGTGGTAGAATCAAACAGGTTTTGGGGTCATTGCGTTTCTCTTGAACGCTCTGGCACGTGAAATACCTAACGAGTAATTTTGAAAAAAAATATACGAGCATGTGTATCGATGATTATTAGTAGTTTATTTATTTGAAGCAAGACATTGCTCATTGTCAAAATAAGACCTAAAAATGCTACTTACAATCTTACCCAAACATGAAACATCAAACATGCAACATTGGAAAAATCGAAACAGGTTGTGCTTTGTCTTCACATTACAAGATAGTCAAGAGCCCATGAAGAATGAATGCTAGAGATGCTTACCTGTTATCAATTACGATATATTGAACACAAAAACATACATAATACGGGTTAAGTAAAAATAAATTAGATAGTGTTTAATAAAATTAAGGGAAAAAAACGAGTTTTAAAATATTATTCATTGTATTGTACGATCCTATCTAATATTACATACTAAATAATTTGAAATCTAATTTCTCACGATAACTCCACAATACTAATGTTCTTATATTCACTGTGTCGGGATGTTTGTGGAACAATGACAAAGCAGCTACAACTCAAGAACCCTGATTAAAATGTGTGTCGCAGAGAAAAAGAGATAATTTACAAAATCAAGAATTGCTTTCTCATGTCTAACCAACATCTATGTAGCTCGTTATAAACTCACTAATTGAGTCACACACGACCCAAAGTCGAACACATTAATATATAAGAGTTCACAAAAATTATATGAATATTGACCAAATTCACATTGGAATCTCTTTAGGGATTTGAAAATAACATATTTGGCCACAAAAAAATTGATAAGGTTGTTTGGTTAGGCTGATAGAGGCCTGTCGTTGATTTTTGGTTAAGCATTTCTAACCCATTTATTGTTAGATTTTGACTTTGTCCCAATACCTCATTTCAATATGCCATATGACATAAATTCAACAAGGGTAGGGTTGTTAGATCTATCTTTCTCTAACAACTCTTTTTTGTATGATAAACATTGACAAGAAATGAATTCTTATGCAAATTAATTATTGTATTTAGGTACGAGATGAAATCTATGTAATGTTGAGTATCATGTTCGTATGTAAAAAAGAGAGTTGCTGATTAACTGTTCACTAATAATTGTAACAATAGAAAATACTTTTAAAACTAATATTATATGATGGAGATGATCACTTTGTTTAGACAGACAAAGGTTTTAGGAGCTAACATTGGTGTTGAATTCTCTATCTGATATGTTTGCTCAGTTTTAGGAGCTAACATTGGAGATGATATGCATAAGATGACTATGTTGCTAAATGAGCTGAAGAATCAACTCCGGAGTGTAGAGTTGGGTCTTAAGTCAGAGATGGACAAGCACTGATTGTCGAAGGTGGTTCTTGTCAAAAATTGAAGGGTACTGATAAGTGTATTTTATACACTTATTTAGGGTCCTAAAATATCGATATTTGGTAGTTCTTTTGACAAAATATATCTTAAATTGTTATATTTTATGTTATATAGGTAAAACTCAATGGTTGAACGAAAAATCGAAAGAAAGAAGCGAAAATTGGTGAAAATGACAAAATGCAAAGTTTGAGGACAAATTACAAATATTCAATAATTGATTCGGATCACAAAATCATACTTTGGAGATTGCTAGGAGACAATTGGATGAAATTAGAACTCAGAAGGGAATGAAATATGATCAAAATCAATTTTCAATCGCACAAGTTCTATTCCAGGTCTCTAGTCGAAGATTAAAATCGATTTTTGGCACAGTAAACGTCCGAATTGGAAAACTCATACTACTATCAAAGTTGTATCTATTTGAATTAGCTTTCCAATTCACTTTGAATCGTATCAATCGGATATTGGAATGGGAAGTTATGATCAAAATACTGACTGTTGTGCAGAGACAAAAAAAATCCGAGCGCGAAGACAATTTTCCTTATTCGATTAGAACTCTTTGAAAACCAATTTGGATGTGATTTTCAACCAATTTTCGACTCCTACAAATACATAACAACAAAATACACATGGGGAAGCTCTCATGTACATATCATACTTCAATACTCATCAATTATTATTATCAAATGAAGAGAATTCATAATTTTTGTGAGATGATTAAACAGGACTTGCAAGAATTCAATTAAGTGAAGATTCAAATCTAATTTTTCAGCGAAGTAGAGAAGGTGCAAGTGAAGATTCATTAAGAAACAATTGAAGAGATTCAAAATTTCAAGATTCATCTTCATCTTCTCAATTTATAGAAAATTCGGGTTATATCTTTTCACTTAAATATGATTTCTTGTAATTTCAATATGCTAGAATAATTTTATATATTGCTAGGATGAGATGAACCATTGTTATGATATTTTTAGTTTTTAATTAATTATTTTGATTTGATTTGTGGATGTTTATTATCGTTTTAATCATTCTTTTTAATTGCTTGATTATCAATTGAATTGTTAGTGAATTTTATTGTTATCGATAGAGACAATATTGTTTAAGCACAATATAATGAACATTGTAAGGTTCGATAGAAGATAAAGATATACTTCTATGTTTTATATGGTTTCAATATGTGTTCTAGTTCTTGTTAATGTATTTATCATGTTTACATCTTTTATCGAGAGATAGAATGATCACATGAGAGGAATATATTTGATCGCTATCGGGAGAGACTTTCAATTAAGTTAGGAACATTGACAACCATAAATGATTTCAAATTGTCAATTTAATTGTTACACTAAAAATGGAATAATAAGGAGGATTCGACATCTTAGCAATGCATCTCACATATTTGAAAAATATATTTACTTAATTTTCTTTAGTTTAATTGATAATTTAGGGATTAGTATAAAAAATTACAAAATTTGTTTGCTATTCGATTAAAGTTGTAATTTATTTTAACTCGATTAAACACGTAGTCCTCGTGGGTTCGACACTTTATTCACTACTTTATTACTTGTTCACGATCCCGTTCACTTGCGGGAAATCAAACGATCAGGTACTAAAGGGGGAAAGCAGGAAAGAAACCCCCTAAGAAATCAGTGATAAGGCTGGAGTAGATGGAAAGTCGAGATGCAAGTGTTTCAACTGCAACCAGAATGGGCATTGGAGGATAGCAGCAACCACAGATTAAAAGTAAAACATAAACATATAATAAATGACATAAACTGGAAATTATGAAATATCCACAGGTCTCAATCACTGAGAGAAAAGTTAAAAAGAAAAAATATTACATATAGTAACAAAAGGTTATATGCAATCTTTCTCAAGAAATCTGAGTTAAAGGTCCACAACAAACTCATATATTTTGGAGATCAAATTGTGTCCATATCTATAAATTATGAACTAGAAGCAAGTAATGTTTATTAGCTAATTTAAACATTATCTAGTTATGAATTTACACTCGTGTCCTCGCCTCCGCTCCATGTCTAGTAGTCAAATCGGTTCGTAAATAGGGGATCCGAGAAGCAAACTTGGTCCACAGAGGCATGGCCTCGGTGTAAGGCGGAACTAAAACCACGGAGAAAGTGTTTTGAGGAAACTGTGAACCAGGATTGGCCTTCCCCACAAGGCCGGCCCCAACAAAGTCACGGCATGGCCATGTGAACAATGACGCAACATGTAATATACCCCTTACATTTCTTAGCAACAAAAGGTGCAAACAAAGATTTATCATTTGAAACATCTACATCCCCCTCTATGATAAATTGACAGTGACAAGATGGCCATGATCCTAGGAGCAAGGCGTAGCAAAGTTATTTATCCACTTATTGGCCCATAATTTATAGAGGGCATCTCCAAGGATTTGGTTCTGAACGTTCAACGTTGGATAATGGTTTGACGGTAGTGTATTGTGCTTTTTGTTTGATTGTAGCGTACTGTACTATTATATAAATGATTATTTATATTTTATTAAGTTAATTACTTGTTTTCCTTCAATTAGCACTATTAAAAATCTAAAATAATATTTAAAAAAAAAACATTTTTTTATGCTTAATCCCGCATAAGTTTGCCTAACTCGAAGTTTGACCTTTGCGAACTTCGTCACACATTACGCTTTTTAAAATACTTCCGAGAAGACATTAATGAAAACTGGTAAGACTAAGATATGAAGAATAAAGAGGCACACAATTAAACTCCAACCTCCGTTTCTGATGAAAGCTTTAAATAAAAGCCAAATTTTCAAAACAATTTCTTATTTTTTCGGCGGGCAGTTGGAAGTTATCATGACATCCTAATTTATTAGGCTCCGTTTGCTACGTAGTTTTTGAAACTCATTTTTTTAGCAAATTGATTTTCAACTACATATTTTGTTAATAAAAATAATTTTGCACGTAAACTAGAAATTTTTCTCTACTTTTTAATCACGTGTTTTACTGAAAAAAAAATCACTTTTTACAAAATTTATTCTCAAAATAGGGCTCAAGCATGGGCTTAAGAAATTGCATATGGCAATGCACAACAAGCCTTTTATTTTCGAATAATGCTATCTAGAGCACTAGTTAAGTGGCCATACTTGATGTGTGCAATTAAATATATGTTTTGACTTTACTTTTAAATGAACGTACCATTTAATGACATCTAATTGTCAAATAAAATGGAGTGAATTGTTCAAATAGTTACTAAACTTTACGCTATGCTTCTAAGAAGTTATCACTAAACTTTGCAAAAGATTTTTACGAGATCGCCGAATTTTAAAAATCATCTCATTCATTACTGAATTTTGCAAAATGTTTCCCAAGGGTCACTAATTCAGTGATCTCCTAGGAAACCTTTTGCAAAGTTTGGTGATCCTGTAGAAACCTTTTGCAAAATTTAATAATGAATGAAGTGGTTTTTAAAGTTCAGTGACTTCGTGAAAATCTTTTGCAAAGTTGAGTGATCACTTAAGTGATTTTTAAAATTCAGTGACTTTTTGGAAGCATGACTTAAAGTTCAGTGCCTATTTGAGTAATTCACTCAATAAACTGATACTACACACCATTAATGATAAATAACATTACTCTTTATTTTCTGTTCATTTTTTTTAGGCAGACAAAAAGATTAGGCATCTGTCTAGACCCTATTATTCCACATTATAATGAGAGAAATAATAATTTTTTATAGAATGTGTGATTAAAAAAAGAAATATTTAAATTTACGTGTATTATTATTTTATTGAAAAATGTGTGATTGATAAGAAGATGTATTTATTTTTTAATTTAATGCGGGGCCAAACAGGGGCTAGGTACGCGCTGGAATGAAACCAACAACCTGGGTAGAGGAAACCATATTACGTACGAAGGCAAACAATTACCACTATTTGTCCAGTGATCAGTTAATGTTGTTTATGCATTGGTCTGTCTATTCTGTTTCTGTCATTTTACACATGATTTTACGTACAACTAAAATTATTCTTTTACACAAGTTCTAGACATTAGAAAACCGTCTGGCCCCTTTTCTTTCAATTTTTAATATTTGAAATAGTATTTTTTTTTATAAGAATGTGTGATTGAAAAAACAGGAAAATTTCTCGATTTACTTGTAATATTGTGGTTGAAAATAAAATATAGAAGAACAATGATAATGAGAAAGGGCTAAATTTTCATCAACTGGGTAGACGAACTCTTCAATTACAACCAAACAATTGCATAGACAATATTTTGACTTCTTTTTATCAGTATAGAGTTTATATTAGAAAACATATCGCTGTTCATATAACGAGTGAATTTCATCTGCAGTCGTTGATCTTTCACCAAAATCTCAATTAGGTCAATAATGTATAATTTGTCTTGTGTTTGGTCACTGAATTTTAATCTAGTTACATTTATGATCACCTATAATCCTCAAAATGGATAAAAAATTGTTTAGTTTGCAGCCATACCGTGAATAATCTTCTACGTTATTTCTACGTGGCAACCAAAAACAGGAAAAAAAAAAAATGTAAAATGAGGGTTTATATCAATGTCTTTATATAAAAAATTAAAATGTTATATTGCGTGTTTTCAGTAACATTTTTCTGACGTGACTCAATAGCAAGTTAGCATGACATAAGATCCATTGTAGTATGGCTATAAATCGATCAATTTTCACAAGTTTGGAGGAGATATATGAGCGCGAGTGAGTTGTGATTTGAAATTAAATTGAAATTTAATGACCCAATTGAAAATAAATTGAAAATCAATGACTCTTGAGATTTCCGTGAAAGTCACTGACATAACGTATATCCACACCTACAGCTAATTAAAACTCCAACAAATGCAGTTAACCTATGACACTACGTGTCATCAATTATTTGTCATCACGGGTACTATATATCTTCATCCGTGCATGGTTCCTCCCCTGGTGAGTTCTGTTAAAAGAGAGGAAAATCAAAGGAAAAATAAGTTGAAAATGGCTTATGTGCACGTACTACTATGGCTTTTCTTAATGCTTATAGTAAAAACCAGTGCCAAAGTTCCAGCTGTAATTGTGTTTGGGGATTCATCTGTTGATGCTGGAAATAACAATTACATTCCAACGATTGCTCGGAGCAATTTCGAGCCATATGGTCGAGATTTTAATGGGGGCAAGCCCACCGGCAGGTTCTCCAATGGCCGAGTTCCGACTGATTTCATCTCAGAGGCATTTGGTCTCAGGCCATTTGTTCCTGCTTATTTGGATCCCAAGTATAAAATTTCAGATTTTGCTGTTGGTGTCACTTTTGCTTCAGCTGGAACTGGATACGACAATGCAACTTCTGATGTTCTAGTAAGCTTTTCATTAAATATCAAAATCTCGAAATCTTATTCACAGTACTAATATCAAATCCTTGTACGATTTTAACATGAACAACTTACCTGCAGGGTGTGATACCTTTTTGGCAGGAGTTGGAATACTATAAAGGCTATCAGAAGAAACTTAAAGCCTATTTAGGTGAGCAGAAGGCAGATGAAACTATCGCTGATGCTCTATACATGATGAGTATTGGAACCAATGACTTTCTCGAAAATTATTACACACTTCCTAGAAGACGAATGCAGTACAACGTCGATGAATACCAAGATTTTCTAATCGGGCTTGCTAGAACATTTATCATAAAACTTCATGGTCTCGGGGCACGTAAAATCTCTCTTGGTGGCCTTCCTCCAATGGGGTGTATGCCTTTGGAAAGAGCAGAAAATGTAGAAAGTGGAAATGCTTGTGTGGAGAGTTATAATATAGTTGCCTTGAATTTCAATAGCAAGTTGAGTAATTTAGTAATGAAGCTAAACAAAGAACTGCCTGGGATTCAACTGGTTTTCTCCAATCCTTATTACGTGTTGCAGCTAATAATCAAGAAACCATCTTTATATGGTACCTTTTTTTAACTGGTTTCTCTTCTTTAATCTTGTCTAGTTCATTGACTTGAATAATGAATTACAGATTTTTGCAGGATTTGATGTTTCGGGAGTGGCGTGTTGTGCCACGGGGATGTTTGAGATGGGGTATACATGTGATCGTTATAATCCGTTAACGTGTGCGGATGCAAACAAATACGTGTTTTGGGACGCATTTCATCCTTCGGAGAAGACAAACAGCATAATTTCCGATCACCTGGTTAAGACTGTTTTACGCAAATTTCTTTGAAAGAGCTAGTGTACGAGTGTGTTTGTGTAAGAGAAAAGAGTGTGCTGTTAACTGAGAAAGGGATATAGCATTCCCTGCTGTATTGGTTTGGTTCTATATAGTTGCTTTATTATTTGAATCTGTAATATATACATATACACTGCTATTATCACTGTTTTTCGAAATTCTTGTTAGCATTATTTTTATTTTTATTTTTATTTTTAATATTTTTTGCGGAAAAAGGATCTAGCTCGAGTATAAAACTCTTCTCTTAAGACTCGTAGCTTTCGATTAGAATTGCACAATATTTCTTCTATAAGGCTACGTTTGGCCCATCGAATTAGATTATACGATTTTTTTTGCATAAGATTAGAGGAGATTAGTACTAGGTCGAAAGTATTAAGGTTGTTAGTATATGCATTTTGATTTTTATACTTAAATTCCTTAAACGGTATAATTAGTGGTATCAAACGCAACCTAAGTCATTCCCAATCTTCACCTTTCGGTCATCTCCACTCTTTGAGTTCCTTTCTCGACTCACCAGGAACTGCTGCTTGATCATCCTACACTTCTTGACTCTTCTATATTGAATAAGGTTCCATTTTCGAAGTTTAATCTTATTAAAAGAAGTAACTCAAGTCATTATATATTGATTAATATTTTTAGATTTATTCAATGTAAGATTTAACCGTAACATACCACAAAAGAGTAGAGCTCATTTCACGACACCAATGAAAACTCGTTTTAACTTTAGATGGTTGAATTTGCTTGTTTGATTTTGCTGAAATCTAATACATTATTGCGAGTTCCATCTTAAAAGTAGGACTAGACAAAAAACCCGCCGACCTAGAAGAGAGTGATAATTCATCACCTATCAAACATACTTAAGAAGCTCATTTCCAGAAACCTCCAGCAAGTAAATATTTCCTTTCGAACATGTGATTAAAAAAATAAAAAATTCACCTACCATGTTACTGGTCATGGTCTGCACCGTTCCAACTAAAGCGAAGGAAACTTGCAGCCTAAACCCCTCAACCCTGAGCTTCCGGTAGGCACAATTGTCACTTCCTCGACCACTGTCCTAAATAAAAAAGAACTACTGATATTCGAGTTCATTAGCCAGCTGAAAATTATATCTAACTCCCTAGGCTAAGATCCACAAATAAAAGCTATAAAGGAAAAGACGAGGAGACATTATTAATTTATTTATAGTGTCACCACGGGAAGGGGGATAACACTGAAAAAAACGAACGAATTACACCTTTCCCAACGGAGCTTGACATTACAGGTGAAAAGAAGCAACTCGTAAGTACATAATATCGAACAAAGTTACAAGGACGAAGAGAATTAGAAGACGTATACTAGCAGCTCCAGTCACTTGCATGAGCAAATAATTACGATTCATTAAGCATCTGGAACAAGAATACATACGAAAAACTGTATTCATGCCATAATGATATAATTAGGACGAACACTTTATTTCTTATCGAATTATAGTATACTATGCTACCATTTGGGGTATACCAAATGCACGTGTTGTTTCCTGTGCAGAAGTAGTTTCCTCACCGATGGTTAGAAAATCTGCCAAAAGAAAAATGAAAGAAAATAAATAATCATAACGATACTTTGAAAAGAAAGAAATTCAGTGCACAAAATGAGAAAAATACAATATGAATCACATTTACTCCAGTTTGTCTATCTATACTGTAACAAGAAGGCGGGTTTATCATTGTTCGAGGCATTAATCCACAACTATCATTATCTAAATGGTTGGTTTGGTTGTTACTGTTCCGCATGTTACATCATTTCATATAAAGTATATCTATTTCCAAAAAATTAAAACAACTGATCAACCTCAAATCTTAAAATTAGCACGTGAAGCTTATTCCTTGAAGCCGAATATGTATTTGCTCGGATACTTTAATGATAGTCAAAACAACCTATTTTCTTAATATAAATGGATTAAACTTTTGTAGTCTAGTCTCCTTTATAGATATATCATAGAGTAATGCTATACATAAAAACTGGGATGATCACCTATCAATATGATCCCCACTTTGTACATTTAGCATTATTCCATATTATAAGATCAAGACAAAGCATAACGGCTATTAAGCACCACTTGTTCTAGGAGATTTATTTCAGCAATTGCAGCTTTGAAACATATAAATTATCTCAACATTGTCATAATGTCTAGTGCCCCTATGGATTATCCATTTCAATGAAAATTGATTGCATAAACTATATTTTTGTAAATGCTTTAAAAATTTGAATAGCAACCAAAGACTTAACATTCATCAAATAGTTAATCCACGATGGAATTAAATGATAATCTGGCATCCCAGAGGATAACTTCGCCAAGCTAAAATTGTTTTTTCGGCATGTTAATACTGGATTTTGTTTAAACATCAACATACTGAAATGGTAGTATAAAAATGAGCACAATTAGAATGAACAAATAATTATGTCTAATTAGAAATATTACCTTTGATTGTGGGTGTAGTCACATATTTGTTATTCCCTCCAAGACCTAGTAAATATATTGGTCAGCATATTTCTTGAGAGTCTCTGCAAAGCCTTCTTAGCTCCAATCACATCCACATCAGCTAATCTCTGCAAATGATCATAAGCACCGGCTGTCATTAGCCTTTTCCGACAACCATGGCTCGATCCAGCAGTAAGAGCAGCTACCACTGCCACGGGTAACTTCTTTGAAATAACATCATTTGCAGGATCCAACATGTGCACAAGCTTCATTAAACTCTTCTCATCTCTCACAAACTCTTTTCTATTAGAGCTCACCGATAACAACGACACTAAAGCATTCGCCCCAACCTCCTGCAATCCATCTGGCTTCACAGACTCCATTAGCTTCACTAATGAACCCATACAACCACCAATGGCTCTCTTATTACCATCACTTATCGATAAATTAGCAAGCAACGAAGCACAAATTTTCTGTAACATAATGCTCCCATATTTTACGAGCTCAGCTATATGTATTATAAATTTTGTTGATCCTGATAAAGTCAGGTGGCTTGAATGGGAATCCGATAACAAATAAATTGATTGTAATACATGTTCTGTTGTATCAGGGCTTGAGGATTCGTGAAGCAAATGTAGCAATCTTTGCAAGCCCTTTTCTTGTAACAAGAAGCTGTGAAAATATTTACCCGATGAAGCGAGAATGGCAACACAATTAGCAGCTTTCTCTTGAGCTGGGGGGATCCCACAAACAAGTAATTGAACCAAAACAGGGATGGCTCCTTCTTCTGCTAATGCAATTCGAATATCTTCAACTGTGCAAACATTTCTTATAGCCCCGACGGAGTATGATTGAGCTGTAACAGAACCAGATTTACATAATTCTATTAGTATCGAAACACCCCCATAGGCAGAAATCGCCCATGCATTATCAGGATCCCAAGTGATGAACTCCACGGCCATGGCAGCCTTTTCTTTTAAGGGCATTGAGCTACATTCAATGATCCTCAACAATGGACCCAAAGCCCCCTCTTCGAAAACACATTTCCTCGACAAATGACTCGCTGATGCGAGCATTGACACTGCTACAACAGCCAGATCTCTCACAGAATCCGGATAAATGGGATCGAGTAAGTGAATCAAGCAGTTCAAATTCCCTTCTTTGGCAACAACACTCCCAGAATTTTCATCCTCAGAAAGGAGCTGAATTAATGAATCCAATGCCTTGCGCTTGAACTCAAGACCTCCGATCTGAAGCCTTGTAAAGAGGTCCTTGACGAAAAAACAGAGGTCCTCTTTTGGGCCATTGGCACTGGGGTGAGAGAGAACAATGGCAGTAGACTGATGGAGGACCCCAGAGCGGAGAAGGAGCTCAAGATCGCTGGTTTGCTTCGAAAGCCAACCAGAGGCCATGTCGAGGTCCGATTGCATGAGGAGTTTCCCGGTAGTAAATGAAGGGTCAGAACACTGATTGCACAGGATTTCGACACGGCGGAGAGTCAAGAGGAGATCGGGGAGGAGGGTACCCAGTAAAGGGTTGTCGGCCCAGTGCGAGGAATCTGAGATTTCAGAAAGAACCGATTTTAATGTACCAAGCTTTGATCGAAGGCACTGCCATCTCGATGTAAAGGAAGTAATGGAGAGAGAAGACTGCAATAGATGACTAAGAAGTTGGGTAATCTGATCTAGGCTCTCGGTGGAACACGGATGCTCCGGCGGTGGCTGTCGCTGGTCGGTGGCGGGATGCATTTGCATATGGGTATCGTCTATTTTTATCGTATTTTATTGTAATTCTTTGTGAGTTTAATAAATATATTCCACTTCTTTTAATATCTCTTTTGGGGTGGGAATAAGCACATGGAAAGACTCAGCTGCGTCTGTGTTTCCCTGGAATCGGAGAAGACAATAGAGGAGGGGATAGCAGGGAGAGCGAGCGCGCTAGAAACTAGTCATGGCTGTTAGCGGGTGTAGGGTTACCGCCACGAATTATGGGCCGGGGTTTTTGGGTTTATTGAATCAACGGGAAAATCCCACTAATAGCATTAAATGGAAGTAGTGTTGCACATGGTCTGATTTGATTATCCGAATAATCGAATCAAATCCAAATTTTTGGGTATTTAGTAAGTGGGACTGTCAGGTACAAATTTAATTATGGAATCGTTCGGATTCAATTTGGCTTGGTTCAGTTCCCGGATTTCGTACAATAATTAATTTTTTAAATATTTACAACAACGCTACATTAATTCAACTACTGACTTGTTCAATTTTAACTCTTATAAAATAATGTAATCAAATTTCTTGATATTTCTTGCGTATCTCTTTGTTGATTTTTTCATACATTTGACTGTTAAAATCACAAGAAGAAGAAGATAGCGAGCTCACAATAATAAAGAGATATGTAGCTGAGCTTCCAATTTGATTTCTTCAGAACAGAAGAAATGTCACTATAGTAGAATAAGAGATTTAGGTAAAATTTAGGTCAATTTGATTAAGTTGGACTTGAGCTGAAAATTAGAAATAGGAAAATCATATTTTGGACTTGAACTAAATTAATTAGTTAACATATTTATTTAGAAAAAATAAAATAATTAGGCTCCGTTTGATTGGCAAAGTTTTCTAGGGAAGTAGGAAAATCTTTTCCCTTTTCTAATTTTTGTAGTGTTTGATTAACAAAATTTTCCTGGAAAAATATTTTCCAACTTTCTAAATTTTTCACTTTTTTTGAGGAAAATAAATTCTTGATATTTTGGTGAGAAAATATTTTCCAACTTTTCAATTATTTTTGTATTTTTGTTTTTACAATTGGAAAAAATTCTAAACACAATGGTAAAAAAAAAATTTCACTTTTATTGACAATTTCCATGTAAAACAAAGTCAATTGAATGATATTCAGTATGATTATTTTTTTTTTCAAATTTTTTATTTTTATTTTTTTGCAATTGGAACAAATTCTAGATCCAATAGTAGAAAACATTATCACTTTAATGGACAATTTTCATAAAAAATGAAATCAAACGGACACCAAACTTTCAATATTTTCCATGGAAAATTATACCAATCAAACACAATTAATTACAATTCTCAGCAAAACAATTTCTAAAAAAATCTTTTCCCTGTAAAACATTTTCTTTATACTAATTTTCCATCTTTCTATCAAACGGACCCTTATGGTTCTTACTCGATTCTTCGGTTCTTGATCCGAGAACCGAACCAAACCAATCGATTCTCAATTTAGATATTTGTTCGGATATTTAATTTAAGAGGAACCATTCGGTTTAGTTCGAGATTTTTGTCCAACCCTAAATGGAAACAAACAAACAAATATTCCATGGAATTGAAGAGTGGAAACAATAAGCAGAGAAGAATTAGATTTAGGGCTGTAATTTCTTAGGTTCGGGTTGAATTTCATTTCTTTATGAAAAATGGAAAAAGAAAAGCAAAACAATTGGGTTGGATCAATTCTTTGGCTCTAGGTCTATAATCGATAATCGAAAGAGAACTGGCTAGTTCATGGTTCTAATATCTATTAATCAGTTTAAACTTTTGGAGAATCATATGAACCGGTTAATTCGATTTGGTTGGGTCCGGTATTTTTGTTTACCCCTAAATATTACTCAAATTATGTTGTAAAAAGTTGAATGTTGCCTTTTTAAATTTAATTGTTGAAATCTTCAAAAAATGGAGACAACTTTTTTAATTTTTTTGAGGGCTAGTAGTGCTTCTATTTTATAAGGTAAATGAGGGCTAGGTAACCCAACTTCTCACTTGGTGTGATTATGAATGAATTAATTGTCTCAATAGTCATTGAACTTATGTCCGTGTTTTCGATTGATCACTAAAATTTAAAAAGTTGAGTTTTGGTCATTAAATTTATCCAAAACATTGGACGTTATTCACTCACCTAACATCCGTTTCAAATCTTTAACAGAATTAGTGGCATGGCTAACGAAATACACTCGTGACACCTCGTCACGCCGTTAATAAATTGTTACATCTTCGATTGATCAATAAATTTTGAAAAACGTTTTTGATTGCTCACTAAACTTTAAAAATTATCTTCGATTGCTCACTCAACTGCGAGATGGTCTAATTTTAGCCACTAAACTTATAAAAATGACGTCAACATGTTGGTCTTTAAAAAAAGCAGGGCACAAATTGTGTCAAAGTAATAAAGTGGATAAATGAGTTTGAGTTGCCGTTCCAACACGAGAAATGATTACTAAATTGCATAATATTTAAATTAAATTTTAACATTTTTTTATAGAGTTTTAAGTTAATTTCTTCATTTGAAAATTTTAAATTTATTGTGTGTTTCGTTGTTAAAATTAAATTAAAATAAAATTTGAATTTTGCAACCAAACAAACAATTAATTTAATTAAAATTTGGTTTTTTTGTAACGAAACACGTACACATTTTAGTTATTTGAATCTTGCAACGAAACACACAATAAAGTTAAAATTAACAACGAAATACATAATAAATTTGAATTTTTCAAATTATGAAAATAACTTAAAATTCTACAAAATACATTAAAATTAAATTTAACAATTGTATAATTAAGTAATCATTTATTGTGGAATTATCAACCTGGGACTCGTTTGTCTACTTCATTACTTCTACACAATTCATTCACTTGTGGTTCATATTTTTTAATGAACAATATGTCAACATAATTTTTACAAGTTTAGTGGTAAAAATTCGATTACCTTAAAGTTTGGTGAGCAATTGAAGACGCTTTTTAAAGTTTAGTGAGCAATCGGAGACGTTTTTCAATAGTGAGCAATCAACAATTTATTAACGGCGTGACGAGGTGCCACGTGTGCATTCTGTTAGCCACGTCACTAAGGTCGTTAAAGATTTGAAACAGATGTTATGCTAGTTAGTAACATCCAACGTTTGGATAAACTTAGTGGTCAAAACTTGACATTTCAAATTTCAATGAGCAATCGAAGACACAAACATAAGTTCAGTGACCATTGAGACAATCAACTCAATTATGGATTCTTAATCTTCAAAAATGAGTTTTTGATAACCCAAGAATATCTAATCAAGAAGGGGTGAATTGATTTTTGAAACTTTTTCGACACTTAGTCTCAAAACAATTTGATACACAAGATATAAGTGTAAAGTATGATACGAGAATTAAATATGCAAGTTTGATAACTTAACTCAAGTATAAACATAGCACAATATAAATGACAAGGTAAAGTAACGTGTGATAATGTAAAGATAACAAACCGATTTAATGGGGTTCGATACACAATGTGTCCTACGTCCCCATTATCAAGCTCTCCGTCACAAGCAAGACCAAATACACTATAATGGTAGCTTACAAACAAGGAGTAGCAATCCTTAAGTGACTTACAACAATGAACATTTATCCTTGAGTGACTTACAAAAAAGAGCATTTATCCTTAGGTGACTTACAACAAAGAGCACATATCCTTAACAACAATCAAGTTTTCACAAGGCTCTCTAAACCACCAAAGTATAAACGATAATTTTACAATTGAAAGAACTCTCTAAACAAATGATATAATCAAGTCAAATATTTAGAGAGTTAGGATAACATTTCAATAGATAGCAAATAATAAAGCTCAAGTATTTATGATGAAAACTTTGATGAATGATTGATAATGAAATAGTTTGTATTTTTGTATCAAAGTTTTCAAACTAATAATTTCTCTTAACAAATAATACAAGTTAAGTATGAAGAGAGATTTACACTTAAATCAAAGTGTTGGCAAATAAATTTTGTTAAAGATGAAAAATAGTTGAAAAGTTCTTTACAAAGTAGAATTCTTGATAAGATGAATGAAATAGATTGAATCAATCAACGAATTCTTTTGTAATAAATGAAATAGAATTTAGACTCAAGTAATCTCAATTTGATTGAAAATTCTTTGGTTCAATTTGAGAAATGAAAGCACAATTATTTAAAAAGCTTTTGGTAGAAATTCTAGTACTTACACATTTGGAAGGATCACCGATGATGAGCTCCTTTGGATGTGAGGGAACAAACTTCCATTCAATGGGGAGGGTTGGATCATTTTGATTTTTGGAAGTTTCTTCTTCTCCTTGTTGAGGAATTTGTTCTTCCAAGTCTTTGTCTTCAACTTCTTTATGATCTTTCTTGTTTTGATCTTGAATATGTATTTGTTCAAGAGGAAGTTCCAAATCTACATCGACATCTTTCTCTTGATCAAGAGAATTAGTTTCATCAAAAGTAATATGCGTGAATTCTTTCACTACTAAAGTTCTTTTGTTGAACACTCTATAAGTTTTGCTAGTAGGTGAATATCCAAGAAAAATTCCAACATCGGATTTTGAATCAAATTTTTCCAATTTTTTTTTTGTATCAAGTATAAAACATTTGCAATCAAAAACTTTAAAATAACTTATGTTGGGAACTCTATTTTTCCAAAGATCATATGGAGTTTTGGTGTTCTTTCGACTTACCAAAACTCTATTCATAATGTAGCAAGCAGTGTTAACGGCTTCGACCCAAAAATATTTGGATAAATTATTTTCATTTAACATGGTCTTAGCCATTTCTTGCAATATACGATTCTTTCGTCCTACTACACCATTTTGTTGAGGAGTTCTAGAAGCCGAAAAATGATGTTCATACCCATTTTCTTTCCAAAAATCATCAAAAGCAATATTATCAAATTCTCCACCATGGTCACTTCTAATGGTAGTAATAGAATATCCCTTTTTCATTTTGAACCTTTTTACAAAAGTGTTTAAATACTTTTAAAACTTTATTTTTCAAGTTAAAAAACAAGACCCAAGTGAATCTTGAGAAGTCCTCAACGATGACAAATGCATAGTGCTTGCCACTTAGACTTACGATTTTAGAAGTCCAAAAAGATCAATGTGAAAAAGTTGTAACGGTTTTGTAGTTGAAGAGAATTGCTTGGTTTTGAAAGAGGTTTCAGTTTGTTTTCTAAATTGACAAGTATTACAAATTTTGTCATTTTCAAATTTCAAGTTTGATAGACCTTTAACAAAACAATTTTTTGATATTTTTGAAATTAGGTCCATACTGATATGACCTAATCTTCTATGCTATAACCAAGTATCATCTCCAAAACTTGACAAACATTTTAATTCATTTTCAAATTCAATATTGACGACATAAACATCTTTAGATCGGCTACTCATGAACAACACTTCTTTCGATGTAGCATCCTTAATAAGGCATTTCGATGAATCAAATTTGATATGATAACCTTTATCACATAATTGACTAATACTTAGTAAGTTATATTTGAGATTATCTACTAACAAAACCTTGTCAATAGATGGAGATGAAGGATTACCAATATTTTCAATGCTCATGATTTTTCCTTTGGCATTATCTCCAAATGTAATATGGCCTCCATCTTTCCTATTGAAGCTTGACAATAATGTTTTGTCTCCGGTCATGTGTTTTAAGCAACCACTGTCCAAGAACAAATTGCTCTTTATCTTTGAAGGCACCTACAAGAGTTGACTCAAATTTTGATCTTGGTACCCATTTAACTTTGGGTCCTTGATAGTTGTGCTAGTGGACCCTTGAACCCACTTATTTCCTTGAAAATGTAATTTCTTTTTGATTGAGCAATTAAAAGCTATATGTCCAAATTTGTTACAAAAACTACATATAATGTTAGAAGATTTGACAAACATGTTTTCAAGATATTTTTGTTTTAAAGAAGGTTTGTATCCAATGTTACTTCTATCAAAGACATATTTTTGTTTTCCAAACATTAACTCAAAATTTTTCTTTTCTTGTGTGAATTTGTGCACAATGTTGGTTAAATTAAAAACCCTTTTTTAAGGAAACATTTTCTTTGATTAGAAGTTCATGATCATCATTTTCTTTCTCAAAATCATTTTTAGTTTCTAAAAGCTTTTTGCTCTCATTTTTCAATAAAATATGTTGCTTTTTGAGAGTAAAGTGTTTAACAGCAAGTTTTTCAAAAGTACTAATAATTTCATCATATGAAGTAGATAATTCATCATAAGAAAGAGTGTCATTTGTGTTTACCTCATCCTCTATGGTCATGAAGCACGTGTTTACAATTTCATCTTGACTTTCATCTTCTTCTTGCTCATCATCACTATCATCCCAAGTAGCTTGTAGAGCTTTCTTCTTGAAGAAATCTCTCTTGTTCGGACATTCGATTCTTTTGTGGTCGGGTTTGTCACAATCATAGCAACAGCCTTCTTGTTCTTTTCCTCACCTTTGTCTTCTTTCTTTTGAAATCTACGGTTGTTGCAAAAGTCTCTCCATTTTTTGACAAGTAGAATAAGATCGTCAAGTTCCTCATCACCCTTGTTTGAGTTTGAGGTTTCTTCATCATTTGATGATTTCAAAGCTATTTTCCTTCTATTCTTCTTCTTTTGCTTTTCTTGATTTCTCCTTTATTTCGAAATGATTTAGCTCATAGGTCATCAAGGTTCCATAGAGCTCTTCCAAAGGATATGCGTTGATATATTTGGTGTTCTCTATCAACATCCTCAATGAATCCCAATCTTCCGAGAGAGACCTAAGAATTTTGCTCACAAGTTCACCATTAGTAAATTTTCGATCAAAGCCTTTAAGGCCATTAACAATATCGGTGAATCGAGTAATCATGCTAACAATATGTTCATCTTGTTTTATAAAGAAGTTTTCAAAGTTTTTAAATAAGAGATTTATCTTAGTTTCTTTTACTTTATTTGTGCCCATGTGTGTAATTTCTAATGCATGCCAAATATCATATGGGGAATCATATGTGCTAATACGATTAAATTCATTTATGTTCAAAACACAATAAAGAAGATTTTTGGCTCTAGCATTCAATTACGACTTTCTTTTATCATGCTCATCATATTCCTCTCTAGGATTTGGAATAGTTTAGTCTGGTTTTCCATCAAGTTTAATAACTTTAGTAAGCTTATGAAAATCAAATTCAATAACTTCTCAACTATTATAATCAATTGATTGAATATAAATTATCATTCTAATTTTCCAATAATTATAACGTGTACAATCAAACAAATGCGGACGATTTGTAGAATGTCCCTCAATATTAAGATTAGCCATAACACAAGATAGTGAAATCTTAAAAATGTGCACCCAGGCTCTGATACCAATTGATAACCCAAAACTTTTTCGACACTTAGTCTCAAAACAATTTGATATATAAGTTATAAGTGTAAAGTATGATACGAGAATTAAATATGCAAGTTTGATAATTTAATTCAAGTATAAATATAGTACAATATAAATGACAATAAAGTAAAGTGCGATAATTTAAAGATAACAAACAGATTTAATGAGGTTCGATACACAATGTGTTCTACGTCCCCATTACCAAGCTCTCCATCACGAGTAAGGCCAAATGCACTATAATCGTAACTTACAAACAAGGAGTATCAATCCTTAAGTGACTTAAAACAATGATCACTTATCCTTAAGTGACTTACAACAAGGAACACCTATTCTTAACAACAATCGAGTTTTCATAAGGCTCTCGAAATCACCAAAGTATAAATGATAATTTTACAATTGAAAGAACTCTCTAAACAAATGATATAATCAAGTATTTAGAGAGTTAAGATAACACTTCAATAGATAACAAATAATAAAGGTCAAGTGTCTATGACGAAAACTTTGATGAATGATTGATAATGAAATAATTTGTATTTTTGTATCAAAGTTTTCAAACCAATAATCTCTCTTAACAAATAATACAAGTTAAGTATGAAGAGAGATTTACACTTAAATCAAAGTGTTGGTAAAGAAAACTTTTGTTAAAGATGAAGAATAGATGAAGTTGTGAAAAGTTCTTTGCAAAGTAGAATTCTTGATAAGATGAATGAAATAAATTGAATCAATCAAGAAATTCTTTTGTAATAAATGAAATAGAATTTAGACTCAAGTAATCTCAATGATTCTCAATAAATAAGCTCTTAAAAGATCTCTTGTAAGTTGGTGAATATTGATTGCAAAAAAAGGTTGAGAATCAGTCACTTTCGGTTGAACACTTTCGGTCGATCGAAATGTGAATGTAGTCGTTGTAAAATTCAAACCGTTGAAGTTTCGGCGACACTTCGGTCAATCAGACCGGTTGACCGAAATACACTTCGATCGACCGGTATACTTTCGGTCGACCGAAAGATGCAAAATCATCTTTATATGTAAAAGATTTTTATGCAAGTGATAAATTAAAAATATAGTTCGAGCTTTATGTGCTTTTCTAAGAATTGACGAGTATATCTTTACATATAAATGAAATTTCAATAAACATCTTCTAAATACTAGTCTTCACAATTCTTGTTCGCTTCGAGTCTTTTGCTTGCACATTCTTCAACTATTGACAATTTGTACATTTGAGTGTTTTAGAGATATTTATACATGCAACTTCAAGAAACTAGATATGTTAGAATCATAAGAGTATTGGTTGTTATAATCAAAACACGTGGAGCCAATCATAGGCCAACGGTTTTGAGGTTCAAATGTATTTAAATATTCACAAATGAAAATCAAGATTTACTTTATCCAGTATCAAACGAGAGCTACGAACAAATAAAACGTCTTCAAGAGTATCAATACCGTGACATGAATCGTAAATGCATGGATGTGATGTTCATTACCTATTTAGTTATCAAGCTTTTTCAGTTCTTGTACAAGCCTACTGTCTAACATTGGATATCGGTTACTAAAAATCCGTGATTCCTAACGAAATACACAACGAAGCCACTTTGCCACCCACTTATACTAAATTAACCCTACAAGTTAAACTAGTGCTTGCTGTTGCACCTGTAGCACTAGACAAGTGCAACAGGAGCCATTGCTGTAGGTGCTAAAGCATGAATTTTTTGTATCAATTGAGCAAAAAGGGGTTGTAATTGACCCACATTATGAAAATAATCTATTTAGATGATAAAATCATAGGTGATTTTCATTGAATCTGAGACAAATATTAAGTGATTTCATATGTTTGCCTTATAATTGTTAATCATGTGTAATTTCAATGTTTATATTAATCATTTAGGTCACACGGGGACCCAAAATCAATAATTTGAATAGGTTGGAGATCAAAACCTCACTTGGATCCATAATCACACTACGTGTAAGGTTAGGAAGCCCAATCATAATATACCCTATCTTAAATAGTTATGAAAGCATTTTGATATTGATCAAATTGATAGAGAGTAAGAAAATAAACACTTTCTACAGGGAAGCCTATAGACACCATCCTTTGTCCAATGATTAATCTCCCGAAGTCTAAAGTACTCAACATTTGTTTAAATACTCTAATTCTATACCACCAAGAACAATAAAATCACAGTAAGGACATAAAAGAACATGTAAGATTTGTAGAGGTTCATTTCAATTTAAAACTACATCATTGTTTGTCGTTGCAGTAATTTTTACTATAATGAAAAGAAGTTTACAAAAGAAAAACCGCACTTCCTATTTACTCTTACCTCTTTTTTTTTTTTATGATGATTAAATAAATACTAATGACAACTTTCTATTTATAAGAAAAAATAGGATAAAATCAAAATTAGAAGTGTGAAATTCTTAAACTATTCTTAATAAAAATTAGGTTCATATAACGTGATATGATTCGGGACAAGCAATCACTTGGTCGGATCACACGAGTCAAGGGTTCAAGCAATGAAGTTCAGATGAGTAAAATTGACACGCCAAAGTTCAAATTTCGTGAATGGCTCGGAGTCAAAACGAGTTGGATTTAATGTTTGAAAGATATTTGGAAAGAAAACGAGTAGAGTGGATTGAAATGGGTATAAATCTTAGCCGGGTGTCAAATTTTTGCCCATGAGTACAATTCGGAATCGTCACGAAATTCTGCACAAGGATGCGAGGGCGCATGATACTTTTGGGTTTGAGGTCGCACAGAAACATGTTGAGAACAAGTTGGTGGAAAATAGTATAAAAATTTTGAGAGAATTTTATCTTTTTTTGTAGTTTCCTACTTTGACTTAAATACCATCTTTTTAGCAACTTTTGTGATCTATTTGAATTAAGCACGAAATTACCTAGCTAAATTAAAGATTTTCATAGTTTCATATAAATATGATCTATTATTATTCATTGTAAGAAGACTTTGATCATTTGAGAGAATTAAATTAAATTGGAGAGTTTTATTCCACCATGTTCTTAGTAGTTTAAAATTCTAACTTGAACTTATCAAAATGTTTCACAATCCTTTTGTGGCGTTCTTATTTCACGGTTCTTGTTCCGGGTAATCAACGGGTCTGATTTCTTATGTGTAATCTCGGTTCTTGATACGGGTCGGGTTGATCTTTGTGCGACGTGATTTCTAGTTTTCTTGGGTTGGTTCTATCTTGTTCGTGGGTTCCCAAGATCAATTCTTGGTTGGGTTCACATCATAACGGCAATACATAAATCTACAACATCTACTTCCTCTTCTACCTCAACCAACGCAACCCAGCCATTCCCCACCATGGTCTTGTCGTTGTCGTCGCCACCTCAGCATCATCCAAATTTTAACCACCCCGTCGAATCAAAACATAGCAAAAGCTTTATGCATGAAGTATACTGGTTAACCCCATTTGTATTTTTAATGTGTGTGATTGGATAACAAATATTTTGACAATTTATTATCAGATTGAAAGATGTAACTTATTCTAGTTATTTTTTACATGAAGTGACATGATTGTAACAAATCTTGAATTAAATAGCTTAATTATAACTAATGAAGTTTGGCGACACATTTAATATTTGGTCAAATGCTGATCTTATGATTGGGACACGGTGTTCACGAAAATATGTTTCGAATTTAAATCACCGCAAGTGCACGGTTCGTTGACAAGTAATAAAGTGGAAATCCTAAAATTTCGAGTATCGTTCCCACGAGGATTGATTTAACGTGATTATTATTATCTCGACCTTAACCGAATCTATTAAATTCAAGATGATTATTTGTGTGATTTTTGATGAAGCTATGACTACTACGTGAATTAAACTAAAATTATGATTAAATGCAAGAATATGTCGAATGCAAAAGGTTGATAAAATTAATGTATGAAAAAGCGTACTAGGATCCCGAATCACCAAGCAAGTTCACTTTGTAACTCCTATTTCACAATTTGACAACACGATGAATTGATTGAAGAATCAATGTTTCTAACTTATTCAATAATCTCTTTCGAGTAGAATTGAACCTATTCTAATATACCATTTGACTATATTTCTATGACAAATGCAATATAAAAGAATGCATGACGTTTTGTAAACACTTAGAGATTCACATAAAGCATAGCGGTATATTTCTATCCCCTATCGGACCTTATGATGATTTATACCTTGTAGAATCTATTTCCCTTCTTTCGAATGCATAAAATAAATCACCCAAACTCATACAACCATTGCGCATATAATTGTAGAGACAAGAAAGTGTATATAAATCATTCAACATCCATCAAACGTGTTTAAATATCAAATTGCAAAATAGAAATTAAAAGTTCACAATACGAGGTTCATCGTTCACCTAGTACAATTAAAAACCTAGCCTAGCATGGATAAATTAAAATAACAAAGAAAATATTTAGGAGAAGACATCACCCAATTCTTGAATGTAAAGCTTGAAATCTTCGATCTTGGAGTGAAATCCTTCGTCCTTGCCTTCGTTCTCGCTCAAAGAGGTTGTTTTTCTCTCTCGGAAGGCATAACCCTAGTTTCTGGACGTCTTTTAACTTTTATAGTTGCCCTAGAATCATTACCATACGTGTTGGAGTCGAATAAGGAAACCAGAAAATTCGCGCCGGATTTCTTCCTTGCGGCCGCAAGGACAAATTCCTTGCACCCGCAAGGAACAACTTTTTTTCCAAAACTTTTCCCTGCATCCTTGCTTGCGGCCGCATGGAAGATTACACCTTGCGGCCGCATGGTACAAACAACTATCACATATCTTCATTTTGGTCCTCCAACTTCATTATTCTCTTGTTTTGACCTCTTTTGTTCATTCTTGTCCTCCAATCATCCCATGCATTCCTCAATGTATGATTAAGCTTATGTCCGCTCTTGAGTTGGCATCGGGTCATCTTTTGATTATTTGCATTTTGGTCCCTGAACTTTTGTTTTCCTTCGTTTTGGCCCATTTTCTCTACTTTTCTTCTAATTTCCACAATAATTTTCATTGTTGCCCTACAAACACAATTCACACAAATTAAGCTCTATTCCGAATGTTTATCGACAATTATTCATGTTTGTGAACCAAAATAAACGTATAAAAAATGCCCTTATCACACGGTAACGTAAACGTGAAATTAATATTAAGTGACATTAAAAATATGAAAAGGAAAGATTATCAAAAGAAAAAGAATGCAAATGCAGACAAAAAAAATAAAATGAGGATGTCTTAGTTGATGACTAAAATGTATTCTTATAGGACTTTTCTTTCATGATTTTTAAGATACATTTCCGCGACTTGACTGCAAGGAAAAAATATGTAAGAACTGTTTCCAGCTCGCTCGCTCGCTCGCTCGCTCTCTCTCTCTCTCACTGCAAGGAAAAAATATGTAAGAACTGTTTCTAGCTCGCTCGCTCGCTCTCTCTCTCTCTCTATTTTTTATTTTTATGATGAGTTTCATAGAAATTAGCACAAAGTCATCTTAATTTAGTCTAACATGGCAGTCAGTCAACCACTGCAATCTTATTGGAGTTTTTTTTCTTCTTCTATTTTTCCATTCAAACTCTTTTAAAAATTATCAAGTAAAAGCATGTAGTAATCAAAACTGCTCAAGTAAAAGTTTCAAAATACTTGAAATTGATGCTTCAAAGAATTCAAATGTCTTAATGGGGTTCATAATTCACTCACGGTTCAAGCAAATTACTTCCAGGGAAATACACGTAAATGGCCATATTTCAAGAATGACCTTTGACTATTTTAGAAATTTAAAGTTCCAAAAATACCCTCAATATAAAAGGTTTCAAAACAAATCATTCTATTATAAAATAAATTCCATTTCAGTCCTTAAAAATTTTAATTTAGAATTCGACAAATTATTTCGGAATTAAAACTTAATTCTTTCACCATCAACTATTTCCACCTTAATTGAGTCTGAAACATTCGATATTGATTTTAATTAATTTTGTATTTTTGCTAATAATTGTATTTTTACTAGGGGTGTAAGCGGTACGGTTTTACCGATTTTTGACAATTTTTCAAACCAAACCGTTTAGACCGATTTGAGAAAAACTCAAACCTAAACCAAACCATTTTGAACGGTTTGAAAAAAACTCAAACCTAAACCTAACGGTTTGGTCCGGTTTTAAACCGTCGGTTTCGCCGTATATTTTTTTGTCTGTCTACTTTTATGATATTAATTCATTGAATTCAATATATATTTATATCTTACTACCAATAAATCTAAAACAAACTAAATATATCTACTACAAGTTTAAATACCAACTAAATCAAAATGAAATCAGAATAAACTAAAATATAGTTTTTTGTTTGCCTTTTTAGGCTAAGACTTTACGATAACATTACAATACAAGTCTACTAAATTACATATAAAGCCCAAAAACATAATGATGTTCTACAAGACCTTGTGATCATCATATCTGAAAAATAAAACTACTGATTAGACAGAGAGAATAACCAACCATAATAATAAATCAATTGTTTATAATATCTAAACATAACAATTACACAAGTTTATCATTGTATATTGTTACGAATTCAGTTTCTCACATATACTCAAACATCAATTGTTGTCACACATGATTCATAGTCTCCATTGTCAAATAAATGCATTCGTTACATTATCATAGTATTAGATACTAGATAGATAAGAGAATCTTTAAAAATCCGGTAATAGAAAATATAAATCACCTGCCACAACTTTCATTGAATCATCAAATGATTCCACTTCATCTAAATATTGGTGCATTACTATAAGTTCATTCTTAATTTGCAACTAATTCTTTTCGTATATACAAGCCTTAACTATTCTTGCACCTGATAAACTCCTAAATGAATCAAGTATTCGACCTCTAATTGAGAATGCAGACTCAAAAGCAACTGTATAAATTTGGATTCTGAAAAGTAAAAGGGTTTTTGATAGATTAGGTTAGTTTTGAGATTATTAGATATAAATTATAATTATTTTGTAATAATAATATATATGTAATAGAAAATTATAAATTGACAAAAATACACACAAATAATAAAACTATTGAATTTTACATATTTGGATGAATTTAAAAAAAAATCATTTTTTTATTTTTATATATTTTTTCGCCGGTCCGGTTTGGTTTTAAACCGCAATTAAATTTCTCAAACCTAAACCAAACCATTTTTGACCGGTTTGGTTTGGTTCAAAATCATTTCGTTGACGGGTCCACGTGGCACCAAACCGACGGTTTCTAAAATGCGGTTTCGGTTCGATTTTTCGGTTTGACGGTTTTTGCTTACAGCCCTAATTTTTGCATACTCCCAAGATGGTATCAGAGCGCTAGAGATCATGGAAATTGAAAATAACGAGGATATAGAAACTGAAATTTATGAAGGGATAGAATAATATGTTTTAAAAGGAGAATTTGATTGGGATAAATTTAGAAAAATTAATAAAGTAGTATTAAATTTTAAGCCTCCAAGAGAAAATAGATTATTTAGTATTTTAGGTTCAGTCTTTAAAAGAAAAAAGCTAGTTATTAATAAATATATATCACGAAATAGAAAAAGCTATAGATGTAAAACATACACAGGGAAAAATAAAACCGAATTTAATAACAAAAAGAAATATTAATGAATTCTTAGGAAAATTAAAATAAGAAAAAAGAAATAAAATATCTTATGTCTACCTTACTGGAGTGCAAATAATAATAAAATCATGTTTTAAAGAAGGAATTAATAGCCCTATAATACTTAATTTACAAGATGAAAGATGTATAATCGCAGAAAATGGAAATTTAGGAATAGTTAAAGGAAATTTAGCCTATAAAAAATTAAAATTTACTTGTTATCCAAGATATTGTGTGCATATAAATGATAAAAATTTAGATGATTGTCTTAGTTTACATTTTAAGATGACTAATAAAATACTAAAAGATGATAACAAAGTCTTTACTATATTATATCAAGGATTATATTGTTATACAAATAGTAATTATGGAAAGTGGAAACATGTATAAGGAAAAACCTTTTATAGAAATCGATGAACAATTTCGAGAAATAGGAGAAACAATTCTACCTAGAGAACAAGATATTGAGGAAATAGAAAATTTTAAAATAGGACATGATGATGATATTAATATTGATCAACCTTTAATACTAAAACAAATAACTTATAAAGAAAATAAGATAATTATTGGAAATAGTAGTACTGCAAGACATAATATTTCAAAAATAAAACAAAATAAACATAGTAGTGTCTATGGAATTAAAAGAAAATTCTTTAATGGAAATAAATGGATAAATGAAAGTAAAATACTTATTGATACTGGAGGAAGTCAGAATCATATTTGCTCTCTTATAGATGAAGGAATTAAAAAGAAAAAAGTAGAACCCTATAGTTATAGAGATTTTGAGGGAAAAATAAACTCTTGTGATATCATATGACAAGTTCAAATTAAACTTGTAAGTTTATTATTAAACATAGAATGTTATATAGATAATAATATGAATTTTGATAAACATCCAATATTATTAGGAAATTCATTCTTAGATAGTCTAGATAATTATAAAGAGTTTATTTACTTGTACATAATTTTTTGTACATCAAGGTATCCACCCTCTCACATGAGGGTGGGACCCACTTGAATAAAAAATATTATCTCCAAGTGGGCCCCACCCCCATGTGAGGGGGTGGACACCTTGATGTACACAAAATTATGTACAAGTAGCAAGACTCAATTATAAAATAGACAATGAATGAATTCTTATTATATATCAAAGAATAACTACATATTGTCCTAAAGAAAAATGAGTAGAGAAATAAAATTTCTAATAAGTGTGTATATATACAAATAATTGTATTCGAATAAAAAATAACTACTTGTGCTTTAATATATACAGGAGCTGAAATAACTGTCTTTAAAAAATTCTTATTACCAAAATGGATAGAAGCAAAAGAATCATTAAAATACAAAAATAAAAATATAGAAGTTATCATATGATCTAAAATAGTAACCGTAAAAAAATGTTTACCAATATAATATAAATGATTGTGATATTATTCTAGAAAATGACTTTTTACAATAGTTTAGTCAATATAGTCAAAATATTTATACTATTCAATTAAGAACCTCATGTGGACATTTACTAAAGATTGCTAGAGAATTTAAACCATTCAGAATTCAGCTAGCTCAGCGTGGTGAAAAGATAGAATTTATACCAAAATTACTCAAATACTCAATCAGAACAATTACTCTTAACCAAATAAAAGATCTTTTAGATAAAAATTATAATGATAATCCACTTGAAAAATGGAAAAAATCAAAAATTACTGCTAAAATAGAATTACTTGAACCTACAATCATTATTAGAGTTAAACCTATGCTTTATAATCAAGAAGATAAAAGAAGAATTTCAAGGATAAATTCAAGAACTTCTTAATCAAAAACTTATAAGAAAAAGCAATAGCCCTCTCATAGTAGCCCAGCCTTTATGGTTAGAAATCACGCAGAAATAAACAGAGGAAAACCTAGAATGATAGTAAATTATAAAGAATTTAATAAAAATACTAAATTTGATGGATATTATCTACCAAATAAAAAAGTCTTAATAAACATAGCTACAAATAAAAAATACTATTCAAAATTTGATTGTAAGTCTAGATTTTGGCAAATCAAGCTAGAAGAAAATAATATACCATTAACAGCATTTAGTACCCATCATGGACATTATAAATGGATAGTTATGTCATTGGGGTTAAAAAATGCACCATAAATTTATTGAAGAAGAATGGATGAAGTTTTTAAAACTTATAATTTTCTTATTGTTTATGTTGATGACATACTTGTTTGTTCAGAAATATATGAAGATCATCTTAAACATCTTAGAAGCTTTGCTATACTTTGCTCAAAAGAAGATATAATACTTAGTCAGGAAAAAACAGAAGTAGCAAAAAATGAAATTGAATTTTTAGGAATGATAATAAATAGTGATGGAATAAAATTACAACATCATATTTTAGAAACAAAAATAATTTTGTTTCCTGATAAACTAGAAAATAAGCAGCAAATTCAGAAATTTTTAGGATGTCTTAATTATGCTAAAGGATTTATAGAAAAACTTGCAGAAAAAAGAAATAAATTGCAGAAACTATTAAGAAAATCAAATAAGTTAGGATGGAACGAAGAACATACTCTTTGTGTTAAAAATTAAAAAGAAAATTGTAAAAATTTACCTAAACTCAGACTCCCTGATGAAAAGAATAAAATAATTATACAAACAGATACATCAGATTTATATTGGAGTGCTTTATTAAAAATCGATTTAAATGAAATTTGTAGATATGCTAGTGGAACATTTAATAGTGCTGAAATAAATTATTCAACCAATGAAAAAGAATTATTAGCAGTTGTTAAAGGAATAAATAAATTTAAAATGTTTTTATTACCTAAAGAATTTATTGTTCAAACCAATAATACTCAACTTAAGGGACTAGTAAATAATAAATTACCAAATTCACGTCAATATAAAAGATTGCATAGATGACAAGTGTTATTATCTTTTTATAATTTTAAATTTGAATATATTAAAGGAAATGATAACTTATTTGTTGATTTCTTGAGCAGAAATCATGAATATGGAAAAAGATTGAAGCATTTACAAAGGAATTACAAAATCTTCTAACAGATTTTAATGCAGATTATTTTGCTGTCCAAGAGGATCATCTTGATATTCGACAAACTTTGTGCGATTTATCAAACAAGGTTATTGAGAGTGGAAAAAGATTGAGAAATTAAACAATAATAAAGAAAAAATAGTTGAAAAATTGACAGAATGTTTAGACTTTTTTGTAACTTGCAGTCAGGAGTACCCTCCTTTAGAAAAAAGTGAATACAGTCGAAAGGCTAGTCACATCCCATTTCGGGAGATTAATACATCCACCTCAAGTGGAGATTCAAAATTTAAGAAACATGACTCCCTTACCTTGTAAGAGGAAAAAGTCATAAAAAAGGGTCCACAACAATCACCCGTCAGTATTGAGAAATTGTTGGAAAAATTTACAAGTGGAAAAGGAGCCACTCACCTTTTAGGTGAAACATCCTTATCAAAAGGCCCATTGGAACAGCATACTGTTATCAGTGAATTCCAAGAAAATAAAAAATCATCTACTGATGACCTCAAATCACCAAAGGGAATAATTACAACTCATCATGTTAGAACCAATTTATATCCTATGGAGAAGGAGTATTATGAATTCTCAGAATGAATATATAATTTTAGGGAATGAAGTTCTCTTTATTTAACAGCCCTTCCAACGACTTTTTATCCGAGGATTAGTGCGGTTCAAGGTGCAAATCATATTATTGTTCGAAAATTGGCAACATTTGAATTCTTAGATCGACTCTTCCCAGGAGCCGATCTAAAAGAAATTGAACAATTTGACAGAGAATTTATCAATTGTGTCAAAAAATAGAGTGATAAACAACCAGTTGAATTGAGATTCTATACTATCAGCCCGAAGTATAAAGAACCGAATGGTAGGGAGAACATCATCTTGTCATTATTTGAAAAAATAATGAAAATCCACTCAAGGAGATTCAGATTTTTACAGAAATGCCCACTATCAATAGAAAATGGATAATTTACAGGCTAGTCCTTGGAATCAAATCAGTTTGCTCAACCATGCAATTTTTCTATGGAGAAAAATACATAGTTTATGGAATGAGTAATAATTGGATCCTTATCTGCAGAGGAGACAAAGAATAAAAAATCCTTGAGGATAAGATTTGTGAAATCTTGAACGATCAATTCCTTGGAAGTGAGGAATGCATAAAAGAAGCTTGCAGATTGATGGGACACGTTCACAAATAAAGGACGATAAGAAGCAACATCACAAGACAGCATCATGTGAGATTTAAAGAAAGATAAGACAGCTATTAAAGCTGGAATAAAGTTGCCGACACGGAATATAAGTAGCAGACAAGTGCTTTGATTATTTCAACTACTTTGAAGAAATTATTGTACTTTTGCTTTTGTGTTGTAAAATTTTGATTGGCTAGAAGCTTTTCGGTGAAGTGCAAGTCTCTCTATAAATTAAGACTCTTCTTACTTGAAGAGGTATGACCAAAAAATCCACAAAAAAGATATATTCTTTGAAAATGATCTTTGTAATCATTTTCTTAAAAGAGTAGAAACCATTTTTCAGAGTATCAATCTTTGTAAAAATCTTTGTATAATAGCTTTCAAGCTATCATCAGATCAATAAAGTCTTTGAGTTTGAAATAAATCTTTTATTACGCTTTGAGTGTTGTTTTACACAGTGAGTCTGTTTGAGAGTTTTGAGTGCCCTTGTGTCCGTTTTGCTGTGATGCTGTTGGACTTTGGCCAACTCTTGTGATGAAGGTGACTAGGAACATATAACATTCTTGCTATTTTGTGAAGCGTGGTAAGGCCCTCATTTTAAGCTACAAAGAAATTTATTGTCTAAAGATTTGTTTGAAAATTATTATATAAGAATTTTTATAGAATTGTATACTTTGAAGAATTTTTCATTATGGAAACTTACGAATTGTATTATAGAATTGTACCTTTTAGATATACTAATAGTATTGATTATAGTCACATAATAGATATTCCAGAAACTTATGATAGTTTCACTAGAGGAATAAATTTCATAAAAAGAGATTCTAGATATTATAAAAAATGTCTTACGATTACTTATTTTGGGTTAAAAGAAATATTACCTAAAGAAATAATAAAAATGATTATATTTTTTTGGTTAGAAAGTGAAAATAGTGAAAGAACATTTGAAAATATAAAACACCATGAGAATTATAATAATGTTGCTGAATTATATGATTTTGATTTTAGTTTTGATGATAAAGAATAAAAGAATTAAAAAATATAATTTAAGGAGCATAAAGAACTTATAAATGAGAAAACTTATCTCGAATAGATTACCACAAGAATATAAGAAATTTAAATTTAATCTAACATTAAAATTTTATATATCTATGATTAACAATAAACTAGATCTTTTTAAATTAAAAAAATATCTAGAATACCCAACTATTAAAGAATAGAAATATGCCTGGAATAACTAAAGAATTTTGTGATAATAAAATAAAAATTATAGAAGAACAAATAATAACCAGAAGTAATAGAAGAGAAATTGAAAAAGAAATTTTTAATTGGAACAAAATTAAAAGAGAATTAATAAGAAATGAAATTACAAGAGAATTAAGAAGAATAGAATAATTAAGGAGAGAAATAGAACAAATGATAAATAATATAGTAGTAAATCCTTTAAGCTTACCATACTAATATGAGTTTACCAACAACAATAAGATTTGGTAAACAAGAAATAGAAAATATAAAACTACTAATAGGAAGTTATCAAACTAGAGGATGGAATACAACTATGTTTTAACCTTTAAGTTCATGGGGAATTACAGATGAATTATTAAATATGACTACAAATTGGACTAATGCATTTTTATGACAACAATTAGGACAAATAAAGTCTAAAAATATAGAAGCTGTAGATGTAATTAATAATATAGATCCAAAAGTTGAAATAGTTAAAGAAAGATTAGAAGTTTTAAGTAAAAATATGTCTAAACAATTTAATAAAATTAAAGAACAAATTAATAATTTAGAAATACTTGATGAAGCTAAACTTGAAGAAATTCAAAATCAAATATAAAAAATTGCACAGAAAAATAGTATTAATAAAATTACAACTTTAGAGAAAAAAATTAGATATTATTAATTATAAAATGGATATTTTATTAGATAAATTAAGATTTGAAAATATTAAACCACCTTGTAAAAAATTTGGAGGATGAGTATGAATGATAAAATCAATTTAATTGAAAAAGATATAAAAATAATTGAAGAAAAAATCACTAGAATTAAAATAAGTTATGAAGAAAAAAAAATTACAAAATAATTTTTTAAGAGTAGAAAATCTTTTAAATAGAATAATAGAAAAGTTAAATAGAGAAAAACCATTTAAACCAAATTATGCCGAAGAACTTAAAGAAGTCAGAAAGAAAATTGAAACGTATGAGGAACTAATAGAACTTGATGAATGATTAAAAGATGATATTGAAAGATTATTAACCGATCTTAGAAAACAAGAAGAAAATCTTACTGAAAAATAAGAAAAAAGAGAAGAAAAATTAATTATAAAGGAATAATGAATGAAGATATGGAAAACCTAATATTCGACTTAGAAGATTTAAAAATTTGTGAAGAAATAACTAAAAATCATATGGTTGGAAGAACAGGAGGACCACGAGTAGTTAATGAAGAAGACTTTGGAGAAACTAGCACAACTAGATATGAAGTTGAAATAGATCCTATAAGACATGTTAATACTAAACTTGATTTTAAAATTGGAAAAGAAAAAATGTATAGAGATCAATTTAAACTAGTATTAAGAGAATCAAGTCAAATGAAAAGTATAAGATCATATTTATACCTAGATTGTGAATTAGATGTTAGAAAAACTATTAATGAATGTAGTACTAATATGTTAGCACATTTTAATTATAATCGCAGTAATACCGATAATAAAAATAAAACTGAATATTTATTAGCAACTTTTAAAGGAAATATAGTTAATTGGTACGGAGGATTAGAAGATACAACAAAAGGAATTTGGAAAGATAGTATTGAAGCAGGATTTGGAAATAGCATAAGTGAAGGTATAAATAGAGTTGTTATAAGAATTTATAGAGAATTTGTAGGAGAAGATTGGGTAAATGAAAGCACTAAAGCTAAAGCAGAAGAAATAGAAGATGCTAAAAATAGAATGTAACATTTACAATTTTGTAATATGTGTTATCTTAATGAATATTGCTGTGAATACAGTAAATATTATTATATAATGTTTGGAAGTGGAATAGATAAAGATTATTATAAAGAAGTTTTGAACAGTGATGATTACAAGGCACGAATTCAAGGACGAATCATTTTGAAGAGAGAGGGGATGATATGATGCGGGACAGGCAATCACTGGTCGGGTCACACGAGTCAAGGGTTCAAGCAATGAGTTCAGATGGGTGAAGTTGACAAGCCAAGATTCAAGTTTAGTGAAGGGCTCGGAACCGAAACAAGTTGGATTCAATGTTTGAAAGATATTTGGAAAGAAAACGAGTAGCGTGGATTGAAATGACTATAAATCTTAGCCGGGTGTCAAATTTTTGCCCATGAGTACAATTCGGAATCGTCACGAAATTCTGCACAAGGATGCGCGGGCGCATGATACTTTTGGCCTTGAGGTCGCACAGAAACATGCCGATAACAAGTTGGCGGAAAATAATATAAAAATTTGGGGAGAATTTTATCTTTTTTGATAGTTTTCTACTTTGACTTAAATACCATCTTTTTAGCAACTTTTGTGATCGATTTGAATTAAGCACGAGATTATCTAGCTAAATTAGAGATTTCATAGTTTCATATAAATATGATCTATTATTATTCATTGTAAGAAGACTTTGATTATTTGAGAGAATTAAATTAAATTTGAGAGTCTTATTCCACCATGTTCTTGGTAGTTTAAAATTCTAACTTGAACTTATCAAAAGGTTTTACAATCCTTTTGTGGCGTTCTCATTTCACGGTTCTTGTTCCGGGTAATTAACGGGTCGGATTTCTTATGCGTAATCTCGGTTCTTAATACGGGTCGGGTTGATCTTTGTGCGACGTGATTTCTAACTTTCTTGAGTTGGTGCCATCTTGTTCGTGGGTTCCCAAGATCAATTCTTGGTTGAGTTCATATCATAACGGCAGTACATAAATCTACAACCTCTACTTCCTCTTCTACCTCAACCAACGCAACCCAGCCATTCCCCACCATGGTCTTGTCGTTGTCGTCGCCACCTAAGCATCATCCAAATTTTAACCACCCCGTCGAACCAAAACATAGCAAAAGATTTATGCATAAAGTATACTGGTTAACCCCATTTGTATTTTTAATGTGTGTGATAGGATAACAAATATTTTGACAATTTATTATCAGATTGAAAGATGTAACTTATTCTAGTTATTTTTTACATGAAGTGACATGATTGCAACAAATCTTGAATTAAATAGCTTAATTATAACTAATGAAGTTTGGTGACACATATAATATTTGGACAAATGCTGATCTTATGATTGGGACACAGTAACGTAAACGTGAAATTAATATTAAGTGACATTAAAAATATGAAAAGGAAAGATTATCAAAAGAAAAAGAATGCAAATGCAGACAACAAAAATAAAATGAGTATGTCTTAGTTGATGACTAATATGTATTCTTATAAGACTTTTCTTTCATGATTTTTAAGATACATTTCCGCGACTTTACTGCAAGGAAAAAATATGTAAGAACTTTTTCCAGCTCGCTCGCTCGCTTTCTCTCTCTCTCTCTATTTTTTATTTTTATGATGAGTTTCATAGAAATTAGCACAAAGTCATCTTAATTTAGTCTAATATGGCAGTCAGTCAACCACTGCAGTCTTATTGGGGTTTTTTCTTTCTATTTTTCCATTTAAACTCTTATAAAAATTATCAAGTAAAAGCATGTAGTAATCAAAACTGCACAAATAGAAGTTTCAAAATACTTGAAATTGATGCTTCAAAGAATTCAAATGTCTTAATGGGGTTCATAATTCACTCACGGTTCAAACAAATTACTTCGATCAATTCGATAAAATATAATTTATTTGAAGGTCGTGATGTCAAATTAAGTTGTCTACGATATTGTCCAACTCATTCAAAATGTATACATATCTATCTAGAAGTCACTATTTCAACGGCTAAATAAGCAATCACCCAATTCTAAGGTAGGTGATAGTATAATCTCTAAGAATAAAAAAACCTATATTTATTCACTAATACAAGTAAACTTCTATAAATCTATAGTTTTGAGGCCAAGGACTAATTTAAAATAAAATAAATAAATAATCAATAAATTATTAATTATTAATTTGTCAATTAATAAATAACTAATTAATTTATCAAGGTATTCCTTATTCAAATATGTTAACTGACGAGCACATAATCGAGAGCGCCGTGGGGAATGTTCAAGAAGGTGAAGTTAAAAATGATGATTCTATTATGGAGCCCATTTCACGAAAAGATCTTGAAGCGATGACATTATATAATATTTTTGGTGCAAAATGAAAAAACCACAACAAAACTTTTTAAGACGTAAGAAAAGTTAGAGATGAAATCGAATGTTACATCAATTTCAAGAAGAAACAAATGAATATTTTGTATCAATTGAGAAAAAAGGGGTTGTAATTGACCCACATTATGAAAATCATCTATTTAGATGATAAAATCATAGGTGGGGTACCTTTTACGGCTTACAACTGAATGCCGTAATAACTCATTTATGTCATTCTATAAACGGCATACTTTGCATGCCGTAAAAGGTAAACCACTTTTTACGGCATGGCTTTATATGGCATGCGGCCGCATGCCGTAAAGAGGTTTTTATGGCATGCAATGAAAGTACATTTTGTTGTAGTACCGCACACCATAGAAACAATAAGGATATAGTTAATAAACTTAGAGTGAGCATGTAAATCAAAGTATATAAAGAAACATATTAACTTTTATCTAATCAACATAGTACATATGAGCACTAACAAAAATGCATCTATAAACACCGTACTTTCAGAAAAAAAAAAAAATGATTAAGGGTAAGGCTAGAATACTAACATATAAAGTCATAAAACATCATTAAGGTTGAATCAATATTCAGTGGTCTCCAATCTAACATATGGTTCAAGTCTTAAAAAGTTTAAAAAAGACAACAGAGGATGTTTGGGCAAAATATCTAGAACTAAAGATACCGGGTCTTCATCTGGGGAGATATTCCTCTCTTTCATTTTAAAAAGAAGGTCAACCACTTTTGATACCTCACTAAGATTGCAAAATTCTTGTATAAGCGTGTTAAAACTGATCACAGGCGATGCACAACCTATCTTTTCCATCTTCATAAACAGATTATTTGCCTCTTCCATATTTCCATATTTAGAAAAGGCATGTATCATGATGTTATATGTAAAATCTGTTGGTTTCAAGCCCTTTAGATACAACTTCCCAAATAGCTCTAAAATGTACTTTTAATGCTTTCCCCTGTCCAAGCTCAAGATGGTTGAATGTTTTTACAATGCCTGAGGTAATTCATCAAGTTGTCCACTGACTTATCAACTATTTATTATGCTGCTAACATCATTCTTTCCTACCAAAATAAAGGGACTCATTTTGAACAAAGAAAATAATTAAAAGCAAAGGAACATTGAACATTATATGAACTCGTTTTCCAGTAATATTTTGCTCTTCACTGGATGTTTCAATTGAAAGGCCCAGTGAAGCAGTCATATAAGTTACAGAAAAATATACGAGAGATCTCGTTGCAACTAGAAAGCCAAGGATGAATGTAATGGGCAAGAATAAAATAGCATTCAAACATCACCTCAGTTCCAGAAATGCCCATTGCAAGCCCAATATCTGCCTCATGAAGTGCAGGAGCATCATTTGTGCCATCACCAGTCACTGCAATAGCAAGTGTTTCACAAGGGTGTGCTTATCCATCGTTGAAGAACGAGACATTACCAAAGAAGTAAATCTGATCTATAAATCAACTATGAAGCAGCAAAAAGGAACTGCCAAATTGGCTGTGTCTTGGTTCTTTCAGTGCAAATTGGGTTTCTCTTTACCCACCAATAAAAAAAAAAAAAAAAAGCCTAAATTTCAATTTGAATTTTACTGAAATTTCAATCAAAATTGAACTAAATTTCAATCGAATTTGAACCCTAGTTTAACCAATAACCTAAATTATATTTCACATTATTTCCCTGCAAATTGATAGCAAAACAAAAATGCCTTAAAAAAAAAATCAATGAACGATACCTAAAAGCTATCCCTGTGCTGACTTCAGTCGTTAGGTTAGTGGGCTGATTGCTGATTGAACAGTTGTTGGCCGATCGAAGGGTGGTAATTTGGGAGAGAACGGTGTTCATTGGCGGACAGGGCATGAAGAAATCGAAGGAAGGAGAATAATTGCACCTCGTATTTTGTAATGAGCGTGAGGAAGGAAATGGAAGGAAAATAAAAGGAAATAAAGGGAAAATAAAACGTCCACATTTACGGCGTTCATTTGCACGCCGTAAAAAGTCATATTTGTTTACAATTTACGGCATGCACATAACGAATGCTGTAAATAGTATAGGTAATTGATCATTTACGGCGTGCAAAGAATGTATGCCGTAAATATTTTATGCAATTGATAATTTACAACACACATTTAAGGCTCGTTGTAAAAAGTCTATTTTTACGGCAAGCGTCAATTGCACGCCATAAACATATATCGTAACAAGCTATTTTTGTTGTAGTGACCATGATAAGGAAATTGTTAATTTATCAAACATGTGAGATATACATGAATATTTTACAATGTATTATTTTACAAATTTAATGAATTAATTATTTAACACATTATCTTCAAATTGAGACTTACCAATAATATTATTTATTCGATGTTGATAATTTACTGCATGCCATAATGAATTATTATTTAGGCGACAGATGGTAGATGCTTTCCTATGAAACCGGTAAAAGGAGGAAATAAAAAATTCAGACGCCATAGTCGTCAAAAGTGACCACCTGCAAGAATAAGAAATGTTGCCACGCCCGCCAGACCATTTAGCTTTACTATAAATAAAGGTAGTTCTTCTGTATCTAATCAGCAGCATAAACTTGAGCTATATTAGTCTATACTTTCAGCATAAATTGTTTTTGTGCTGATACCAGAATAATTTTATTTTCTTTTTCTTCTTCTTGTTCTATTTTCCAGTAGTGAATCAGAATGGCCCCAGCTCTTGTTCAAAATTCAACCAACTTTGTGAAGGAGATTGTTCGCCCAGTCGCAAACTTCTCTCCTAGCTTATGGGGCGAACAATTTATCAACTTTTCTTTTAATACCGAGGTATCGATCCCCTTATTTTTTGTTCCCTGCGATATCATTAAGCCTATATTTGACTCAATTTTTTTTTTTAAAACTCATTTTCAATTACACATTCTCCTATAAAATAATTTTATACGTAAATCGAAAATATTTCATTCATTCTTAACCACATATTTTTCAAAAAAATCACTATTTGAAAATTCATGTTGTTATCCAAATGGGGCTCTACGAAAGAAAATTCTTGAACTATTTCTTATTTTCTTAACTCTGCCACTTAATTTATATAATGACAAATCATTACCGCTTCTGTGAACATTAGAGTAACTTTTGGAAAACAAATGTTAGAAAAAAATTGACAAAGTGGGCTAAGTTCTTTCATGATCTGGTTTTTGATTCAGAAATAATATCCCATTTTCAAAGATTTATGTTCTAATCTTAGATGGAATATAGGAATACCATTTCTTGTAAATTTACTTGGAAAATACAGCTTGGTAATATTCCTTTTCTTCCATACACTATCATTATGTACATTAAAGAAGTGAAAACTAGCTTGGCTTAATTATAATAAGTTGCTCTTGTGGAATCTTACAGTTTGCGGAAAAATATGCCAACGAGATTGAAGGGTTTAAGAATGAAGTGAGAACCATGCTGACAGCTCCCGGAAAAGACAAGGCGGAGACCATGAATTTGATCGACACGCTTGAGCGTTTGGGTGTTTCGTATCATTTTGAAAACGAGATTGAAGAACTATTAGAACGTTTCTTTAATCTCAACTCATATTATGCTGATGAAGCCTATGATTTGTACACTGTTGCACTTCATTTTCGTTTATTCAGACAACATGGCTACCGCATATCTTGTGATATCTTTAAAAAATTCATAGACGAGACTGGAAAATTCAAAGAGAGTATTAAGAATGATGCAAGCGGATTGCTAAGCTTATATGAAGCTGCATATTTAAGAGTGCATGGAGAAGATATACTAGAAGATGCGCTCTCTTTTACAACAGAAAACCTGAAATCCATGGCACCAAATCTAAGTTCTACCCTTGGGAAACAAGTAGCTCATGCCCTTGTGCAATGCATCCATTTTGGGAACCCAAGAATTGAGGCACGTAACTTTATCTCCATCTACCAAGAAGATGAGTCCAAGGATGTAATGCTGCTGAGGTTTGCCAAATTAGACTATAATTCATTGCAAATGTTGCATAAGAAGGAGCTCTATGAAGTATCAAGGTAATGCTCAATTGACAATATCCTAATATAGCTATGTGTTTGTGTGTGTACATAAATTAATAATATGCATTCCTGATAATATTTCAGGTGGTGGAAGGATTTGGACCTTGTTTCTAAGCTTCCATATGCTAGAGATAGAGTGGTAGAATGCTTTTTCTGGGCTATGGGTGTTTATCATGAACCTCAGTATTCAGTTGCTCGAATCATGCTCACCAAAACCATTGCCATGACGTCAATAATAGATGATACATATGATGCCTATGGTACAGTTGAAGAACTTGAAGTTTTTACAGAGGCCATTATGAGGTACATATTTATTTCTTTTAATTGAATTGACAATATAAATGCAAAATAGTCTCTTAAAGTATTCAATTGTTTATTCGTGCTCGTAATCATGATAATTTCTTGTTTTTTCAGGTGGGATATTAGTGAAGTTGACCGGCTTCCAGAGTACATTAAACCATTCTATAGTGTTCTTCTAGATCTTTATGAGCAATTTGATGAAGAACTATCAAAGGAAGGAAGATCTTATGCGGTTCATCATGCAAAAGAAGCTGTAAGTACTACATTCACTATTACTCCACTACTAAGTTCATATTTTATTGCTTTCGGTTATATTCCCCTCCTTAAGTTACTCAAATATCTACTGACCTGTATGTAGTTGAAAGAACTTGTGAGGACATACTATGTGGAAGCCAAGTGGTTCATCGAAGGATACTTGCCACCGTTTTCTGAGTACATGAACAATGCCTTAATCACATGCACTTACGTTTATCATACAACTACATCCTTGTTGGGAATCAAATCTGTTACCGAGGAAGACTTTGAATGGCTGAGCAATAAACCTAAAATGCTTGTTGCCAGCCTCATAATATGTCGGCTCGTTGATGACATTGCTACATATGAGGTATGAATTGCACACAAAATTTATTATAGGGATGCATCAATTATACAAAAAAGAAATTTTATTTACTTAGCTAAGTGTTTTCTACGAATTGCTCTTTATTGAAGGTTGAGAAGAAAAGGGGTCAAATTGCCACCGGCATTGAATCATACATGAAGGAGAACCATGTGTCTAAAGAAGTGGCAATTGATAAGTTTTTTGAAATGGTTACAAATGCATGGAAGGATATTAATGAAGAGTATATGCGACCAACTTCCTCACCAAGAGAAATCTTAATGCGAATTCTCAACCTTGAACGCATTATAGATGTTACATATAAAGGCAATGAAGATGGATATACACAGCCACAAAAAGTTTTGAAACCGCACATCGTTTGTTTGTTTATTGATCCCATTGAGGTCTAATATTAATTGGGATCAAGTTGGTGTCAAATTGATGTAATCGAACATGGTTATTTTTTTCTTTATTGTTACCTATTTACATCTCAGGAGATAAAGCAAAAGCTTCCAATAAGTTGTACACCTTATTGATTACTTATTTTATTCATCATAGTTTGACAGCATATCCATACTGATAAAATCTTCACTTTTGCTACTTCGATGTTTCAAAAACTCTGTTAATTAGCTACTAAATTAAAGTCCCATATTAGATTATAATTTAAAACCTAAATTATATAACAATATAATTGATATCAACATATGAGTATGGCACATTTGCTTTGAATAAACTAATAACTTTCCCGAAGAGAAAAATTCTTGACATCCTATTTTAAAACATGTCAAATCAAATTAGCACAATTTTTTTTTTCATTGCTTACGGAAAATATTCAAGAAAATAGAAAAAAAGAAAAGAAGAACTATAACTACTTATAATGAGATAATTTGTGTTTAGGCATTGTAACACTTTCCATAGAAATCAAAAGTCTACATTGAGTTGTCATATGCATGTATCTATGACAAGCAATTTTTGATGATCACTAACAAATAATAATAAAATATTTATTACCTACGTAATAAAATAAAATGAATTCAATAGTGTTAGGAATTTGAGGAGGTGACGAAGTATAGATCGCACAAAAAAAAAAAAAGATTAAAAAGAAAACAAGGAAGAAGATGAATTGACAGATGAACATAATATTTTATTAACAATCAATGGAGATAGAATACAATTTATGCAATATTCTATTTTTTAAAACTGAATGAAGAGTTCACTATTTATAGGGGAACCGTCCAAAACCCTAAAGCATGGTAATTAGGTCAAAAAATTGCGTAAAATCGAAAAATAAGGAAAAAGATTCGCAGGTGAGAGCTTGTTGCTCGAGCGACGGGCTCGCTGTTCCAATTTTGCTCATCTCGCTCGAGCGGGAGTCAAGCGACCCTCCAGCGCCAGCAATCCGTCATTTTTCTTCTTGAACCCTATTTTGACATCTTCAAGCTCAATACTCTAAAACGCGAAACTCTAGACCAAATTTGGACCGGATTTGGGTAACAAAACCCAACAATCTCCACCTTGACACAATTTTCGATGCAATGAACAAAGCTCCAAAATTTCTCCAACTGGAAAAATAAGTCCGATTGCAATGAAACACAGTGAACTCTTCAAACTGAACCAAACTTCTCCAACTCTCAAAAGTATTTTTCCTCTTCCACCATATCCAAACATGAATACAAATGAACCCAACCCTCGGATTCCCAAAACTCACAATGAATTCAAAATTTACCAAATAAGGTCGAAACACACCCTGTAGTAGAATCTCCCCTAAATGCTTTAATTGAATGCCCTTGCCTAAACTCGTCACCTTCAACAACTCCAAAAGTATGCACATTTAGATCAACATTCTCGTACCCATTCCCAATGGGTCTCTCCCTAGCCTTTGAATACAATGGAACTACAGACTAGGTGGCAAAGCGAAATTACCCATATCTCCAAATCTCGACAGAGTAGTATTTTTCAAAATGGACCCAGATCCACTTCCAAACGGTACTGTACCAAACTGTATTTCCACCACGGTACCAAAGCTATGATGATATTTCTTCATATATTCTGCCCGACCTTGCAAAATGTATAACTGGGACTTTCTTCTCTCTTCCAATACAACACGGACACCCTTCCGAACCTTTAGGACTCCACCTGCACTAGAGAACGTGTACCCTCTTGAATTCAGGGTACTCAGCGAGATGATGTTCTTCTTCAAGCATGGAACATGTTGAACCTGACCAAGTGTTCTGATTGTTCCATCTACCAACTTCAATCTGACTTTCCCAATGCGAGCTACTCGACAAGATTCATTGTTTCCCATGACAATGATACCTTGCTTCACCGTTTCACATGACTCAAATAGATCCCGATTGGGACTCATATGAAACGCACAAGTTGCATCCAAAATTCACTCCTCGTCAGGCTTGGATACTATGTCAGAAACCGTCAAAAGATCTCCATCACTTACATATTTCTCTGCGATGTTAGCTTCACCTAAAGTCTTTGATTACCTTCCACGATTTGCAGCTGAATTACCCTTACCTTACAACTTCTCGCAATCCCTCTTGATGTGTCATTTCTTCTTGCAGTAAAAATAGACCCTATTTCTGAAATCCACTCTTGACTTGCCCCTTCGTCGATCACCACAAACCACAAGAGCTTCATCATCACTGGAACCAGCTCCAACCAGATGTTTCAGCTTCTCCTTTAAGAACAAAGCATCATATGCTTCTTCAATGGTGAGTATGTCATGACTATACAGAATCGTGTCCCTAAATAACGAATACGAATTAGACAGTGAGCACAACTGGATTAAGGCCAAGTCCTCTTCATCATATTTTTACCCCTACCATCTCCAGATCTGCTACAATCTCCTTAAACACGGCCAGATGACCTTCCAGTGACTGGCCTTCTGCCATGCGTTTAGAATAAGGCATCTTCTTCAAATGCAATTTGCTGGTTAGACTTTTGGTCATGCACAATTGCTTCAGTTTCAACCACAATGCAGCTGTTGTCTTCTCCTTCAAGACGCCCTGAAGAATGTTGTTAGCTAGATGAAGATGAATCTGCGAAAGTGCCTTGCGATCCTTCCGTTGCTTCTTCTCTGTTATCCAATTTGTGGGCATCTTGTCAAATCCCAACAAAGTATCATCCAAATCCATCTGCACTAATATAGCTCTCATCTTCACTTGCTGCAACGAAAATTTTGTATTGCGATCCAATAGCGGAATGTCATACTTCATGGAAGCCTCAATTAAAAAATCTCGAATGAATCAAATCTTTGCTTTGCGGAACTGCTGAATCTTAGCTCTAATACCACTTGTTAGGCATTTGAGGAGGTGATATGATGCAATATGAAATATAGATCACACAAAAAAAAGATTAAAAAGAAAACAAGCAAGAAGATGAATTGACAGAGGAACATAATACTTTATTAACAACCAATAAAGATGAAATACAATTTATGCGATATTTTACTTTTTTTTTTTAAATTGAATGAAGAGTCTACTATTTATAGGAAAAACGTCCATAACCCTAAAACATGGTAACTAGGTCGAGCGACGGCTTAGCGAAGGATTCACTGTTCTAATTTTACTCATCTCGCTCGAGCGGGAGTCGAGTGACCGTCCAGCGCTGTCAATCCATTTTCCTTCTTGGATCCTATTTTGACATCTTCAAGCTCAATACTATAAAACGTGAAACCCTAGACCAAATTTTGACCGAATTTGGGTCATAAAACCCAACAAATAGATTGGAGTATGTTGGGAGCAAAAGAAGTCCTACATCGGCTAAACATGAGAAATATGATGGGTTTATAAGTGTATGACAATATCTCCATTGGTATGAGGCTTTTTGGGGTAAAGCCCAAAAGTAAATCCATGAGGGCCTAGATCCAAAGTGGACAATATCATACAAATGTGAAGATATGTGATATCCATAAACCCTACAAGTGGTATCAGAGCTCAGGGCCCAAAAACTTAGTCGGAGGAACGCAATGGAAAATGTGATGGAGGTCCCCTAATTAGCCTCACGATCTGACTAAAAATCATCCGCATTTGAGGTGCCTTGTGTCGAAAGTCTTCCTGACATAAAAAACGTGGTGCTCAGGCGGCGGGTCCCGTTTGGTCGAGGGCGACGGCAATGACGGCGGTACAAGATGATTGGCGGATGGACTATCGTTTGAGGGGATGCCACAATGATGTGGTCCTTCGTTTGAGGGGAGGATTGTTGGAGCAAAAGAAGTCCCACATCGGCTAGACATGGGAAATATGATGGGTTTATAAGTGTAAGACAATATCTCTATTGGTATGAGGCCTTTTAGGGTAAAGCTCAAAAGCAAATCCATGAGGACTTGGCCCAAAGTGGACAATATTATATCAATGTGGAGATATGTGGTGTCCATAAATCCTACAGAGTATACCTTGCTAGGATTGAACGGAACGATTTCCTTGTGATAAATCGGTGGCCACAAAAATCTTAAGATCAACTCACTTGCTAGTGTTATCTATTGAATTTCTGCCTTAGAGATACATACGATAAGTCTAAGAAAGCATATTGAATCAGCAAATATTTGATGCCCAAGTCCTATGTATTCTAGCGAATCAATGAATCAACTAGTGCCTCGTTTCACCCCGTTCACGTTGTATAGACTACGACAACAAAGTATGCTATATTTCCAATAAAGAAAACAAATGCAGACAACAAAGGATAAAATGAGTATGTATTAGGTGATGACTAAAATGTCTTCTTCTAAGATTTTCTTCCATGATTCTTAAAATAAATTTCCGCATATTCACTGCAAGGAAAAAACAAGCGAGTTTTGCCAGTTTTCTTTCTTTTTTATTTTTATAATGAAATTCATTGAATTTAGTACAAAGTCAAGTTAATTTAGTCTAATAAGGCAGTCAGTCGACCATTACAGTTATCATGTTAGTACACACTCTTATTGGACTTTTTTCTTTCTATTTTTCCATTCAAACTCTTTTAAAAGTTAGATAGTAAAAGCAAAACTGCCTGAGGGGACATTTTTCTTTCGTTTTAAAAGTTAGATAGTAAAAGCATGTGTTCTTAATTAGAATTTTCAAAATACCGTTTTCTTAAATTCTCAACGACCACTCATTGTAATTGATGCTTAAAAGAATTCAGCTGTAGGGTTCATAATTCACTCACGGTTCAAACAAATTGTTTCTTTCAATCCTGTAAAATATAATTCATTTGAAGGTCGTGATGTCAAATGAAGTTATGCACGGTATTGTCCATTTCATTCCAAATGTACATCTAGCTAGAAGTCACTATTTTGACAGCTAAATAAGTAATTCGCCCAATTTTGAGGTAGGAGATAATAATCTCTTTTTAAAAATAAAAGAAACCTGACTTCATTGACTAGTACATTAAACTTTTTTTTAGTCTTTGGAATCAAAGAAAGTATATTAATTTAGCGAATATTAAATAATTAACAAATTAATAATTATTAGTTTGTCAATTGATTAACAACTTAATTTATCATGGTATTCTTTATTCAAAGATGTTAACCGATGAGCACATAATTGAGAGCGTAATGGAAAATGATCAAGATGGTGAAGTTAAAGATGATAATTCTATTATGTAGTCTGTTTCACAAAAAGAAGCGCTCTCGAAAAGTTGATAATGCTGAATTCTCATGACATCAAGTGAAGTTAAAATACGATATCGAAGGTTACATCAATTTCAAGAAAAAAGAAACGATGATTTAGTCACATTTTAGGAATACCTCTTAGTCGAATCATTAGCGCTATGTATAAGAAAATTATTAATTTAGGATTATGATTGGTGTACATAGAGGCACCATAATGGTGTCCATAATGAACACATGGTGTCCTCTATTGGAGGGGGCGCTGCCCATGAACACATGTTATCCCCTATGTTGGTGTAACACTTCCCATTAATTTATATAGCACGTGGGATCTATATAATTTTTTTTATAAATATATTGTCTTATAAATTTAATGAATTATTAATTTAGCTACCCACCTATTAAATTATTAGCCCAAAGTCGTAAAAAATGACCACCTGCCAGTATTAAGAAATATTGCCACGCCCACCAGACCCCATTCAGCTCTACCATAAATAAAGGTACTCCTGTATCTGATCAGCAGCATCAACTTGAGCTATACTAGTTACTTTCAACATAAATTGCTTTTTGTGCTGGTGTCAGAATAATATCTTTTTTTTTTCCTTCTTCTTGTTCTATTTTCCAGCAGTGAATTAGAATGGTCCCAAGATTTATAGTGGCATGTCTTTGTTGGGTTTTGATACCCAATAAATCAAATTCCGAACTATGATGTTAAATCGATTTTTTAGTAGGATTATACTTCATATGCCTTAGCCGATGAGTGAAGTGAAATGTCGACACCACAATCGAACCAATCGAATCACGTAATCCACTGGACCATTTGAAGTAACCTAATTATATTAGTGTTGATCATAACCCAACCCAAATGACTTGGATGGCTTTAAAGTGTTAGCCCACTTATCCCATTTGTTATTAGGTCCTGTTGTTTTACCTAAAGTCTAAACGTATTCCTAACCTATTTATTTGGTTGACTACTACTATTGTGTGTGTGAAAAATTAAGTGGCAGCCGTCCCCTTTTCTTGTGAAGAGAGAAAAATCGGTTCTTACTTTTGCTTAGTGCAATCTTGGCTGTGTGCTTCTTTCATGTGAGAGACCCGTTTGTTCATCTTCTCTACCTAGCCTTTGTGGCTGTTCTCTTTGGCTGTAATCTTCCATCTCTAGTCCTTTGTTGGCTGAAATCATTGAGCAACCAAGTTTGTGATTGGGAGGAGTCGATTTGTGGTTTGTTGGTTTGAAGTGTGGTGGTCTATTCTTGGTGAAACTGAGCCCGGATCTTGGAGCAATTGAAGGAATCAGCAACATTTGGTATCAGAACCTTGGGTGGCGTGAAATTTGGTAAAACAGAAGAAAGAGGAGGAGAAGTTGCGCTCACTTCTTGCGGTTTTCATCAAGCTACCGCACCTACTTTTGTCCTCAAACAAAATTATAACCTAAAAAACAACAAACACACAAGCATGCAAAAATATTAGGATAGACAATCTAGCTTTTTATCATATTATTTGAAATCACAGTATTAAGTCTACTAACTATTTCAAAGTCATAATATCAGAACAATATCCCTTTTTTAGATGCAAAATTAACGTGTGTGTGAAGAATTAAGTAGACAATCATGAATTTACAAGTTACTTCAATTTCATACCCTTTGTGGTCAAATATATCCTTTTACCTCTCGTATAATACACACCATTAAACTTGTTCTTTTTTCACTCTTTTCCCAGTGTGTAATCTAAAGTTGAATTTTTCATTACTATCATCACTCTTTATAGTTCAGGTACTCTACTAATTGTAAGTCAACACATCAATAAACAAGGATTCTCCAATTTTTTAATTGCTTCAATTTTTAGGACTAGACTAGGCTAATAATCCCTTATCAAAAGTCAAGTATTCTCAAATAACTATTTGGGGATTAACCAGTGTATTTGGTGTGTCATCTGTTTCATGCGCATAGATTTTTTTTTTCAATTTTTTTACTCTCTCCCTTAAACTTTTTATATGACCAGTATAACGAGCTTTTGGCCGATGACTCAGATGCCTAATTTTATCTTATTAATCTAAGAGAATCCACACATAAGTTTTCAAACAAGGAATCTTAGTTTACATCCGTATCCTTCTACAACCGTAAAATCATTCCCAAACTATGTTAACTTTGGTCTAAGGATTAGTAATTTTAGTATATGATTTGGGTAAATCATCTATGTCCAACTATATCAACCTATCAATTATATGAATCAACTCATAGCATCACAATGTCTAGCTTAATTCTAATGCACGCATAATATCAAGTTTCGCAAGGTTAAGTCTCAATCCGTCTAGCATGCATCATATCCACGGTTCGTAAATCATACCAAATCTCAATTTTAATCATCATTTCCGACCAGACTATCCAACTCACACAACCAAAACAAGAAAATATATATTTTTGTTGAATTTTTTCAATTTTTTTTAATCTATGATACACTAAAGCAATAATGAAAAACAAATACACAAACACTCAAAAAACCTACAAGACGTGTATGTGAAGGCGACTTACAACTCTAGGAGTAACCATTTCTCTCTGGTGTTGGGGTATTTGATGCATCCAAAAGATAGCACTATATAGTTAAGAACATATAGAATTTATGCTTGCTCGTATTGAAAATTAGTCTATGATGCTTTCGTGTATTATCTTATATTGAAAGTGAACCATAATCTATTAAGACACATTTTCATTTGTATATTTTGACAGAATCATTAACATACTGGAAAATCGGTATCTTCATATTTAATAAACTTATGCTATTTGTTTATATTAGAAAAAATCAGTTGCAACCTATTAAACCCTCATTCTAAGTTGCTGGAACAAATTATATTACTTTACAAGATTAATAATCGGTTATTCAATCAACAAATTTTTATTTTTATTTTTGCTTTATCATCACATAGAGTGACCTAATTGTGACAAATCTTAAGATTAATAACTCTGTTATAATGAAAAAAATTTAGTGAGAGTTAATATTTGTTTGAAAGTCAAGTGAACCGTAATATATTTCTCGGGATCAAATTATTTACCAACCATAACCATTAGTCTACTTGTGTGTATTAAATATTATTTCAATAATACAGTCTCAGTTTTTGTCTACTAAACGTGACCAATTCAAACAGTGGTCTATAAGATACTTTTCAAGATTAAATCATTTCAAAATAGGCCAGCTGCGGTCTATGCAAATACATTGAATTTCAAATAATTTATTAGTGAAAAAAGTAATTTTATTGTAGAGTAAAGCGACCGTCGAACGTTTGTTTTGGTTTATGCTGAAATTATTATCTTATTCTTACCAGTAAAACTTCAGAAAAGACAGCTATACATTTGACCCTTTTTAATAAAAGGAAGTGATTCTTTTTTTAGGATTCTTCTTAGTAATTTTTGGTTTAATTGGACCTCTCTTTTTTACTAAATAATTATAAATTCTATAGTAAGTGCAAATAGTAGATACTTTTTTCTTGTAGGGCTAAAAGAAGTAATGAACCACCTGAGATTTATTTAAAAATTTGGTAGCAGTCTGTCTATATCTCTAAAAAGTATCTCAATATAACTATTAGCAATTTTCAATTGGGATTGACGTTAGAAAAATTTATTACCAGATTAAATTTAATATTTGAATAAGTGATAACCATTGGAGGTGGCCAAACTATTGATAAAATGTTGATTGGGTTAGTAAATTTTCTTATCGAGCATACCCATTCAATGCATGTTAGCAGAAAAACTTTATCAAGGTAAAATGTGCTAATTAATTAAAGGTTATTTCTTGTTCTTTAATTTAATTTTTTTAATATTTTTTTGATATGTTAAATTAAGAAAATTAAATTTCTCCTATGATAATACCAAAAAACATAATTAAGTTCGTATTCAATAAGGTTAAACGTTTGGATTAATTTTCTTTTCTATTTTTAGTCAACCTTTTTATTACTTTGTTGTTCTTTTCCTTAAAAATAAAGTTAATTATAAAACATATTATTGGATTTTAAACAATTTTGCATAAGAAAAAAAACTAACTTTGTTCAAGCTTAGAAACAATTTTCTCATTTAAAATTTGTTTCAATCATTTCACTTATCTTTAACATTATCTACGTTGAGTCATTTCTTTCATAACTAATTAGTTTCACTAACCAATATGTAAATGTAGCAATAAATACATAATAAAAAAATTAGGACACAATTAACAAAAACTAAAAATTAACATGACGTGTCATTAAATATGGATAGTATTTCATCCCTTAAAAGTCATCAAGCCCTTGCTTGGGCTCCATTTTAATGTAAATTTGGAGGGAAATGAGTTTTGGAATAATGATTTTTTTGAAGAATATATGGTTAAAAAATAAGGAAATGTTTTTGACTTACATTTAATATTATTGGTTGAAAATGAATTTAATAAAAAATGGGGAGGAGGGGCAAACATAGACTAACTATTATAGAGATATCTTCTCTTTTCAAAAATCCAAGTTTATATTTCGTTGCATGTTCCATATCAATTCACTTAAAAGAAATACTACTAAAATATTGTTAATATTCTTGAAAATATATATAAAATGTGATTTATTTCATCAAGTAGTCTTATGTTTTGCAATACAATTGACAAATTATTAAAGAATTCACATAAATACATGTAAATAACTTAATAAAGCTAATTAAAAATTCATCAAATATTTATATAGCTTGACTTGATATCATTTTCTTAATTTTTTATTTTTTACACTCTTAAGATTTATATGATTTTAGTTTTACAAAAATAATTTAATATTATAATAACAATAAAAATGCATTGGAGTGGGCATCAAAGGTTTATAGCTTAGAGTTCTTTTTAGTTATTTTTTGTAGTAAGTATTTTAGATTATATTTGTTCATTTTTTTTTTTTTTTAATTGAGTAATCAATCAACTTTCACAAAATAAGATTAAGATGAGATCACTTTGTACAAAATGATTAAAAAATGAAGTCTCTTTTATGGCTTAATAGCAAAATACCCTATTAGACGCTGCGGGAGAAATTTCCTATATATTGAAAATATTAGAAAATTTCTTTATTTGAAATCTTTAGTGCGAAATATCCTCATAGTCCATTTTCTTGATAAAAATTTGTTAAGTGACGAATATATCCTCATATTTAAAGAAAACAAAAAGAAAAAATGGAATAAATAAAGAACTAATTGAAATAGTAATTCCAAAAATTTTAAAAAAAGTACAAATGAGGCCTAAATAAGTAATTAAAAAATTAAAAATAAGAAAGGAAAAAAAAAAAATACAACCTGACATAAAATGGTTGTTTAATGGAAATTAAAATTAGATTTTTAGTAGATTTTAATAAAAGTTGATGTAATATGTGGTTGAAAAGTTATGAGACCAATGAAATATGTAGTTAATAACGATTGTTTAACTTAGACTAAAATTTGATGTTAATCAATACGAAACAGGGTTAAAAAGACAAAATGAGTATTTATTTTTATGTAGGTGACAATTGTTCGCCAATTAAAAACTTAAATTCTTCATTATTATCAGCTGCTAATAGACCATAGGGAATTATATTCAAAGATGGTTTTCTTGTTGATTATTTATTGTCCCCAAAAAGGTCAAAAATGGGTGGAATTTTATATTGATTAAAAAAAAGAGCTTTAATATTTTAAAAATCCAAACCTTGAATAAACTATTCAGAGCCAGCCCTCATCTATGAAAATAGGAGGACCTAAATCGTAAATAAAGTCTCCTATATGTCATGCATGTGCTTTTAGTTGATGACTAAACTGTATTCGTGTAAGACTTTGCTCTCATGATTTTTAAATTACGTGCGACACAAAACATCATAGTTTTACCAGTTTTATTATTTCTTTTCAATTCTAGTGAAATATATTTAAGGTTAGTAAAATTAAACACGGCAGCTAGTCAACCAATGAAGCAATCCCGTCAAATAAGGAAATGTTTTTGACTTACACTTAATATTATTTCTTTTCAATTCTAGTGAAATATGTGTAAGGTTAGTAAAATTAATTTTTAGGTTATGAAACTAATCACTGTTGACATAATCAGGAAACCTTAATATTGTGAATTCATAGAAAGGCATATGAAAATGGTGCAGAGTAGTGCATTATAAGGAAACGTGATAACACATAATTTGCGAACAATTTCTGGTTCCTGTTGATTCTATTATCAATGCTAGAAAATCATACATTAAAACTTGTTTTTTTTTTCGTATAATTCCGAGAATTTAAAGACATAATTGAGAATACTAAAATTCTTAAAATCCACATTTCAAGATCAAAGTGATCTTATTGATAATAAAACGGAATCCTATTTTCTAAGAAAATTTCAAAATATCTAAATGCTACCATAAGCAAAACCTTAATCAAAGAAAACAATCCAAAATTATCATGAAATAATAAAATTTTAAAAACTGTTAAAATAATTAATGATTTTTGTTATCCCCCTATCCTAAGTCCCATTTCAGATCGCCACGTGGACAACCACGTAAGCATCATGTCCAAATGGGCAGGAAACTTGCTAGAAGGCCAAAGAAAAATTAAACAAAGTCAAAATAAAGGGAGGCAGACATCGTCCGAGGTCCTTCCTAAAGAAAGAAGACAATTTTCATACTGAACTGCATCATAATTTATATTCAAAGCAGCTTTATAATTCTTTTTTTTAATTATTCCAATAAGACAGATGCTTGCTTTCCTTGACCAAAAGTTAAAAATTATCCAGTCCTTACAAAAACATTTTAAATTATTTTATGTAGTCGTCAAAAATGACCACGCGCCAAAGAAATATTGCCATGCAATAGAGTTGTTGTCCATAAATAGGGGCAGTTCTTTGGTATATGATCACTAGCCTCAACCTGAGCTATACACACTGCAGTTTCAACATAAAAAAGCTATTCTTCTATTACCATAATATTTTCTTATTTTTCTTCTAATATTTCCAAGAAGAGAATGGCCGCGGCTCTTGTTGCAAATCCTACCAATGGCGAAAAGGAGATTGTTCGTCCAGTCGCCAACTTCTCTCCTAGTTTATGGGGTGAACAGTTTATCAATTTTGCATTTGATGCCGAGGTATTGATCCCTTCATATGTTATAGATTATTTATTTATTTATGAGTTTGTGCCCCTGACTAACTCAAATCGTTTTAGTTTACGAAAAATTGAAGTCATTTATCAATTATCAATTAGGATGGCACTCCAAATTTCCTCGACTTTTAAATAAAATGTTCTAACAAGATTTACTGTTCGCATAAAAAAAGATTGTTTTAAATGACACGTAATGAATCATCTTGGAATTTAATAGGAAAATACTGCATGGCTAGCCGCTAGTGCCTTTAATTCAACTTCTGTCCCGGTTTATAGGGTGAACAGTTCATCATTTTACTTTTGATACCAAGTTATCGATCCCTTCATTTTCTTCAATGGATTCTATCAAGTCACCTAATGTCTAGTTTTCATTGAGAAAAAAAATATATTTGATCCCCATTTTCTTTTTGACAAAAATGCATTTTGAACTAGTTATTTGATGGAGAATGTGTGGTTTAAAGAAAAAAAAAGTTTTGGATTTTTGTGTAATATTATTTTATTAAAGAATGTGTGGTTGAAAATAAGAAAGAGAAAGATGTATATTGGAAATAATGGGAATCAAACAAGTGCATATTCCCATTTGTAAGGATTTGTGTTCTAATTTGTGAAAGAATCTATCAGATCCTTTTAACCAGGATTTTCAAATTGCAAACTCTTTAGTATGTATGTTAATTAAAGAAGTGAAACCAGATTTGCTTATAATACGTTGTCCTTGTGGAATCATACAGTTAACAGAGAAATATGACAAGGAGATTGAAGGGCTTAAGAATGAAGTGAAAAGCATGCTAACAGCTCCTGGAAAAGACATGGTGGAGACTATGAATTTGATCGAAACACTTGAGCGCTTGGGCATCTCATATCACTTTGCAAATGAGATTGAAGAACTAGTAGATCATTTCTTTAATCTCAACTCAAACTATGCAGATGAAGCCTATGATTTGTACACTGTTGCACTTCATTTTCGTTTATTCAGACAACATGGCTACCGTATATCTTGTGATATCTTTAAAAAATTCATAGACGAGACTGGAAAATTCAAAGAGTCTATTAAGAGCGATGCAAGCGGATTGCTGAGCTTATATGAAGCTGCATATTTAAGAGTGCATGGAGAAGATATACTAGAACACGCCCTTGCTTTTACAACAGATAACCTGAAGTCCATGGCACCAAATCTAAGCTCTACCCTTGGGAAACAAGTAGCTCATGCCCTTGTTCAATGCATCCATTTTGGGAACCCAAGAATTGAGGCTCGTAACTTTATCTCCATCTACCAAGAAGATGAGTCCAAGAATGAAATGCTGCTGAGGTTTGCCAAACTAGACTATAATTCATTGCAGATGCTGCATAAAAAGGAGCTCAACGAAGTATCAAGGTAATGTTCAATTGACAAGTTCATAAAATTAATAGCACTATGTATGTACAAGTATGTTTGTACATCAATTAATAACATGCTCCTTATATATATTGCAGGTGGTGGAAGGACTTGGACCTTGTTTCTAAGCTTCCATATGCTAGAGACCGAGTTGTAGAATGTTTTTTCTGGGCTATGGGAGTTTATCATGAACCTCAATATTCGGTTGCTCGAATCATGCTCACCAAAACCATTGCAATGACATCAATAATAGATGATACATATGACGCCTATGGCGTAGTTGAAGAACTTGAAATTTTTACAGAGGCCATTCAAAAGTACATATTTCTTCCATATCATGTATACCTAATAGTAAAAAAAAAAAATAGTTTTGTTATATTAATCAATTGTGTACTCGTGATTGTAATCATTCTAGGTGGGATATTAGCGAGATTGATCGACTACCAGAATATATCAAACCATTTTATAGTGCTCTTCTAAATCTTTATGAGCAATTTGATGAAGAATTATCGAAAGAAGGACGATCATATGCAGTCTACTATGCAAAAGAAGCGGTTAGTATTGCTTTTTTACTCCTCTATTATGTTATTCCTATTCTCTTGCTTCCTATTATGTTTCTTATACCTAAGTTACCCTGGTTAACTCACGCACGTCTGAAAATTTGTTCAGCTAAAAGAGCTTGTGAGGACATACTATGTGGAAGCCAAGTGGTTTATCGAAGGATATTTGCCACCATTTTCGGAGTACATGAGCAATGCCTTAATAACATGCACTTACGTTTATCATACAACTACATCCTTATTGGGGATTAAATCCGTCACCAAGGAAGAATTTGAATGGCTAAGCAATAAACCTAAAATGCTTGTTTCAAGCCTCATAATATGTCGGCTCATTGATGATATTGCTACCTATGAGGTATCAAATGCACTAATTTTGTCATAAGTAAACAACAATTCTACAAATTAATAAATTTATTTCCTTTATTGAAGAGTTTTCTCCAAATTTTGTCTTATTGAAGGTTGAGAAGGAAAGGGGTCAAATTGCAACTGGCATTGAATCATACATGAAGGAGAATGGGGCGACTAAAGAAGTGGCCATTGATAAATTTTTTGAAATGGTTACTAATGCATGGAAGGATATTAATGAAGAATGTTTCCGACCAAGTTCCTCTCCGAGAGAAATTTTGATGCGAATTCTAAACCTTGAACGCATTATAGATGTTACTTATAAAGGTAATGAAGATGGATATACACAACCACAAAAAGTTCTAAAGCCTCATATCAATGCTTTGTTTATTGATCCCATCGAGATCTAAATATTATTTGGGATCAAGTTGGAGAAAAATGGATATCTTTAAATTTTTATTTGGCTTTCTTTTAATTTATATCCTTGTATAAAAAAGCATTGAGTACGGTGTACACCGTACTCAAACAGTGACTATTATGTTTTTTAATTTAATGTACTTCCTTTTTGAAGCCATTTATTCTTCAATATTAATGACATTCACAGTCAAAATTAATGCATCGAAATCACTGGATGTCTTCCTTTGCCAGTGGATAATAGAGAAACGAGACAAAATTCAACATTTACAGCGTCTAGAGGTCTTCTCTATTGATGCTTGGTACTAGGTAGAATAATCAGTACTAACGTATAGTCAAACAAATTTTTTCTAGTTCTCTAGAATACTTTTTATCCTAAACTAGGTAGAGAAATAATCAGCATCAACAATATTATTTTTAAATAATCTTGTTCAAGTTCTGTGTAATACTAATTAACCTCAAAAAGACCTAGGATTTAAGGAGGTTTCATTTTAATTATTTCAATAACTTACTTTATTTAATTAGAAATCATATTTATATTTTCTAAAATTTTCAAGACTTGAGGTGCAGTTTTTACATAATCATTGTATTAAGAGGAGTAGTCCAAACTATTATATGTTTGTCTATAATTCGGTAAATGTTAGATGTGGGATTTGTCTCTGCTACAATATAGGTAAAAATAGACATTTAGAGCAAGTATAGATTAGACTGCAAACATTGAACAACACATAACGTGTTGCATTCTGCACTATCTAGCACAAATCCACAATCTTTTGCAAAGGCGGGTCTGTCTCTTGAGGAGAAAGCTTTGGTATCCTCCGGGCTAACTACAATGTTGTCGGGTGCAAATTGGTATTCAAATCAAGCATCATTCTGATTCTAGCATTGAAACGTATATAGCCTGTATGGTGGCTAAGGGCTTTCACCAATGTCTTGGGGTCGACTACCACAACACGTTTAGCCCGGTAGTTAAACCAGCAACCATTCACATTGTGATATCTATTGTTGTAAGTAAAGGTTGGATTACTCGTAAATTGAATGTTATAATAATGCTTTCTTGCATGGAAAACTTAGCGAAGAAGTTTATATGACTCAACATCCGGAGGTTATTGATGATTTTCAGCCTTCACATGTTTGTCGCCTCTACAAGGCTCCCTTATGGCTCAAACAAGTCCCGAGAGCATGATTTATGTGTTGATATCGTTCTTGACTGTCCATTTTCACTAGATGTTCGCACTTTAGCATATAAGGCATGAATATAGCACAAAATGCCAGCATCGACAAGCCAGCTTATAATATGATCCTACAACCACTTATACCATATCATAAGCTCATTGTAATGGATATATTGTCAATTAAATTAAACTCATAGTCGCATGATGAATATTGTTCACTATTGTGTAGCCGAGGGGGTCAACAAGTTAGACATGTAAAGTAAATTTTACTACAACCGTGTTGGTCAAGTACAAACAAGTATACAACACATGAAAAAAATTATGTCCACCATGTCAAATTGCAGTACGCAATTGATAATTGAATAAGAGGATATGCTTCTTGATGCTCATCTCCAGTACAAGTATCGCTATTTCTGAACGAATTCGCAATGACCTGAGCTATAGTGAGAAGGGCAGCAGCAGCTAAACCTAGGATGACAGCCTCGTGGTTTGGCTCTTTACACTTTAGTCTCAAATGCTTTTCCTGTTGGTCAAATTCAAGAGAAGAAAACAAACCATCGAATTGAAATTCATGAACAGCGAAAAATAAAAACAATAATTTCATGTGTGTTATTGCTATTGAAAGAGCAACGTCTCACCTTGTTTTGAAACGATTAGGCTCCGATCCCAAGACATCCAGCAATGGCTTCCAAAGCTACAATAAACAGAATTTTCAACATTTTTGAGATAATTGATGAGTACTCTATCTCCCACTTTATGTAGCTTTGTAGTAGACAGATTATAATCTGTATACCAAAAAATTGAGATAATAATTTCTCATTCAACATGTGCGCACAAAAAAGTGAAGGTTCATTCAAGTGATGTATTGACAATTGTATTTGTTAGAATTAGAGTGTGACCCGAATTCCTTGTTGAAGTAATTGAAGAATTCTAATTAAAGTGCACGTCATGAAGAATTCAAGTTTGGAATGCTATTGGAGTCTTATGCCAAGTTGAAGTTCTATTTTAGAAGCCCATTATGAGTTGTAATTTGTTTTGAACTCTAATTTTGATATCCTACTTCAATAACAATTCTACTAGCAGGGTCTGGATGCCCCCTACACGTTCCCTAGAAATACTAGACTCTTCTATACAATTTTATAATGTGAAAAAATAGATTACTAGAATTATAGGATCTATTATAATTTTTCGCTATTCTCCATTATTCTTGAGTTAATAAAATATCTTAATTCATCTACCATATTTTTGTCTTTATTATTCTTTTGTTTGATAATATATTTCATTATTATTTGTCATATAATTTCAACATCTCAATTCGGTGATTGATGTCACAACAAGTGATATCAATCATAATAGTATTCTATACCCCAAATATTTAATACATTTCGAGTCAATGAATACATGCCAAAATAGTAGTGCTCTAAAAACTACGCCTCGGCGCGAGGGGCTGGCAAAACATTTTACCTAGAAGTAAGCGCGAATTAAGTGGTCAATTGTTAGTCTAGGCACGTTTTATTAATTTTTTTTCTTTATTTTAAAAAAATTATTTGACTTTAGTTTATTAACTTTTTTATTTTATTTTTTCATTTTTTAAAAAGACTTTTATTTGACTTTAGTTTCAAGTTTTAAAATGACTTTATTTTTTGCAAAAGTTAATAAATGACTTTATTCGAGGGTTAATAACCTTAATGGTCACTAAACTTTGGAAAAAAATTTCAAGAGTTCGTTGAATTTTAAAAAATCACTCATGACTCAAGTCGTCCCTGAACTTTGCAAAAAAATTTCACGGGGTCACTGAACTTTAAAAATCACTACATTCATCACTAAACTTTACAAAAGATTTCCACGGGATCACTGAACTTTGTAAGAAGTTTCCCAATGGCCAGTGACAATTGGGAAACTTTTTACAAAGTTCAATGACGAATGAGGTGATTTTTAAAGGTTCAATGACTATGTGGAAACCTTTTGTAAAGTTCAGTGATGATTTGAGTGATTTTTAAAGATTAGTCACCCCATGGAAAACCTTTTGCAAAGTACAGTGACCATTGATGTTATTAACCCCTTTATTCGATGAAGATTTAAGTTATAGCGCTATCTATATTATATAATTATAATTTTGAGACTTAATGTATTGTTGAAAACTTCGAAAGTATATATGAATTTCTATAGGCTAGGATTGTTGCGGAAGAAAAGTTGAGCCCCTCGAAAAATAAGAGAGACTTACTTTCGGGAAAAAAGATGTTGGCCTTCAAACATGTTCTATCTTGTAAACTTGGAAAATTTTCCAACTTAAGAATTTACTACCAAATGACGACACATTTTAATGTAATGAATTCGTGCATGGAGTGGTCATGAGCTACCGAATGCTTAGATGTCCAAAGAATGCGCGTTGGAGGACTTAATGGGCTCGGCCAAGGAGGGCTACGCTAAATTGGCCAAGTATTGCCAAAGCATGGGTACAACTAATCCCGACTCTACATTTTTTATTGAGATAGAGGGCAAGAATTGCTCGGGATGCTTGCCAATTATGCAACTAGGGCAACCGTCTCCCCTCGCCTAGCAAATCGGGTACCTAAGAAGGGGGACAGTCTCATATGCCCAGATTTGCAACACATACAATTATCATATATAAATTTAGTATAAAAAAATATTTTAACGTTTATTATGTTAAACATTTACCTGCACAGCTAAGGGCAATTCATAAGTATCGTACTTACGCGTGGACCATTTGGGTTTCGAGCATGATCTGATGAAGATGTGAACGGTATCCTCAAAAAATCTCCGACCCCACGGATAGTTGTTGAAGGTATCGATGTCGTCAACAACTTCCAAATGAAAAGAGTCGATCGCAGTCCTCTTGCGATGACACCTCAGCACGCTCTCAAGGATGTAGACCAGTCCTAACTTCAATCTATCCAACATCTGCTCGCAGTCCCTCATTGCATCGACCAACTGCAGTACAAGCACCGTCCCTTATCCTTGAAAATATGTCTTGTGTAGCCTATTACATTTTTAGGCACCGTCCGTAGCTACCTCGTTGCCTGCTATCCTTAGTCTAGTCACGAGGGCAAACTCAAACATGGATAAAGTAGCAACCTTGTCCCCGAGGTCGAAGTAAAGGGCATTGTCATCGATTGACAAGAGCAAGCGACCTAGTAATACATCAATAATATGTCCGGAGTACTGGCTCTTTTAACTAATACAGGGGCCACATGAAGGATCGACGTATGAATCTGCGTGCTCATCATCCAGTAACTCCAACACAGTAATAAAACTCTTAAAGCTAGTGTTCTACGTACATTTTCTCATCATTTGTCTCAACTTCATAGTTGAATGGTACTCCATTCTACAAAAATTCAAATATTAGAACATTCATCAATAGATAATAGAATAAGCATAATTTCGAAAAATTAAGCAATCGAACTACGGATAAAAATAAAAAAAATTAAAGAAAATAAAAAAAACTAAAAAAAACTAAAAAGTAATAGGCTGCACGAGACGTATTTCAAGAAAAAAATATTTACAATATGAAAAAAAAATTAAAAAATTTTAAAACTATTTCCAGAAAAATTTATAATAAAACAAAACAAGTTAAACAAAAGGAAATTTTGAAAATTAAACAAAGAATATAATATTATTTAATTAAAGTTGAAAAATTAAATTAACAAAGAATATAAATATTATGTAATTAAAATTAGAAAATTTAATTTTATCATAAAAAGAAAAGAATTAAAAATAATTTTAAGTTGAAAAGAAAATGAAAAAAGGGCATGAAGGCCAACTGCTTAAAACGGTGATCGTTAAAAGTCGGAAAAAATAATTTTCAATAAAAAAAACAATTAAGAAATTTTGACAACCACAGACTCGGAGAACAACATTGAATCCACTGAATCTAAAACACCTACTTTCTAAACACCCTTTGGAATGCACTTTCTCATTTGAACTTCATAGACTGCTAGAGGTTGAGAAAGATTGGACTACAAGTATAGGAAAAGCACAAGAACAGGGAGTTCTTGGAATTCCACTTGGAAGAGACAATTGTAGAGCTCTTGAATCTTCAAAGAATAATATGGAAGTGTTATAGAGAAGATGTACAATAAACAACCACACCAATTTTGTGCATAGGCTTGTGTATTTATAAGAGAGAGTAATTATGTTGAATGGCCCGAAAAAATACTTTAAACACAAATTAGGGTTTTCCCGATCGACATATCGTTCGAGCAAGAGCTCAGCGACAGACGGGCGATAGTATTTTCGTTTTTGTTGCTCGAACGCCAACTGGGCGAGAAGCTAGTGCAAATACGGCGTCGTGTTTCTTCTCTTTTCATGCTCGAACCCTAGACCTCATAACTCAACTTATACAAATTGCATCCTAGATCCTTGACTTTTACAACACGTTACAAATTAGTCATTTTGTACATAGAATTGTCAACACTAAGAATCTAACATTATGATTGGAACGCAGCAACGAAAGACGTCAAATTAATATTAAGTGACATTAAAAAAATGAAAAGGAAAGGTTATCTAAAAAAAAAATGCAAATGCAGATAACAAAAATAAAATGAGTATGTCTTAGTTGATGACTAAAATGTATTCTTATAAGACTTTTCTTTCATGATTTTTAAGATACATTTCCGCGAATTTACTGCAAGGAAAAAAATATGTCAGAAATCTCTCTCTCTCTCTCTCTCTCTCTGATGATGATGATGAGTTTCGTCGAAATTAGCACAAAGTCATGTTAATTTAGTCTAATATGGCAGTCAGTCAACCATTGCAGTCATCGTGTTAATATACTCTCTTATTGGAATTTTTTCCTTCTATTTTTCCATTCAAACTCTTTTAAAAATTATCAAGTAAAAGCATGTAGTAATCAAAACTGCTTAAGTAGAAGTCTCAAAATACTTGAAATTGATGCTTCGAGAATTCAAATGGCTTAGTAGGGTTCATAATTCACTCACGGTTCAAACAAATTACTTCCATCAATTCGATAAAATATAATTTATTTGAAGTTCGTGATGTCAAATTAAGTTATCTACGATATTCTCCAATTCATTCAAAATGTATACATATCTATCTAGAAGTCACTATTTCAACGGTTAAATAAGTAATCACCCAATTACAAGGTAGGTGATAGTATAATATCTAAGAATAAAAAACCTAAATTTATTCACTAGTACAATTAAACTTCTATAAATCTATAGTTTTGAGGTCAAGGAATAATTTAGAATAAATTAAATAATTAGTAAATTATTAATTATTAATTTGTAGATTAATAAATAACTAACTAATTTATCAAGGTATTCCTTATCCAGATATGTTAACTAATGAGCACATAATTGAGAGTGTCATGGAGAATGATCAAGATGGTGAAGTTAAAAATGACGGTTCTATTATGGAGCCGATTTCACGAAAAGAAGATCTTGAAGCGATGATGACATTGTATAATTTTTTGGTGCAGTATGAAAATCCATAGCAAAACTTAAGAGATAAGATCGAATGTTACATCAATTTCATGAATAAACAAATGATTATTAAGTCAAAGTCGAATCATTAGCACTATGATAAGTAAACTATTAATTTATCTAACATGTAAGATATACATGATTTTTTATAATGTATTATTTTACAAATTTAATGAATTAATTATTTAACACAGCATCTTCAAATTGGGACTTACCAATAATATTATTTATTCGACGTTAATAATTTGGATAAGTCTTCTTGTACATTGGGGTGTCCATAAGGGTGTCAATAATGGACACCCGGCACCCCCCTATTGGATGGAGTGCCGGACCCACAAGCACTCCATCCAGTAGGGGGGTGCCGGGTGTCCATTATGGACACCCTTATGGACACCCCAATGTACCCATAGCACCACCCTAATAATTTACTGCGTACGATAATGAATTATTATTTAGGTGACAGATGGTAGATGCTTTCCTGGACTGACGACAGGCATTTTAAATTCTTTCCTATGAAACTGGTGAAAGGGAGAAATAAAACATTCAGTCGCCACAGTCGTCAAAAGTGACCACCTGCAAGAATAAGAAATAATATTGCCACGCCCGCCAGACCATTTAGCTTTACTATAAATAAAGGTAGTTCTTCTGTATCTAATCAGCAGCATAAACTTGAGCTATATTAGTCTATACTTTCAGCATAAATTGTTTTTGTGCTGATACCAATAATTTCTTTTTCTTTTTCTTCATCTTGTTCTATTTTCCAGTAGTGAATCAGAATGGCCCCAGCTCTTGTTCAAAATTCGACCAACTTTGTAAAGGAGATTGTTTGCCCGGTCGCAAACTTCTCTCCTAGCTTATGGGGCGAACAGTTTATCAACTTTTCTTTTAATACCGAGGTATCGATCCCCTTATTTTTCTTATTTTTTGTCACCTGCGATATTATTAAGCCCCTGTTTGAGCCACCTTTTTTGAAAATGAGAATGAAAAATATAGCCATTATTGGGGCCCACATAAGAGATAGAGAATTTGAATTTAAATGTTGATGTGATGGATAACGGTCATATTTTTCATTTTAGTAAGGAAAAAATATGACTCAAACAGGGTCTAAGTTTATGTTTGGTTTCCATTTTTACAAAAACTCATTTTTCAAAATTCATTTTCAATTACACATTCTCATATAAAATAATTCTACATAAATCGAAAACATTTCATTCATTTTTAACTACACATTTTCCAAAAAAAAAAATTCATTATTTGAAAATACGCATTCTTATCAAAATGGGGCTCAAACAAGAGCTAAGTGATCTATATAAGAAAATTCTTAAACAATTTCTTATTTTCTTAACTCTGCCACTTAATTTATATAATGACAAGTCATTACCGCTTCTGTGAACATTAGAGTAAATTTTGGAAAACAAATTTTAGAAAAAAAAAAAATTGACAAAGTGGGCTAATTAGTTCTTTCATGATCTGGTTTTTGATTCAGAAATAATATATCCAATTTTCAAAGATTTATGTTCTAATCTTAGATGGAATATAGGAATACCATTTCTTGTAAATTTACTTGGAAAATACAGCTTGGTAATATTCCTTTTCTTCCATACACTATCATTATGTACATTAAAGAAGTGAAAACTAGCTTGGCTTAATTATAATAAGTTGCTCTTGTGGAATCTTACAGTTTGCGGAAAAATATGCCAACGAGATTGAAGGGTTTAAGAATGAAGTGAGAACCATGCTGACAGCTCCCGGAAAAGACAAGGCGGAGACCATGAATTTGATCGACACGCTTGAGCGTTTGGGTGTTTCGTATCATTTTGAAAACGAGATTGAAGAACTATTAGAACGTTTCTTTAATCTCAACTCATATTATGCTGATGAAGCCTATGATTTGTACACTGTTGCACTTCATTTTCGTTTATTCAGACAACATGGCTACCGCATATCTTGTGATATCTTTAAAAAATTCATAGACGAGACTGGAAAATTCAAAGAGTCTATTAAGAGCGATGCAAGCGGATTGCTGAGCTTATATGAAGCTGCATATTTAAGAGTGCATGGAGAAGATATACTAGAAGATGCGCTCTCTTTTACAACAGAAAACCTGAAATCCATGGCACCAAATCTAAGTTCTACCCTTGGGAAACAAGTAGCTCATGCCCTTGTGCAATGCATCCATTTTGGGAACCCTAGAATTGAGGCACGTAACTTTATCTCCATCTACCAAGAAAATGAGTCCAAGAATGAAATGCTGCTAAGGTTTGCCAAATTAGACTATAATTCATTGCAAATGTTGCATAAAAAGGAGCTCTACGATGTATCAAGGTAATGCTCAATTGACAATTTCATAAAATAGCTATGTTTTTTTTTTTGTATACATAAATTAATAATATGTGTTCCTGATATTTATTGCAGGTGGTGGAAGGATTTGGACCTTGTTTCTAAGCTTCCATATGCTAGAGATAGAGTGGTAGAATGCTTTTTCTGAGCTATGGGTGTTTATTATGAACCTCAATATTCAATTGCTCGAATCATGCTCACCAAAACCATTGCAATGACGTCAATAATAGATGATACATATGATGCCTATGGTACAGTTGAAGAACTTGAAGTTTTTACAGAGGCCATTATGAGGTACGCATTTATTTCTTTTAATTGAATTCACAATATAAATACAAAATAGTCTCTTAAAGTATTCAATTGTTATTCGTGCTCGTAATCATGATAATTTCTTGTTTTTTCAGGTGGGATATTAGTGAAGTTGATCGGCATCCAGAGTACATTAAACCATTCTATAGTGCTCTTCTAGATCTTTATGAGCAATTTGATGAAGAACTATCAATGGAAGGAAGATCTTATGCGGTTCATTATGCAAAAGAAGCTGTAAGTACTACATTCACTATTACTCCACTACTAAGTTCATATTTTATTGCTTTCGGTTATATTCCCCTCCTTAAGTTACTCAAATATCTACTGACCTGTATGTAGTTGAAAGAACTTGTGAGGACATACTATGTGGAAGCCAAGTGGTTCATTGAAGGATACTTGCCACCGTTTTCTGAGTACATGAACAATGCCTTAATCACATGCACTTACGTTTATCATACAACTACATCCTTGTTGGGAATCAAATCTGTTACCGAGGAAGACTTTGAATGGCTGAGCAATAAACCTAAAATGCTTGTTGCCAGCCTCATAATATGTCGGCTCGTTGATGACATTGCTACATATGAGGTATGAATTGCACACAAAATTTATTATAGGGATGCATCAATTATACAAAAAAGAAATTTTATTTACTTAGCTAAGTGTTTTCTACGAATTGCTCTTTATTGAAGGTTGAGAAGAAAAGGGGTCAAATTGCCACCGGCATTGAATCATACATGAAGGATAACCATGTGTCTAAAGAAGTGGCTGTTGATAAGTTTTTTGAAATGGTTACAAATGCATGGAAGAATATTAATGAAGAGTATATGCGACCAACTTCCACACCAGGAGAAATTTTAATGCGAATTCTCAACCTCGAACGCATTATAGATGTCACTTATAAAGGTAATGAAGATGGATATACACAACCACAAAAAGTTTTGAAACCGCACATTGTTTCTTTGTTTATTGATCCCATTGAGGTCTAATATTAATTGGAATCAAGTTGGGGTCAAATTGATGTAATCAAACATGGTTATTTTTTTCTTTATTGTTACTAAGTTACATCCCTAGAGATAAAGCAAAAGCTTCCAATAGGTTGTACACCTTATTGATTATTTATTTTATTCATCATAGTTTGACAGCATACCCATACTAATTAAATCCTCACTTTTGCTACTTCGATGTTTTAAAAACTCTGTTACTTAGTTACTAAATTAAAGTCTCATATTAGAATATAATTTAAAACCTAAAGTGTATAACAATATAATTGACACCAACATACGAGTATAACAAATTGCTTTGAATAAACTAATAACTTTTCCGAAGTGAAAAATCCTTGACATCCTATTCTAAAACATGTCAAATCAAATAGCACAATTTTTTTCATTGCTTACGGAAATATTCAAGAAAAGCAAAAAAACAAAAAAAAAAAGAACTCTAACAACTTATAATGAGATCATTTGTGTTAAAGCGTTGTAACACTTTCCTTAGAAATTCAAAGTATACATTGAATTGTCATATGCATATATCTATCACAAGCAATTTTTGATTACCCCTAAAAATAATAATAATAAAATATTTATTGCCCGCATAATAAAATGAAATGAATTCAATAGATTTGAGTATACCTTGCTAGGATTGAACGGAACGGTTTCCTTGTGATAAATCGGTGGCCACAAAACTCTTAAGATCAACTCACTAGCTAGTGTTATCTATGAATTTCTGCCTTAGAGATACATACGATCAGTGGCAGACCCAGGATCTAAGTCCAGCCCGGGCGGACTTTGACTGGTCAACGTTGACTGGTCAACGTTAATCATCCGCGATCGTAAGAGCGATGTCGTTTATTAATATTTAATTATATAATACCTACTATTATTCAATATATATGTAAAAACACTAAAACGTAAAAATTATATATATGAAAACGTAGTTCAATACAATCAAAAGTACTAAAGAAATACACAATACAACCTACTATTTAACTGTGATCTTAGACAGCTGCATTCTACGGGATCTCATGCTTTGAAAACGTTGCAATATTGCTTCATTCTCAATTTTTGCAAAAATCTCTTTCTCCACGTACACCACCAAATTGTCATTCAACCAATAGTCTCCCATTTTGTTGCGCAAGTCACTCTTGATTAGATTCATAGCAGAGAATACTCTTTCAACACTTGCAGTTGCCACAGGTAATATCAAAACCAAGGTAATCAGCCTATAAACCAATGGAAAATAACAAGAGCTTCTTGTTTCAACCAACTTCTGAGCAACACAAAAAATGCTATTGAGGTTAAAGAAGGCTTCATTCATTCTCACAAACATAAGGAACTTGTCAAGTTCAGGTCGAAGCAATAAAAGCTCTTCATTATTGAAGTCCAAAGGATACAACTGGGCAAGACGTACCAATTTATCCCTATCAAAAGATGCAAATGAATCTCTTGGATTTAAATATGAAATGCAAGTTAGGAGCTCAGTAGTTGTCTCGGAAAAACGATCATTCAACTCTTGCAAGATTGAATCTATAACGTGACAATACAAATCAACATAAAAACGATGATAATAAGTCACCTGCTGAGTTCCACGCCTAGGTCGACCTCTCAATACTACAATATCCTCCATATTGGGCACAAAAATATTTCTGTCAACACAAAACTCAATCACCCGACTCAACAAATTATCCCAGCCATTGTCTCTCATGTCCTGCAATGCACACTTACACACATTTAATAACCCCATGGCATTCTGAATATCCTGATCCTTCTTCTGTAAGGCTTGTGAAAGGTTGTTTGTAATTGCTAGAATTTCAAACATGAAGTGGAGACTGAACACAAACTCGAAGTTCTGCATAGTATCCATCTGTCTTTCGGCCATTGATTTCTGCTCTAAATTTATGCTATCTTCTGATATATCCTCAAGAACATCTATGATAGCATTAAACATATTAATAACACGAGTAATTGTCAATAGATGTGAGCCCCATCTAGTATCACCTGGGCGTGCCAAACTCATTTCTTGAAACTTACCACTCCCACCACAAAGTTCCTCAATATTAAGCTTCTCCAAAATATCAGCATGGTAACTTGTTCGAAGAGCATCTACACGCTTACATGATGCACCCACCAAATTCACAATAATAGAAAGCATATTAAAAAAATCACCAAGTATGTTACTCCTACGTGCCATAGAAACAACTGCCAACTGAAGTTGGTGAGCAAAACAGTGGACATACATAGCGTGTAGGTTCTCTCTTAAAATCAAAGCTTTCAAACCATTGAACTCACCTGACATATTGCTTGCTCCATCATAACCTTGACCTCTCAGGCTAGATATGCTCAACCCATGAGTAGAAAACATTGCATCAATGGCATCCTTGAGTGATTGAGCACAAGTATCAACAACATGGGTAATGCCCAAAAAACGCTCTTTCACGACCCCACTTCGGTCAACAAACCTCAACACAACTGCCATTTGTTCTTTTATAGAATTATCACGAGCCTCATCAACCAAAATTGAAAACAAACAATCACCCATCTCATTGATAATAGCCTTTGTTGTCTCTACGGCACAACAATTAACCAAATCCTTCTGGATCTTTGGTGAAGTCATTTGGTCATTTCCAGGAGCATTACTGAATAATACTTGTTTAACTTCCTCACAACGAGCTGCATACCAGTCTAGTAGCTCAACTATATTTCCTCTATTAAGGGACTCTTGAGATTCATCGTGACCACGAAATGACAACCCTTGCATCAAGAGGAATCTAGTACAATCTAGCACCGCAGTCAATCTTGTCCTATAACTTTTTTGTTGACTACTACTTTGGCTAGAAATAACATAAGAGATACTCTGCTTTTGATTCATCAAGTTGGTACACTTTGCAAAAGCTTGATTATGAGCACTATCAAAGAGACCGACATGATCTTTCAATGTCTGTTTGTGTTTCCAATCCCTAAAGCCAGTTTTAGTGAATATATGTCCACCGCCTTGACCCCCTCTATCGGGTTTGAACAAGTAGCAATGCAAACAATACGCCGCATCATTTTCTATATTGTACTCCAACCAATGAAATTCAGAGAACCACTCTTTCTGAAAACACCTATTATCATTCCCCATCTTTCTTCTTGTAAAGTTGTGTCCATATGGTTGACAAGGACCTTTCTCCAAGTATGCCATTCTAACATCATCTCTGAAATTAGGATCATATGAGTCAATAGGAGGGCGTTTCCCTGGATCAGATACAAGATCATCCACATTAAATTGAGGCCGGGACTTCTTTGTGTTATTTAATAACTCTTGTGCTCGACTAGAATCAGTGGCGGGACTAGATGCACAACTAGACAAAGAAGAACTAGGAATGGACTTTCGTTTCGGTTGAAAAAATCGATCCATAATCTGCAAAATTCCCCAAATTATGTTTCAATTAAAATTGATTAAAAATTGAATGGAATAGTTTTCAAAAGAGTAAACAGATTCTCTATTTACTTACAATTTAATATTTTAAAGGATCAACCGAGAAGTGAGAACCGTGATCAACCACATCCCCATTTATTTTATGCTAGTTGCACTTTATTTACTAAAAGCCTAAAATACATATTTTGACTTGCAACTTGCAAAGAATTTGGAACCCTATCAATTCCAAATTCCAAACTAAAACCAAGAGCCACATCTCAATTCTCAAGTCCCACCACTTGGCCACTCCCAACTGAGTCCCAAGTCCCACCAAATCACCAAGAACAACCTCTCAATTCTCATCACAAATTCACAAATCACAAATTCACAATCACAAACCACAAATCACAAATCACAATAGACAATGTCACAATAGTCAACACTCAACAAGATGGACAACTAAGAGAGTAAGTAAGATTGTAAGAGTCTAAGACAAGTGACAACAACTAACCAAAAAAAAAAAAAAATTTGAGAAATGCAAACTCACATTCGGTTCGGTCCCAGACTCCCAGCCGAGAGACTTCAATGGCCGGATCCAACAGCCCCAACAGGCCTGCTGGCTGCTGCTGGTCGGAGAATCGGAGCTCAGACGGGCTACGGCGGCAGGCGGTGGAGGCAGTCGGCGACTCAGGTAGGTTTCGCCCTCCTCGGCTCCTCCTCAGACGGCTCCAGTTGAGGTAATGGAATGGGTAATTAGGATTGGGTTGTTATTTTTAGAATTGGGGATTTGCTTTGTAGTTAGTTGTAGATATGGGTTCTAAATTGGCCCAATTAATTGGGTCTTGTAGTCTGAAAAAAAGGCCCAAACTGAAGTTGCTTCCCTCCTCTCTTCTCTGCCGTCCAGCTCCAGCCCGACCAGAACAAAAGAAAAAAAAAACCTTTGCTGCCGGCCAGCCTTCTTCCCCGGTGGAACCTGGAAATCCCGGCGGACCCAGCACGGGCGGCCGCGGGGGCTGGCCGGGTGCTGGGTCCGCCCCTGCATACGATAAGTCTAAAAAGCGTATTGAATCAGCAAATATTTGATGCCCAAGTTTTTGATGCAGTTTTAATCATGTTGTGCATAATTCGGTTGCATCTAGAGCTAAGCTACTTTGATGTAGATCGAATCTACAAACACACTAACAAACGGATTCTGCCTTAAGAAAACAAAAACTTTTCTTATTTCATGAACAACCAAAAAATCTTATAAGACGTTTTAGAGTCTTAAATACTAAAAGAACATATAACTTATTGGCCAGCAGTCCCTTAATAGGCTGGGCTATAAAGCAAAATAAATAAATACTAAAAATAATGAGTTAAGAAGTATTAAGTACCGTTTTGACTTAGTAAACGAATTCAAACATCCAAAATTCCTCATACATCGCAACGATGTGAGCTCAATGGGAATCGTCGCGAGCTTTCCAAAATGGGGTCATGGGCAAAAAACAGACACTGTATGCAAAAATTACGTCATTTTCTTCGAACGTTGACCATCCAAACGTTCCAAATACGCAAGTGCATATTCCTTCACACTAACCTCATCATACTTCATGAAGTTTTTGATGCAGTGATGAGTTTATCATGCAACGTGATGAGTTAGTACAACTACATTATTAACAAGTCTTTTTGTTAATTCATTATCTTATGATTTACACGGATGCTGACTATTGCCTTGTTTCACCTCGTCCACGTTGTATAGACTACGACAAAAACAAAGTGTGCTATATTTCTAATAAAGAAAACAAATGCAGACAACAAAGGATAAAATGAGTATGTATTAGGTGATGACTAAAATGTCTTCTTATAAGACTTTCTTCCAGTATTCTTAAAATTCATTACCGCAAATTCACTGCAAGGAAAAAATAAATATGATCTCAGTTATCTAATTTTCATAATAGTAACATTATCAACATATGTGATGAAATATGATCTCAGTTATCTGATTTGCATACTAGTAACATTATCAATAGTTATGTGAATTGTATACTAGTAACATCATCAACATACGTGATGAAAATTTCATATTCTAAACAAAATTAGAATATAATAACGTACTTATTTGGAATTCATAATAGTCGACACAAACCAATTCGACATAAATATAGGCGATGGTAAATAAATGAAGAGATACAAACTAATGATCACAAAAATCATGCAAGTTCCCACCGTCCATGAAAAGGGAATATACAGTAAATCTTTTCTATCATTTCCATAAACAAAGTATGCACATAAGCAATGAATATATGCATAAAATACTAAAACCAATATAATCAAATTGCTTATAATTAAAAACTTCCATCATTTATAAACTGAATATTATGGCTCGTCTATTTACCACACACAAAAGACATGTAAACAAATTGCATACCATATAGATTAATATCCATTTAGTGAGTTTTGTCCATAAAGCAATATGAAATGAATTCAAATTTAAATGAATGATTCCACGTTATAGAATCAGTGTTGATTACGTACATTTAATCACACATATTTGCCCATGAACATAAATTGGAATATTATTTTATCGACTCATTCAACAAGTTGATGGTATCATGAATTTTCCTAATTAAAATGTTGCAGTAGAACATATTTACCACACTCATAATACATCAAAAATATATCTTAAATTTTATTCATGCAATATCTTCATATCTATTGCACAAGAAATTCATCTTAAGATTTATTGAAAATATTACACCGATAATGAGCATATTATATTCATATTAAATGCGTACCAATCTATGCTCATGAAATCGAAATAAAATTTGACTTATCGAAATAGTTGAGAAGACAAAGTAATGATTTATCGAATTCGAATTCATGAATATGGATTCATCACTTGATGGCAGCCATGGTGGTTTTATTTTCCATCGCAAAAATATCGTTTGAGATTGTTGGGAAATATTGCTCTTCCACTTGAAGGGGTTGGAGAAGAAACCAGAAACAAATAATCATGATCATCAAAGAAGAACCAAAAGGCCTAAACACGATAATTATATTGTTGTCCTCAAAACGATATTTGCCCCCCGTCGATTGAAATTTTGGTACTTAATGGATTGTTTGGCAAATGGTTTGTAGAATTTATCAAGGCCTCTAATAGAAAAACACTTAAACACTTAGTGTTTTCTATCAAAATTGTAAGAACACAAAGAGGAATTTGAATATGAATGAAAATAATTTTATCTTTTCTATTTTGGAATGGAATGTAATTTCAATTGATTTCAATAATGGTTTTTTTTTTAATATATTTAGTATTGATCACAAGACATCTATTTATAGTTCTACATCAATATCCACGAAATGATGTCAGAAATCCGAGAAAAGTTGCAAACTTTTAACCAAAAGCCACCAAAGATTCAAACAAGGAAGCTAGCCCAACAACTATTTTTTAAACATATCATGTGACCGTATAGATCAATTCTATGTGGTCGCATAGAAGACTCGATTGTAGGTCTTGAAAATCGTGCATTTATACATGTGACTGTATCCCTTGGATTATGCGGTCGCATAGCGCAATCTTTTTGGCTTCCAAATCCATTTTCATTCCAAGTCCCTTTTTATTGATTTTGAATAATAATTTCATCATAAATAAAGATGCTTCTGTATCTAATGAGCAGCATCAACTAGAGTTATATTAACCTATACTTTCAACATAAATTGTTTTTGTGCTGATACTAGAATAATATCTTTTTTCTTTTTTATTTCTTCTTGTTCTATTTTCCAGCAGTGAATCAGAATGGTCCCAAGATTTATAGTGGTCCGTCTTAATATGAAATTACATCCTATTTTCATTGTTGCAGTAATTCATTGTGACGAAAAAAAATTTATAAGAGAAAAATCACTAACCCTATTTTCTATGATCTCTCTTTTTTATGGTAATTACACAAACCCTAATGAAAGCTCCTTATTTATAAACAAAATTAGAGCAAAATCGAAATTGCAAGTGTTGCGTTCCTAAACAAATTATCACAAGAACCGAGTCATCGAAAACACTAGCAACTCCTTCCCCAACTTTTGCAAATGAACCATGTTCAAGCACAACAGAAATGATCACTATTCACATTACAACATGTTCAATTGCAAAGAAAAGAGATTAGACAAGAGCCCAGCCATGCAAAATAGACAAAATGAAAGTTGGGCCAGTAATCCCCTAACTAGGTATGAACTCCCTTCTTCGCTCTGTGGATTCTTTGTTACCTAATTCCCTTAAAGATGGAATTGCTCTTAGTCTTTCCCTAAGAGATATACAATTTGTTTACTCCTTGTAGGTGTTGGAATATTATCCTTCAAGGGCAATGGAGAAGAGAACAAAAAAAAGGAAGAAACAAGAATACCAAAATATGGTAGAAAGGCTCAAATATGAGATCGTTGTCCTCAATCGATATTTGATTTATCTAGGATTTAATTGATGCTTAAAGAGACTTTTGACAAATGATTCGTAGAATTTATCAAGCCTTGAAGAAGAATAAACACCTAAATACTTGAGATTTTCTTCCAAAACTTAATTACACAGAGGGGTTTTTGAATATGTTAGAGAAAAATTATAATCTCTTCGTAATATGGAATGAATGTTGTTTTAAGTATCTTAAAATGTGTTTGGAAAAACTATCATCTATTTATAGTTTTTTTTATCAAACAAAATGGTTCCAATTCTCCACACTAAAAGCAACCAAAATTTAAACTTGGAAACTAGCCTTAACGACTTGTTTCCAAAACATGGACATTTTCCATGGGGTTGCATGGTTAAGGCTTTTTAGCCTCGGCTTTTCCAAATGCGTGCCATGTCACCGCCTGGGCAAACCCGCGGCCCCATCCATTTTCATTCCATAATTTTGCCCCACTTATGGCCCATATGATTTTGAACAAATATCAATAGTAGGATTAATAATTAAACTCCATAACTTAACTTTCTATTCCATCAATTTAAATAATAGAGCTCAACCACATCCTGAAATTCATGATGTAGTTATAAGTTTAGTTATACAACATGATTGGTTAGTACAATGTCTATGTCAACAAGTCTTCTTGTTAATATAGTTGACGCATCATATCAAATGGCTACTGCGATGGTGCGAAGGTGTAGTGGTCGTAGAATCAACGACACATAAGGTTTTTTGCCAACAATAAATAATTTTGTCTTTTCCAATCCCTATAGCTTAGTGAATGCCGACTTAAACAAGAATTATGATAGCATGTTGATTTTTGACACAAGAGTGAAGATTTGCCAACGTATTAGCTATAGCAGAGCGGTCACAGCATCTGGTGGTGCTACAATGACAAAAAAATTGTAGTAACCAGCAAGCTACGAAGTGTGAGCGATACATTAAGAACTGGAATTACTTTTCAATTATGACACTTTATGTATATATGCACAAAAGTTGAAGAGTTGGTACATATACATGAACTCAAAATCCAAACAAGACCAAACATCTTTATATATATATATATATATATATATATATATATATATATATATATATATATATACACACACACACACCAAAAACCTACAAGACGTGTATGTGAAGGAAGGGCGGACCCAGGATATTTGTCCAATGCGGGCGATATCATTCATCCACATAAACAATAAGGCGATCATTCATCCACTCATCTCCAATTCGATTGCACAATCTATTCTTCACAATGTTCATGGCAGAAAATACCCTCTCTACCGTAGCAGTAGCAATCGGAAGAATTAATGCCAAAGTCAAAAGCTTGTAAACCATTGGATATGATCTGCTCTTATTTGTCAAAACTAATTGCTGTGCGAGAGCACTGAGACCATTTAATTCTTCAAACTCTTTGTTAGAGATGACATCAAAAATATAATTATCAAGTTGATCGTCAAGTGTGAAAAGATCTACTTCTGAAAAATCTTGTGGATAAAACTTAGCAAGTTGAATCAACTTTCTTTTATCAAAAACAGAGAATGAATTTTGTGGACATAAACAAGCTACACAAAGGAGCAACTCGGTATTTGCCTCTGAGAAACGATCATTCAATTCTTGAAGTTGCATATCTATGACAGAATAGAATAAATCTACCCGAAAGTGATGCAAGTTGGTCATTTGTGGAGGATTACGATGAGGGCGACCACCATGTGCAAAACGCATAAACATAACATCCATGTTTGGGACATTGATATAATGATGCTCACAAAAAGAAGAAACATGTTGCAAGAAAGAATCCCACCCATCATCTCTGATAAGTTGAAGTTTCTTTTTGCAAATTTTCACCATGTCCATTGCATTAACAATGTCTTGATCTTTCTTTTGTAATGCATTTGACAAATCATTTGAAATCCCCAAGATACTTCTCATTAAATGTAGATTAAATGCAAAATCAAACGATTGTATTGACTCCAATAAATTAAATGCATCATTTTTTTTATCACAAGTACTTGATCCATCTTCTTCAATTATTCCAAGTACATCAATAACAGCCGTAAACATGCTAATCAAGCTAACCAAAGAATTATAATGTGATCCCCAACGAGTATCACCTGAACGCTGAAGAGTGGTTTCTTAATTAAGGCATCGTCCACTTAAAATATCACCATTCTCCAATGCCTCAACAATAAAATCTGATTGTTTATCTCGAAGAAGATCACAACGTTTAGCAGATGCTCCAACATTGTTTATCACGTTTGCAACCACACAAAAGAAATTAGTAATCGGTCTATTCTTTTTTGCCACATCTACAAGAGCTAGTTGAAGTTAATGCGCAAAACAATGAATGTAAAAAGCACAAGGGTTCTCATTTAAAATGAGTGCTTTGAGACCATTAAACTGACCCTGCATATTACTTGTCCCATCATAACCTTGTCCCCGTAAATTAGAAATGCATAAGTTATATCTAGAAAATATCTTATCAATAGAAGCCTTGAGTGAGACAGCTGTGGTAGTGGACACGTGTTCAAGACCTATGAAACGTTCATTTACAAGCCTGTTTTTCACATAACGTAACACAACTGAATAAAGGGAGGGGTAAGGCATTTGCAGTGACTCTGATTGATGATGAATCGAATTCGAGTGTTCGGAGTGATACCTCTAGTGGTGGGGATAAACAAAACTCTATGGCATTCACGTCTATAGCTAAGATTGATTCTGATAAGGAAAGTGAAATGATAAGAATGAAGAAAGTAGTGAAAAATTTGAGGAAGATTCTGAGGATGAGACCGATATTTATGAGTCTCATCGAGAGTTATTTGAAGAGAGTCTTAAAATCAAGAATGTCAATAAAGTCATACTGAAAACGGTTAATGAACTTGAAAGAGAAAGAGAGAAACTCATAGGTGACCTTCAGGACTTTACCAAAAATCTGAGTGAGTTGACGTTTGTTAATGAGAACTTAGAAGGCAAAGTTAAATCCTTAACAAGTGATCTTGAAAAAATCTAATACTCAACTTCATTCATTTATGAGTAGTACTCAGAAACTAGATAATCTGTTAAGGATGAACAAATCTGCTGGAAATAGGCACGATTTAGGATATGTTCAAAATGGTAATATTGCTGCTAGTACTTCCAATACCACGTTTGTCCCAGCCACCAACAAGATTATGAATACTGTTAATCATGAACCCAATGGCAATAATGTCTTAGGATCGAGACCTACTAGACAATGTAGGGCTAATCGTCCTATAAATCGACAATAACCTCCGAGTAGGTTTGAGCCTAGGTTTGTTCCCACCTGTCACCATTGTAGCGCTCTAGGACACACAAGACGTAGGTGTCATAAGCTCACGATTAGAAGTAAAAGTCAGGATTTCTCAAGCAATGTGTACTTCCTCACCAACCAGGTTAGCCATTTGACTGAAATGATGACTTAGTTGGCTAGAATCACTTCTACTACTGAGAAGGTTTGGGTTAAGAAAAATGATCTTGCTAGGTCTAATGATCAATTGAATTGTTATGTTGTCCACATTGCACGTAAAGCTCAAAATAATTCTATGTGGTATCTAGATAGTGCATGTTCTAGATATATGTGTGGTAGTAAAGCCTTGTTCTCTACTCTTCTTGATTGAAATGATGGTATGGTTACTTTTGGGAATGGGACTACCACACATATTCCAGGTAAAAGTACTGTTAATATATTTGGACTACCTGCTATCTTAGATGTGCTTTATGTGAAAGGTTTAAAGTCAAATTTGTTAAGCATTAGTCAAATATGTGAGCCTAATTTTGAGGTTAGTTTTGTCCAGAAAATGTGTACTTGTATGATTCTACTGGTAACATTGTTCTTGAAGGTATAAGAACTTTTGACAATTCTTATGAGGTACTTCCTAATTCAAAATATATGTATAGCAGTGCCAAGATTGATGTGACGGAATTGTGGCATCAATGCCTTGGTCAAATGAATTACAAAAGTTTGTTTAAACTTGCTAAGAATGAACTTGTTAATGGCTTACCCAAACTTGAAAATAATGATCACACCTTATGTGGACCGTGTCAACAAGGTAAACATATTAGAGTAAATCATAAATAAATTTCTAAAATTTTGACAAACAAGCCGCTAAAGTTACTTCATATGAACTTAATAGGACCATCTAAAACAGAGAGTCTTGTGGTAAACGATATATTTTGGTTGTGGTTGATGATTTCTCTTGATATACATGGATTGAGATGTTAAGAGAAAAATATGAGGCTTTTAGTCTTGTCATATCTTTGTGTAAAAGACTTAGAAATGAGAAAGACGTCAAAATATATAGGATTTGGAGTGATCATGGAAAATAGTTTGAGAACTCTAATTTTGAGAACTTCTGCTTGGAGGAGGAAATCCAACATGAGTTCTCATCACCGATCACTCCATAACAAAATTGAGTTGTTGAAAGGAAAAAAAATGTATGCTTCAAGAAATGGCTAGAGTCATGCTTGATGGTAATGGACTAGCTATGCATTTCTGGAATGAAGCCATCAACACTGCATATCACATAGTGAACAGAGTTTACCTTAGACCTAAAATTGATAAAACACCCTATGAGATCCGGAATGGTAAAAGACCTATTGTCAAGTACTTTTATCTGTTTGGCAGCAAGTACTATATTCTTAGAGATAGGGAAAACTTAGGCAAGTTTGATTCCAAGATTGATGAAGGAATTTCCTAGGATACTCCAGAAATAGTCGAGCCTATCGTGTATACAATTCTCATACACATGTTGTGATGGAGTCTATCAATGTTATGGTAGATAATGCTTGTAGTGAGGGGGAGTTCGAAGGAAATATTGAAAAAGTAGATCCTTTGAGTATAGATCCCGTCACAGTAACTAAAACGAAAGAAATTTCTATTCTCGATCCCTCACACACTTCTAATGGTTTAGGTACATCCAATGAAGAGTCTTTACCTGGTGATAGACCTAGAGCACTTAAGGAACCTTCATCTAGAGTTAAGTCTAATCATCCTACGGTAAATATTATTTGGGATTTAGATGAAGGGATGAGACTTCATAAGAGAGTTTTAAACAACGTGACATTTGCTAGTTATGTGTCTCAGATTGAGCCTAAGAAAGTTGAAGATGCACTTAGTGATGAATATTGGGTAAATGCGATGTATGTTAAGCTAAATCAGTTTGTGACAAACAATGTATGGTATTTAGTTCCTAGGCTTGATAATGTGAATGTTATAGGTACTAAATGGATATTTAAGAATAAAATTTGATGATCAAGGTAACATAACTAGAAACAATGCTAGGTTAGTTGCTCAATGAAATACTTAGGTTGAAGGAGTTGACTTTGATGAAATATTTTCCCCGGTAGCTCGACTTCAATCCATTAGAATACTTTTGGCTATTGCCTACACTTTAGGATTTAAATTATATCAAATGAATATCAAAAGTGCTTTCTTGAATGGAATACTTCAAGAAGAAGCCTATGTTGAACAACCTAAAGGATTTGTTGATCCTAAGTTCCCATATTATGTTTATAAATTGAACAAAGCATTATATGGCTTTAAACAAACTCCTAGAGCTTGGTATGATAGATTATCTACATATCTCGTGGAACATGATTTTTCTAGAAGTGGTGCAGAAAAAACTTTGTTCATTAAACATATTGAAAAAACCATTATCATAGCTCAAATTTATGTCGATGACATAATTTTTGGTTCTCCTATGGATTTTCTTACTCATGAATTCACTAAATATATGAAGTAAGAATTTGAGATAAGTATGGTTGGAGAATCAAATTACTTTCTTGGTCTCCAAGTTAAACAAACTGATGATGGGTTATTCATATCTCAATCAAAGTACGCTAAAGGCCTTGTCAAATGTTTTGGACTAGACATCAAGAAACACACTAGAACCCCCCATATGCACTAGTGTCAAGTTAGGTCATGATCCTACAGGTAAGAGTGTTGATCGGATACTTTAGTGTTCGGGTATATGCTAGCCTTCAAGCTGATCCCAAGGATTTCCACCTGAGCGTCGTACAACGTATAGTTAGATATATCAATGGAACCTTATATTATGGAATCATGTACTATCAGGACTCTAATCTTGACCTTGCTAGTTATTTCGATGTCAATTGGATTGGAAATACTGATGATAGAAAGAGTGCTTCTGGAGGGTGTTTTTATGTTGGTGCTAATCTTGTAGCTTGGACGAGTAAGAAACAAATTTCTATCTCATTACCTACGATGGAGGCCGAATATATAGCCGCATGAAATTGATGCACTCAACTGCTTTGGATGAAACAAATGTTGAGTGATTATGGAATCGACCAAGGAACTATGACTATGTTTTGTGATAACACTAGTGCCATCAATATTTCCAAAAATCCAGTTCAACACTCTTAAACCAAACATATTGATATATGACATCATTTTATCTGAGAGCTTGTGGAGACCCGCGTTGTAACTCTTGAGCATATCTCTATAGAAAATCAATTAGCTAATCTATTTACCAAATCATTAGATGGTCTACGATTTGAATCTCTTAGGACTATTATTGGTGTTTGTGTACCTCTTTGATTTAGTATGTTGGTGCACTCTCGTACTCTAGCATTGTGTGACATTGATTTATGCATGTATCATATTTGTTTATTTGTTTTCTAGGTAGAAAATTCTTTTTTTTTTTACTTTTTTTTTTGTTTTGTTGTTTTTGTTGTTGCTTTGTGTGCTTGGTACATTCATGCTTTCAAAAAAATGAAAATTTGAAAATAAAAATGCAGGACAATGTTCTTTCACTGCATAATATACAATATACTTGATTTTGTTTGTTGTGATCAAGCATGAGTGTAATCGATGAGTTGTAACATAGTTTTCATTGCTGAATTAGGTTATTTATGGAGTACTTAGTATTGGCGTATTCATGTACCATATGCACTGCACACACTATAATATTGTTAGTGGAACTCTACTGCGTGTGTGAGACTTGGGATGACAATCACTTGTTAGTAAGATGACTTCGAACATGAATTGACTTTATTTATTAGACCTAAACTCAAGTCTATCCCCAATTGTAAAAATCTCAATATCTTATGTTCTTCTTCGGAGCCTATTTGACTCGAGCAACTAAGCTTGCGGAGTTTCTCAAAACCTGGTGCATATGGTCAACTAACTTGGGTTAACCAGCCTAAAGCCCACTATAGGGATCAGTTTAGTAGCTTAATAAAGAAAAACATGCACTTAAGATTAGAAAAACAATAATGAACTTCAAATATTAAAAAATAGGAAAGAAAAAATTGCTCAAATGCAGGAGGAGAAAAGAAAATTTTCATACAAAATGAGTTTTTCTGTATAGGTTCTAGTGTACTTTACTTGTTTTGACTTTCATAAGTAGAGGAATACCCTTATTGACAGTGGTGTTTAGCGTGTCATTTTTCACAAAATTAAGGTTTGAAATCCTACTTTCAAAGGATTAGTGACACTTTACACATATGAGCCATTTATACAATTTACTCCATGTTAACTTGAGTTACGTATGTCGGAAGGGTTACTATCCATTGCTCATACGTATGCATGGTGACAACTGCATTTTTGGGTTAGTATATGTTAACTCTTGGCCCCTTGTCATTTGTGATAAAAGGGAGGAGTAGTTAGTAAAGTTCGATAGTTTTTGATGTAATTAAAAGTACTTAAAAAGATTTTGATCAAAAAATATATATATTTGTTTCAACTAGATTACGTTTTGATATTTAGTAATGTCAATGTTTCTTTTGATATGTTGATTTACATTGATATTGCATCTTAATTTAGTTGGTATGAGTTAATGCATCTAATTTTAGTTGGTATGACTAATGATTAACTGTTTGAATTATGTTTATTCATATCACTGGTTCACGTGCTTTTACACAGGGTATTGAGTTTTTTGTTTCAGGAAACATGTTTACAAAGAAAAAACACAATTCAGTCAAGATAGTTGATTTGATAATAGTGGGCGTTTTGAGTCTATTTTGTTTTACTACTTTGACTTTAGATTTATAGTTTTGTCACATAATGCAAAATGGAAAGTTTGTTATGTTTTTGATGTAATTGGCAAGTCTGAACAAAAAGGACTATATTTAATATATTGTAAAAGTCAAAGAGTAAGTTGCAAATAGTAGAAATTGAGTTGTATTAGGTCTAGGGTTTAAGATTGGGAAAGAAGAAAAAACTGTGTCTTAATTTCGAGCGGCAAAAACGGTAACATTGTCGCTAGCATGTCGGTAGGACTTTGCTTGAGCGACAACCCATCGCTCGCTTTTAATTCGCGTTTTTAAGGCTTTTTATCCAGTTCATTCATTCTTTAATCTACAGTATAAATGCCAGAACGTGTGTGGATATTTTTTCAAGGTTGAACATTGAGAAAATACATTCTTCATCAAATAAGTTTTCAACCTTCATGCTGTGAATTTTTTTTTTTACGGTGAAAACATCAAATCCATAATCCAAATACCAAATTGTTATTTCCTACACATCTGTCAGAGTATTGAAGATCAAGGGAAGGTGACTGAAGTTCCAATGACTAAGAACACAAAGTTGTTCATTAATCTACAAGAGATAGACGAATTCATAATGTTGGTAGTTTGTACAGGAGCGCGCAATCTATGAGGGCTTTAAAAAGTGCAGTTGGGAGTTGGTGCAGGAGCACGAAATTCAGGAGAGCTGTGGGAATTGCCGTCGAGGTCAGAAAATATTAGTGGTAGTCAAGTCTGCCGAATTGTAATTTCTAATTCGTTTATAGTGGATTATTGACTTGTAAAGTACTCGAAATTATTACCCAATTGGGATTTCTCCGTGATTTAATTGCGGTACTTCAACATAGGAAGAATTAGATTGTTTGATTAACTATCTAGAGATAAGTAATGGTGACTTGTTGTTAATTAATTATAAAATTTTAATTTCGCATAATCGCCTATTCACCTCTCTCTAGGTGTAGTTTGAGTCGAACCTCGTTATTTCATCTATCATACAGTTTTTGTCTACTAAACGTAACCAATTCAAACATTGGTATATAAAATATATATTAGACAGTTTACAAGATTAAATCATTTCAAAATAGGCCAGCTGCGGTCTATGCAAATACATTGAATTTCAAATATTTTATTTGTTAAAAAGGTAATTTTATTGTAGAGTAAAGTGGCCGTCGAACGTTTGTTTTGGCTTATGTTGAAATTATTATCTTATTCTTACTAGTAAAACTTCAGAAAAGACAGCTATACATTTTACCCTTTTTAATAAAAGGAAGTGATTCTTTTTTTAAGATTCTTCTTAGTCATTTTTGGTTTAATTGGACCTCTCTTATTTACTAAATAATGAACCACCTGAAATTTATTTAAAAATTTGGTAGCAGTCTATCTATCTATATCCCTAAAAAATATCTCAATATAACTATTAGCAATTTTCAATTGGGATTGACGTTAGAAAATTTTATTAATAGATTAAATTTAATATTTGAATAAGTGATAACCATTGGAGGTGGCCGAACTATTGATAAACTGTTGATTGGGTTAGTAAAATTTCTTTTCAAGCATACCCATTGAAGTATGTAATACATAAATATTCCGTGTCATTTCGAATATTACATATACTTCCACTAAAGTCCCTCCCTCTTATCTAATACATAAATGTCGCATCTCTCTCTCTATATATATATAACAAATTGGGTAATTATATCGACATCACAATTTTTGATAACTACTCATATTTAAATTACATTGAATTTCCGTATATTTTCTCATTTTTTTCATTTATGTCCCCAAGTATTTTCAGCAGATTCTTATCATCAACATTTTATTAATTTACATATCTTGTTTCTGATGATAGCTAGCATCCGTCAAAAAATTGTTAAGAAGACGTAAAAGAACTCTTTGTCTTTGTATTTAAAAATTATTAAAATAAATAATAAATACAAAAGTCTAACAAAATATTTATCCCTCATTTCAATGCATGTTAGCATAATATTTGGAGAAAAACTTTATCAAGGCAAAATGTGATAATTAATTAAAGGTTATTTCTTGTTCTTTAATTTAATTTTTCTAATATTTGTCCGATATGATAAATTAAGAAAATTAAATTTCTCCTATGATAATACCAAAAAAACATAATTAAGTTCGTATTCAATAAGGTTAAAAGTTTGGATTAATTTTCTTTTCTATTTTTAGTCAGCATTTTTATTACTTTGTTCTTCTTTTCCTTAAAAATAAAGTTAATTATAAAACATATTATTGAATTTTAAACAATTTTGCAAAAGAAAAAAAAACTAACTTTGTTCAAGCTTAGAAACAATTTTCTCATTTAAAGTTTGTTTCAATCATTTCACTTATCTTTAACATTTAAGGAAATGTTTTCGATTTAAGTTTAATATTATTGGTTGAAAATGATTTTTTTAAAAAAATGTTTCTATAAAAATAAAAAATAAAAAAAACATGGGGCCAGACATAGACTAACTATTATTGTCATCCCAAGTTTATATTTCGTTGCATATTCCATATCAATTCACTTAAAAGAAATACTACTAAAATATTGTTCATATTCTTGAAAATATATATATATATCGCTTGACTTGATTTCATTTTCTTAATTTTTTAGTTTTTACACTCTTAAGATTTATATGATTTTAAGTTTACAAAACTAATTTGATATTATAATAACAATAAAAATATATTGGAGTGGGCATCGAAGGTTAATAGCTTAGAGTTCTTTTCAGTTATTTTTTGTAGTAAGTATTTTAGATTATATTTGTTCATTTTTTTAAAATGAGTAATCAATCAACTTTCACCAAATAAGATTAAGATGAGATCACTTTGAACAAAATGATTAAAAAAATTAAGTTTCTTTAAACTAAAACAAATTGTTTTATATAGAAAAATACCCTATTAGACGTTGTGGGAAAAATTTCCTATCTATTGAAAATATTAGAAAATATCTTTATTTGAAACCTTTAGTGCGAAATATTCCCGTAGTCCATTTTCTCGATAAAAAGTTGTTAAATGACGAATATTTCCTCCTATTTAAATAAAACAAAAAGTAAAGAAAGAACAAATTGAAATTGTAGTCCCAATTTTTTTTTTAAAAGTGCAAACGAGTCTTAAATAAATAATTAAAAAATTAAAAGTAAGAAAGGAGAAAAAAAATTACAACCTGACATAAAAAGACAAAATGAGTATTTATTTTTATGTAGGTGACAATTGTTCACCAATTAAAAACTTAAATTCTTCATTATTGGCAGCTGCTAATAGACCGTATGGAATTATATTCAAAGATGGTTTTCATGTTGATTATTTATTGTCCCAAAAAGGTCAAAAATGGGTGGAATTTTATATTGATTAAAAAAAGGAGCTTTAATATTTAAAAAATCCAAACCTTGAATAAACTATTCAAAAAAATTCTTATTTTTTATTTTTTAATATAATATCAAACGTCCATATTCTCCAATTTCTTATTTTTTATTTTTTTTGTTTCCATAATTGCCATTGAGCCAGCCCTCAACTATGAAAATGAAGTCTCCTATATGTCATGCATGTGCTTTTAGTTGATGACTAAACTGTATTCGTGTAAGACTTTGCTCTCATGATTTTTAAATACATTTGCTTCAATTACGCGCGACACAAAACATCATAGTTTTACCAGTTTTATTATTTATTTTCAATTCTAGTGAAATATGTGTAAGGTTAGTAAAATTAAACACGGCAGCTAGTCAACCAATGAAGCAATCCTGTCAAAGATGTACTAATCACTGTTGACATAATTCTCCTCCTCTTGATAATCAGGAAACCTTAATATTGATCAACAACAAATATCTATAATTTGAAATTCACACTAAAGAATTAGATAACATTAAAGAGCCAGCAGCACATAGAATGGCCTTTGAAAATGATGCAGAGTAGTGCATTATAAGGAAATGTGGTAACACATAATTCGCGAACAATTTTCTAGTTCCTGTTGATTCAAATATCAATGCTAGAAAATCATACATTAAAGTTCTTTTTTTTTTCCCATATAATTCCGAGAATTTAAAGACATAACTGAGAATACTAAAATTCTTATTTCATTAAAATCCACATTTCAAGATCAAAGTGATCTTATTGATAATAAAACGGAATCCTATTTTCTAAGAAAATTTCAAAATATCTAAATGCTACCATAAGCAAAACCTTAATCAAAAGAAAAAAAATCTAAAATTATCATAAAATAATAAAATTTTAAAAACTGTTAAAATAATAAATGATTTTCATACTGAACTGCATCATAATTTATATTCAAAGCAGCTTTATAGTTCTTTTTTTTAATTATTCCAATAAGAAATATGCTTGCTTTCCTTGACCAAAAGTTAAAAATTATCCAGTCCTTACAAAAACATTTTAAATTATTTTATGTAGTCGTCAAAAATGACCACGCGCCAAAGAAATATTGCCATGCAATAGAGTTGTTGTCCATAAATAGCGGCAGTTCTTTGGTATATAATCACTAGCCTCAACCTGAGCTATACACTGCAGTTTCAACATAAACAGCTATTCTGCTTTTACCATAATATTTTCTTATTTTTCTTCTACTATTTCCAAGAAGAGAATGGCCCCGGCTCTTGTTGCAAATCTTACCAATGGCGAAAAGGAGATTGTTCGTCCAGTCGCCAACTTCTCTCCTAGTTTATGGGGTGAACAGTTTATCAATTTTGCATTTGATGCCGAGGTATTGATCCCTTCATATGTTATAGATTATTTATTTATTTATGAGTTTGTGCCCCTGACTAATTCAAATCGTTTTAGTTTACGAAAAATTGAAGTCATCTATCAATTAGGATGGCACTCCAAATTTCCTCGACTTTCAACATTTTCAGCATAAAATGTTCTTATTAAGATTTTCACTGTCTGCATAAAAAGAGATTGTTTTAAATGACACGTAATGAATCATCTTCGAATTTAATATGAAAATACTGCATGGCTAGTGCCTTTAATTCAACTTCTGTCCCTGTTTATAGGTTTTACTTTTGATACCAAGTTATCGATCCCTTCATTTTCTTCAATGGATTCTATTAAGTCACCTCATCTTGTTTTCTCATGTCCAGTTTTCATTGAGAAAAAAAAAAAATATTTGATCTCCTTTTGATCCCCATTTTCTTTTTGACAAAAATGCATTTTGAACTAGTTATTTGATGGAGAATGTGTGGTTTAAAGAAAAAAAAGTTTTGGATTTTTGTGTAATATTATTTTATTAAAGAATGTGTGGTTGAAAATAAGAAAGAGAAAGATGTATATTGGAAATAATGGGAATCAAACAAGTGCATATTCCCATTTGTAAGGATTTGTGTTCTAATTTGTGAAAGAATCTATCAGATCCTTTTAACCAGGATTTTCAAATTGCAAACTCTTTAGTATGTATGTTAATTAAAGAAGTGAAACCAGATTTGCTTATAATACGTTGTCCTTGTGGAATCATACAGTTAACAGAGAAATATGACAAGGAGATTGAAGGGCTTAAGAATGAAGTGAAAAGCATGCTAACAGCTCCTGGAAAAGACATGGTGGAGACTATGAATTTGATCGAAACACTTGAGCGCTTGGGCATCTCATATCACTTTGCAAATGAGATTGAAGAACTAGTAGATCATTTCTTTAATCTCAACTCAAACTATGCAGATGAAGCCTATGATTTGTACACTGTTGCACTTCATTTTCGTTTATTCAGACAACATGGATACCGTATATCTTGTGATATCTTTAAAAAATTCATAGACGAGACTGGAAAATTCAAAGAGTCTATTAAGAGCGATGCAAGCGGATTGCTGAGCTTATATGAAGCTGCATATTTAAGAGTGCATGGAGAAGATATACTAGAACACGCCCTTGCTTTTACAACAGATAACCTGAAGTCCATGGCACCAAATCTAAGCTCTACCCTTGGGAAACAAGTAGCTCATGCCCTTGTTCAATGCATCCATTTTGGGAACCCAAGAATTGAGGCTCGTAACTTTATCTCCATCTACCAAGAAGATGAGTCCAAGAATGAAATGCTGCTGAGGTTCGCCAAACTAGACTATAATTCATTGCAGATGCTGCATAAAAAGGAGCTCAACGAAGTATCAAGGTAATGTGCAATTGACAAGTTCATAAAATTAATAGCACTATGTATGTACAAGTATGTTTGTACATCAATTAATAACATGCTCCTTATATATATTGCAGGTGGTGGAAGGACTTGGACCTTGTTTCTAAGCTTCCATATGCTAGAGACCGAGTTGTAGAATGTTTTTTCTGGGCTATGGGAGTTTATCATGAACCTCAATATTCGGTTGCTCGAATCATGCTCACCAAAACCATTGCAATGACATCAATAATAGATGATACATATGACGCCTATGGCGTAGTTGAAGAACTTGAAATTTTTACAGAGGCCATTCAAAAGTACATATTTCTTCCATATCATGTATACCTAATAGTAAAAAAAAAAAAATAGTTTTGTTATATTAATCAATTGTGTACTCGTGATTGTAATCATTGTAGGTGGGATATTAGCGAGATTGATCGACTACCAGAATATATCAAACCATTTTATAGTGCTCTTCTAAATCTTTATGAGCAATTTGATGAAGAATTATCGAAAGAAGGACGATCTTTTGCAGTCTACTATGCAAAAGAAGCGGTTAGTATTTCTTTTTTACTCCTCTATTATGTTATTCCTATTTTTCTTGCTTCCTATTATGTTTCTTATACCTAAGTTACCCTGGTTAACTCACGCATGTCTGAAAATTTGTTCAGCTAAAAGAGCTTGTGAGGACATACTATGTGGAAGCCAAGTGGTTTATCGAAGGATATTTGCCACCATTTTCGGAGTACATGAGCAATGCCTTAATAACATGCACTTACGTTTATCATACAACTACATCCTTATTGGGGATTAAATCCGTCACCAAGGAAGAATTTGAATGGCTAAGCAATAAACCTAAAATGCTTGTTTCAAGCCTCATAATATGTCGGCTCATTGATGATATTGCTACCTATGAGGTATCAAATGCACTAATTTTGTCATAAGTAAACAACAATTCTACAAATTAATAAATTTATTTCCTTTATTGAAGAGTTTTCTCCAAATTTTGTCTTATTGAAGGTTGAGAAGGAAAGGGGTCAAATTGCAACTGGCATTGAATCATACATGAAGGAGAATGGCGTGACTAAAGAAGTGGCCGTTGATAAATTTTTTGAAATGGCTACTAATGCATGGAAGGATATTAATGAAGAATGTTTCCGACCAAGTTCCTCTCCGAGAGAGATTTTGATGCGAATTCTAAACCTTGAACGCATTATAGATGTCACTTATAAAGGTAATGAAGATGGATATACACAACCACAAAAAGTTCTAAAGCCTCATATCAATGCTTTGTTTATTGATCCCATCGAGATCTAAATATTATTTGGGATCAAGTTGGAGAAAAATGGATATCTTTAAATTTTTATTTGGTTTTCTTTTAATTTATATCGTTGTATAAAGAAGCATTGAGTACGGTGTACACCTTACTCAAACAGTGACTATTATGTTTTTTAATGTACTTCCTTTTTTAAGCCATTTATTCTTCAATATTAATGACATTCACAGTCAAAATTAATGCATCGAAATCAATGGATGCCTTCCTTTGCCAGTGGACAATAGAAAAACGAGACAAAATTCAACATTAATAGCGTCTAGAGGTCTTCTCTATTAATGCTTGGTACTAGGTAGAATAATTAATACTAACGTATAGTCAAACAATCTTTTTCTAGTACTCTAGGATACTTTTTATCCTATATTAGGTAGAGAAATAATCAGCATCAACAATATTATTTTTAAATAATCTTGTTCAAGTTCTGTGAAATACTAATTAATCTCAAAAAGACCTAGGATTTAAGGAGGTTTCATTTTAATTATTTCAATAACGTACTTTATTTAATTAGAGATCATATTTATATTTTCTAGAATTTTCAAGACTTGAGGTGCAGTTTTTACATCAACATTGTGTTAAGAGGAGTAGTCCAAACTATTATATGTTTATATATAATTCGGTAATTATTAGATGTGGGATTTGTCTCTGCTACAATATAGGTAAAAATAGACATTTGGAACTAGTATAGTTTAGACTGCAAACATTGAACAACACATAAGGTGTTGCATTCTGCACTATCTAGCACAAATCCACAATCTTTTGCAAAGGCGGGTTTGTCTCTTGAGGAGAAAGCTTTGGTATCCTCTGGGCTAACCACAATGTCACCGGGTGCAAATTGGTATTCCAAATCAAGCATCATTCTGATTCTAGCATTGAAACGTATATAGCCTGTATGGTGGCTAAGGGCTTTCACCAATGTCTTGGGGTCGACTACCACAACACGTTTAGCCTGGTAGTTAAACCAGCAACCATTCACATTGTGTTATCTATTGTTGTAAGTAAAGGTTGGATTGCTCGTAAATTGAATGTTATAATAATGCTTTCTTGCATGGAAAACTTAGCGAAGAAGTTTATATGACTCAACATCTGGAGGTTATTGATGATTTTCAGCCTTCACGTGTTTGTCACCTCTACAAGGCTCTTTATGGCTCAAACAAGTCCCGAGAGCATGATTTATGTGTTGATATCGTTCTTGACTGTCCATTTTCACTAGATGTTCGCACTTTAGCATATAAGGCATGAATATAGCACAAAATGCCAGCATCGACAAGCCAGCTTATAATATGATCCTACAACCACTTATACCATATCATAAGCTCATTGTAATGGATATATTGTCAATTAAATTAAACTCATAGTCGCATGATGAATATTGTTCACTATTGTGTAGCCGAGGGGGTCAACAAGTTAGACATGTAAAGTAAATTTTACTACAACCGTGTTGGTCAAGTACAAACAAGTATACAATACATGAAAAAAATTATGTCCACCATGTCAAATTGCAGTACGCAATTGATAATTGAATAAGAGGATATGCTTCTTGATGCTCATCTCCAGTACAAGTATCGCTATTTCTGAACGAATTCGCAATGACCTGAGCTATAGTGAGAAGGGCAGCAGCAGCTAAACCTAGGATGGCAGCCTCGTGGTTTGGCTCTTTACACTTTAGTTTCAAATGCTTTTCCTGTTGGTCAAATTCATGAGAAGAAAACAAACCATTGAATTGAAATTCATGAAAAGCGAAAAAATAAAAAAATAAAAAAAATCAATAATTTCACGTGTTATTTCTATTGAAATAGCAACGTCTCACCTGGTTTTGAAACGATTCGGCTCCAATCCCAAGACATCCAGCAATGGCTTCCAAAGCTACAATAAACAGACATGGGAAGAAGCTAATGTGCAGTCCCACAATTTTCAACATTTTTGAGATAATTGATGAGTACTCTATCTCCCACTTTATGTAGCTTTATTAGTAGACAGATTTGCATAATCTGTATATCAAAAAATTGAGATAATGATTGCTCATTCAACATGTGCGCACAAAAAAGTGAAGGATAATTTAAGCAATGTATTGACAATTGTGTTTATATCACAAATATTTAATACATTTCAAGCCAATGAATACATGCCAAAATAGCAGTATTCTAAAAAACACGCCTAGGCATGAGGTGGTAGCAAAAAACTTTGCCTAGCAATAAGCTCGAATTAAGCAATCAACTGTTAGTCTGGGCGTATTTTATTAATTTTTTTTCCTTTTTAAAAAAAAATATATTTAACTTTAGTTTATTAAAATTTTTATTTTTTTTCCTTTTTTCAAAAGGCTTCTATTTGACTTTAGTTTCAAATTTTTAAATGAGTTTATTTTTTGCAAAAGTCAAAAAATGACTTTATTCGATAAAGATTTAAGTTATAGTCCTACCTATATTATGTAATTATAATTTTGAAACTTATCATATTCTTGAAAACTTCGAAAATATGTATGGGTTTTCTATAAATTTGTTAAGTAGGATTTGTTTAGTTAAAAGTTGAAACTATGAAAAATAATATAACTTTTACATTTTGAAAATTTGAAAATTTGTTTAATTGACTAATTGTAAGAATTATTAAGTAAATATAATATTTTATAATTTTAGATGTTTGGTTTACATTATTTTAATTATTAAATAATTTTTAGAAGGATCCTTGCCTCGCAAGTCACTTCATTGCCCCCTTGAAAGAACGAATAGAGTACGAAGTAGAACAGGCTAGCCTCTCTTGATTGTATCGGACGGGTCTTGGCGATTCTCGTTTGGAGTCCTGCCCAGACTTCAATTGAAAAAGTGTTGTTTGTATTTTTATGGAATGTTCGGAAAAGAGGAGATTTGGAGGGGAATGAAACAAGGTAAAGTAGTCCTACCGATAGTCCAATCATAAACTCTTCGCATCATCATATACAGACTTTTCTAACCTACTTAAATGAAGTAAGGAAAGGATACCCCATCTGCACTCGATAACACACTCACTAAACGACTAAACAAAATACGGCAAGCATATTCTAAAGTAGACCTACACATACGGAACTACTGGTCGCTTCGTAATGCAAATAGAGTGAATTCATGAGCTGGCTTTTCAAGTGTATATAGAATCAGCATTGTGAATTGTATGTTAACTATATAGCTAACGAGAGTGAGAGGCGGTCTCCCTACTTCTTACTGGTTTACATTATTCCTTGCCTCACACCCTGAGATAAGAAGGGCGCATCTTATCGGCTACAGACACTGTGGATTGCATGCATAGCCCCACCAGACCAAAACAAGATGAAAATTGTTTCTTACTCACTACATCCTACCTTCAGCAATTATCCAACATTCGTGGCCCATCAAGAAGAACTTTACCTCTTCCTCTTCCAGCTCATTTCGGCCCATCAAGCTCAACTAGGTCGATGGACTTCTTCGAGGGGGAGGATCTATATGGGGAGAAGAGAATCTAGGCTTTCTAAACTAGACCGATTGGACAACTTTCATAGACTAGAATACTCTTAAAATAATAATAAAAATAAGTACCGTTTTGCTCGTCTAGGCTCGTAAAACTTAAAATTTGACATCCACACCTAATCACACTTTACGTTTTTTAGAACATTGCAAAATAATGTCTGAAGAATGGTGCATAAGTATGTTAGACTTGATAATATTAGACAAATTAGTTGGAAAAGAAGTTAATAGCTTTTTCTTTTTTCTTGTGTAACTGTGCAATACTGGTTATCAATTATCCCATTATCGCTCATCAAATGAGGTAGAATGTACAACATTAGAAAGTAATAAGAAAGAAAAATAATTAAAATGTTATATATTTTACTACCTAGCTTTAATCTTTGGGTTCCAAATCGTGACTTTAGTACTCTATATCACATGACGGATCCAAGATATCTATAAAATTATTCTTTATGTGCTTTAATGGAATTTTTTCCCAATACTTTTTTATCTTTTATTTTGTTTCTCATGTCTATGAAAATGAAGCACAAGATATTAAAATATAGCTGTAAGGATTAATTTCCGATGGTTGTCCTATTTAAAACTAAATTATTCAAGTTTTAGAGGAAAAAAATTATATATGCCTAAAATATCCAAATTATAAATAGAAATGTGAACATTGACACGTTTCGTGGTCTAAACTTCAAAACGGTCGATAGGAATTAAGTAAAAATGAAATTAAAATCTTGTTATTTCCTTACTTGTAAAAGTTGTGTAACTAACATGTCTCCAATGTTCAAATCAAATTGAAAAAAAAAAAAAAAAGAAGGGGAGGGGGGGGGGGGGGGGGGGGGGGATATAATACGGGATTTATTATATTATTGACTTAATTATATCATTTCAAGGGCATATTTTTATTGATAATCCACTGTTTGAATTGGCTAAATTAGTTAATAAAAATTTAAGTCAAAGTACATTTCATGGGATCAATATTTTTTATTAAAAAAATAAAATAGGTACTCAAAAAATACATTTGCATATTCCTAGACTACGTTTGATCCTCTCTTTTTTTTTTCAAAATGCATTTTTCTCTCTTATTTTCAACCACATTCTTCAATAAAATAATATTACACATAACTCAAAAAAATTTCTTTTATTTTTAAGCATACATTATCTATTAATCTACTATTCCAAAATGCATTCTAAACAAGAGGGTCAAACATGCCCTAATTTTTACTTTTTGTAGAAAAAGTAGCCAAGCCTCCATTGACAAGAAAACTTTCCCAGCATCACTCTAATCTCATCTTTTGCAAATCTTGTTTACTTAATGTACATAAGCACACACTGTTATCATCTGCACATTACTCATTTCCTCCAAAAAACAGAGAGATTTGAAAATTGGTGAAAAAGATTGCCACTTTTGCTTGTGTACTAACAATAGCTTTGGATGTAACTGCTGGAATTCTTGGGATCAAAGCCGGAGCAGCTCAAAACCAGGTGAGTTAAAATCTCGTCATTTCTAACGTTCAATCAGGTTCAATATTACATATGGAACATAGAATTTATGTACACTTTACGGGATTTTACAATAAGAAAATCATTTGAGACTATGGATATTCGAGTGTAAAGAGCTAAGTCACGATGCACTACAACAAAATGTACTTTTTACGGCGTGCATTACAAGTCGTAAAAACCTCTTTACGGCATGCGGCCGCAGGCCGTTCATAAAGCCATGTCAGCCGCACGGCATGCATTACAAGTCTGGCCGTCGCTAGCAACTCCGTCATTAATGTCTTTGCATCAGTCACGACAGGACCTACCAAGGTGTCGATTTTCTGAGCAACTTGTTGACTGGCAGAAGCGGGGCACTCAACAGAGTACGACAATTCTTTGGCTCTTATTTTTGCTCTCTTCTCTCGTGTTCTTGCTGCCAGACCGACATTTCTCTCCACTTCGCAGCCTGGAGATGTCCATGCTGGTTGCAGCAGGAACAGTTTTGTCGCCCTCATCACTGGACCCGCTGCTCTCCTCGCCATCCGGATGAGTATCGCACAGGTCTTCGTAACCACTATCTTCAAACATGGCGAATTCTGTCTGGCACATCTGCGATGGTGTGACTGCATTTGGTAATGGTTGTGGTTGTTGATGCGTATAAATGGAAAGGGTAAATTTGGTAATGGGTGAGTAAATAGGCTGAAGTGGTGCTAAAAAGGTGTCAGAATGTTTTAGTTAAATGTGTGGTAATTGGATTACATTTTTTCTAAACAATCTTTATTCAGTCACAATGCCCTATAAGTAGCCTTACAATCAATAATGTGAAGAATCTTTTGTTTTGATTTGTTCATTGTTTCATGTTCTGCTACGAATCCATTATTTGTAGTAGTGACAGGTGCCAATGGAGTAAGGTCTATAAAAGGAAACATTAAACCAATATGTGAAACAAAGAAAACATTAGAAGAGTTGTTGGAGTTTCTTCTTATTGCGCCTTCATCTCAAAGAGTATCGAGCATTATCAGTAATATTACGAAGTAGGATGGCCCGTTCTCATTTCAATATGAGCTCATGCCATGCTTCGATGATGAAGTCAACATCGACGAAGAAGAAATTGTGCAACAACTCCAATATGACATTGTGGAATGGTTTCGCTACTGTCGATAGGCAAAAGTAGACGTAGAAACGTACTATCGCAAACAGAGAAGTCGAATAAGGAGGATCCCACTTACGAGAAATGGACACGTGTTCATGCTAGATTGCATGAAATATAGTCTGAAACAGTGTTATGCAGAATTCCGGATGTATCCCGCAACGCTGCGTGCATTCACACATATACTACGCGACGAATACGGTCTACGTAGTGTTCAGCACGTAGATGTGTACGAACAAGTTGGGATGTTTTTGTGCATATTAGCACATGGAAAAGGGTACAGACAGGTTCAAACGCTATTCAATCATTCTTTAGAAACTGTTGGACACTACTTCAAGACTATGCTTGGAGCCGTCGTGGAATTTAGTGAACCTCTAATACGACTTGATCCGAACTATAATCACGGTACAAAGCATCACGTACCAAATATGAACAAGCATCTGTGATTTCAAAATTGCATGTGCGATTGATGGAACGTACGTCAAAGTTGTCATGCCGCAAGACAAACGAGTGAATTTTATCGGACGCATGGGCATCCCTACACAAAATGTTCTTGCAACATGTGATTTCAATTTATGTTTCACATTTGTGCTTGAAGAGTGGGCGGGGACCACGCACGATGCACACATACTGGCACGGGTGATACATAGTCCTGAAATTGATTTTCCACATCTTGCTCCGAGAAAATATTATCTTGTCGACTCTGGATTTGCCCATAGACCTGGGTACATGGCTCCGTATAAAGGGTCAGATATATTGTATCATTTTCAACAGTTCTACGATAGTCAGACAGGCCAGAGACGAGAGTTTCGAAACGCTCATGAAAAATTTAACTTAGGGTATTCGTCATGCAGGAGCATAATAGAGCGTGCATTTGGTGTGTGAAAAAATTGGTGAAAAATTCTCGATCGTATGCCAAGTTACAATTTTAAAGCGCAGATTGTTGTTGTCTTAACTACTATAAGTATACACAACTTCATTCAACGGGCCGGAGTTTTTGACGAGGCGTTCGCAAATGTGGAGACAGATCCGGATGCAGCGGAGGTAGAACTTCCAGATGAACAGGAAAAAGGCGCTGCTGAAATGAATGCACCAGAAATGCGACGCAATGAGTGAGATCGTTTTCGAGATTACTTAAACTCAAAGTCAGTAAACATGTCGGTATAAAAACGTCGTTATCGTACAATAATATTGTCCATTTACCTTTTAAATTACTATTTCATGTGTTAGAATCGTTTTCGTACTGTGCGAATTGCAAGTGTTTATAAAATGGTCAAAGATGGTGATAAATTGAGGTGAGAGAAAGTGGAGACTTTGCACATAAAATGGAGGATAAAATGGTCCTTCTATTTTTCATTTGTAAACAAAACGTTCAAATGTTCAGGAAAATGGGACCTTGTGATTTGACGGAAAAATGAATTTTGGTTTGGGAAAATTGCGCCCAGACAGAGTCTATATAATCAATCACTGCAAAATAATTCTACATTTATTTGAAGTTGAGTTTCATATAAAGAGGATTCAAAAACATGAGTAGGGTCGTTGGTCCGTAATTTGGAGTGTTCCTATTGCGAGATGTGGTCGTTATATCTTGAGAGACAAATGTCGAAAAATCGTTAGCACCAACGTGGGGCATTATCATCTTAAGGAGAAAGAGTCGAACTCTTGCCTCGACCAAATTCATATTCATACGTTTCTCGTTTCTGCTTTACGTATTCGCTTTTGGTAAGTCGAACTTTTGTCTGATTTTATGCACGTAAAAGGTATGTTGGAATATAATTTATGCTCGTCACTTTTTCCTAACAATTAATACTGTCACCAACCTAACTTTAATTGGGCATCCAAATATGACCATATTCATCACATAGATCCAAATTGAGATCATGATTTGCACCACATTGGTAGGATAAAAAACTATGCATCCACGGAAAAAAAACGATGCATGCAAAATATGCAATAATAAGGCGAAATGCTACCCCCACAACTTTAGGGTACATATGAAATTAACAATGTAGTGTGCATGAACTCATTTAAAGTTCCGCCACTCTAGCCAAACCCAATATTCACTTCCACTAGACCTATCAACCTAGTGACGTTTTACCAGTAAGTTTCTAGCGGCTAGTGCCATTTGGTTTCACTTTATTATAATTGAGCCAACATGAACAAAAGTGTTCTATTAAAGCAAAGGCAATTGCCTTAGAAAGTCAATTTCTTTCTTGACTATCCAAAGAAGTGGCTGTTTATCATCAAAGGCAATAGTCATGGGAATCACCATAAGTAGGCACTTTTCACCGCCGCCTCCAATTGGAAATAAAACATTTTTACACAACGTTGGAGGCTTGCTAAAGTCAGGCAATATTTAAGATTGTTAGGAAAAAGTGACGTGCATAAATTATATTTCAACTAACATACATTTTACGTGCATTAAACCGGATAGAATTTCGACTTACCGAAAGCGAATACGTAAAGTAGAAACGAGAAATATATGAGTGTAAGTATGAATATGAATTTGGTTGAGACAAGAGTTTGACCCTTTTTACTTAAGACGATAATGCCCCCATGGGTGCTAACGATTTCAAGCATTCGTCTTCCAAAATACAACGATCACGTCTCGCAATAGGAGCACTCCAAATTACGTAAACTAACGAACCTACTCATATTTTTGAACCCCCTTTATATGAAACTCAACTTCAAATAAATGCAGAATTATTTTGAAGTGATACATTGATATGATAATGCAATCATGAAGTGAATGAATAAATGAAAACAAACACATAGGGTCTATATATATTTATTGAAAAGTGGTGTCTCAAAAGGCACAACCCTACAAAAAGACACGGCTCTTGGAATCTCTCTCTCTCTACATGAAGAGAGACACCTTTTGAAAAATAATCATTCCAAAAGTCATGATTTTTCATATGAAAACACACTTTTTAAGCCAAACGGTTCTAGAATATTTCATAATATTCTACATAATTTTTCAATAATTCACGTATTTAAGACGCTTAAATTTAGCATAATTTCTCATTCACCAAATAATGATTTTCACTTTAATAATCATTTAAAAATTGGCCCAAACCAATTTTAATACAAAATTTCAACATTAATTGGGGTTATAATATCATTAAATATGAAAGTGAATGGGTTTTCATTAGATATTGACATTACTAGTAATTTACATGTTGACTAGAGATGAAATAAATTATTTATCTGGTAGATAGACATAATTAATGATATGATCGAACTTTAAAAGAGTTAATGAACTCTAAATTCAAATCTAACCCAAGGATTGTAGCGATAACATTACTACTTGCACGTGCATTCCTAATTGAGGAATTGTAGGGTAACTTATTCTAAGTTACATTCTTTATACTTTATAAATCATAGAAAAAATTCTTATGAAGATGAAAAGGTTGAAAACTCTTGTATTAATTTTAGAAGTATGAGGATGGTTCACAAAGGTGAAGCTCCTTAAAATAAAAGTGGTTAAAATGTGAGCAAGATCGATTATTGAATTTGTATTGGATATACGATAATAGAATTGAATATTTGAATAATATTCATAAATTGAGCTGTGTTGTAGTGGATAATGGTATGATGATGCGAATTGAATATGCCCCTGTTTGAGCCACATTATTTTTCTCATTCTCATTTTTCACTCATTTGCAACCACATATTTTTTAATAAAATAATATTTTCATCTAAGTTGCTCGGACTCGGGTACGGGTACGTATTTAAATGTCGGATCTTTTATCATTTTAAATGGAGGATACGGGGACATGACTAAAAAGAGTCCAAATTTCGGACACGGGTATGTGGGTACGACTTTGAAACTTCAATTAATTTTTTTCCCCAAATACTTCATATGTAAAATTAATCAAAAATATTATTTGATTATTTCTATTTTGTCAAGTTTTGAAAGAAAAAAAAAATTCAAAAAATGCTATTAAATTGTTCTAAAAAATTTATGTATGTTGATTTTATAATTATCTGTCAATCATTTTGATCAAAGAAAAATCATATTTTAAATTGTTTTAAAACTTTGTAACAACGCTAATCATGATATTTTTTTTAAAACTAAAATAATCTTATCTCGGTCAAAAGAGCCAAAAGCATAATTAATAAATAATAAACACCGTGTAATTTACTCAACTAATAAGGTTGTAAAATTCAAAGAAAAAGATAAATAAACCCAACAAATAAGGCATTTAAATATACTTAAATCACGATGGACAAATTTATTTTAAACAAAAAAAAAAAAAAAAAGCAATGTTTAAATAAAAAATCATCTATGTTTTAAAGCCCAGGCCAAAACTTAAAACAAAAAACAGGCCCATCTCCTCCTTTTTCCCTACACGACTTATCCTCTTCTTCTTCCTCGTGACGACTGCAAATGGTGATTCTCCTCCCCCTCCTCCCTACGCAGCTTCTGGCTCTACAACAAATGGCTCCGTCCCTCACCATGTTCGGTTGAAATTTGTCGCATCCGACCCGTATTTTGTATCGGTACCCGTGTCGTGTCGTGTCGTTTCAACACGGGTATGCTGACCAAAATGAAAGGTCCAAGCATCACAGTTTTTCATCACATCAATAACTTTTTCTTATTTTTCAACCACATATTCCCCATCACATCAACAGTAAAAATGCATTCTTACTCCCAAAATGTGCACCAAACCAGAGCTATATGTTACCAATGGTTCAAAAACCAAGTAGTAAAGTTATTTTACTATGTCCATATTAGTTGTGTTAGAAATCCTCCAACCAAACTGTACTACGAAAAATGATCCAGCTTTAAATAAAGTTTGATAGAAGCACATGGTTATCTATATTTATGGGAGGATTTCTTAGTTTGCGATAATTTGTATCTATTAAATAAATCAATTGTGATAGCTAGCTATATTTAATGAGATACAGAATCTATCATAATAGTAAGTCTATACATATACATCATAGATAAAATACCATAAATCAGTTGATCTCCGATGGTGTAAACTCATGAATCCACTAAGAAAAGATTTACCAAGAGATCAAGTAGGAATGCACTTAAAGCTTACTGCGTAATGATCTTTGTAATGGAAACCCAATTTTGCTAACTGGAGATCTCAAGATCTTGGTTCAATGGAACAACTAAGTTATGAAGATTTAATGAGCACTTCGAGTTAACTTCTAGCCATTCCTATGATAAGAAGTGTTATTTGAAGAAAGGTTTAGGTTAAGTTATACTTTTAATAATTCATATATCTTAGACAAACCAAGTATGGTATGATATGTACTCTTAATAGAAGACCACCTATGTAAGTGTGAAGTGGGACCGCTTTTATGAGAATGTTACATTGTTCAGGGCCAAAATAAACATGACAATAAGAACTCGAAAATGTTAGGGTAGTTATTGTGCAAGTATTATTGTCTTGGTTTACACTAACAGTTCAAGACATCGCGTTCGCCGATTAGCCAAATAAATCCGATAGTATTTTCCTACGGAATGTTCAAACCTATAAGGTACCTATCCAAATGCAATAGTTTTCTGCTTGAACTCTCTTTAGTATTTGCATAGTCATTTGCATTAATTTTCATTCATGTGTGAAATTGTTTGAATTTTGTATTAAAATTGGTTTTTGCCAATTTTTTAATGATTATTTAAGTGGAAACCGTTATTTGGTGAATGAGAAATTAATCAAAATTTAAGCCGCTTAAATATGTGAATTATTGGATGATTATGTAAAATATTATGATATATTCTAGAACCGTTTGGCTTAAAAGGTGTTTTTCCATACGAAAGATCGTGACTTTTGGAATGATTATTTTCCAATAGGTGTGTCTCTTCATTTATGGAGATAAATTTCAAGATTTGTGTATTTTTGTGTATATTTAGGGTGTGTTTGATCCACATTATTTTGAAAGAATGTATTTTGGAATAGTAGATTGGTGGAGAATGTGTGGTTGAAAAAGAAGGAAAAATTATCGATGTGATGTAAAATATTATTTTATTGAAGAATGTATTGTGGAAAATGAGTAGAAGAATGAGAATTTTAATGTGTATCAAACAGGACTTAATAAATACTTTCCACATGCTAGACAAAAAGAAATATGCCACCTTCAGCATATCTGTTCAAAAATTGTTCTGAATCAGGAGAATCGGGAGACGATTGCCGCATTATAAAACAATATAAAACACTATATCCACCCGAGCCAATTGCAAATACAAATTTCCTTCAGAGATTGATAGGTGATATAATACGCTTAAATTCCAAGGTCAAACAAATGCGTACCTTACTGTTGATCTTTATATTCCAAGAATCATTTTTAGCTGATAGAGTAACAACATAAGAATGTGATGGGACATAATTCTTCAATAGTGGTACTCTTGTCTAGTATATAATCATCATCATCACCATCATAGTATGTCTCGGAATGAGGTCCAAGAGCTTTGAGAATCATTGCCAATAACATAATGCCTGCATTAAAAACAATTATCACCAGGGCAAAGACCAGCAACTGAGGAAAAAACTAAACGCATGCCGTGAACAATAAGGAGAGAACTGATGTAATGGATCTCCTAATCTAGCTAATATTATAAGATTCTAACATGACGAAATCAGGATTCATCACTGCAAGACTTCAACCATGATCATCTCACTTCACACAACCTTATAAATGACAATGATGATTGTAACAGCTAAAAATGCATAACTCCATTCTCAGTTCCCAATTTATATCAACATTTTAGAAGAATTCTCTAGTTCAAAATGTGATCACCCTGCCTATCGACCAACCCAATAGTAGAGACCTCCAAAACAATCAGAGTTGAAATCCTATCACTGAAAATTTATATCCGATAAAAATTAGTGACCTTGATAAAATTAGAGCCTGGAAAAAATTAGACCAGAAAATAAAACGGAATATGGAAGATGTGGAAACAGTGGAACTACCTAACCAGCTAGTCACTAGTGACGGAAAGGCAGAGGATGTGGCTATTGAATGATTGTGCATCTATGTGCGCGCGCGCACGTGCATGCGTGTGTGTGAGAGAGACCTGTAGAGCCACAACTGTCAAGCCAATCCATCTGCAAATGACAAAGTTATCCTTAATAAAGCCCTTTAACTCATCAAGATTTCCAGTTGGGTCATCCGGGAAGTCCTAATATGCATGCAGTAAATTATAAGAAAGAAAGAAATTATTAGAACAATAAGACATTTCATGCACAATAAATGGTGCGAAGTAGTTCAGATACCTCTTCCCAGTTTCAATTTAAGAACACATCTGCCGTAACTGCAGCTTCTAGCACTAGAAGCATAAAGATGAAAACCGTGTACTACCCCAGCTAAGGTCAACAGTAGAGGAATGTATGCACATTTTCTGAATGACATATTTCCCTCTTGACTCAACTTCATATACTGGAATTAATATATCTAAAACATAGACCAATTTTAGACACAACAAGCTATGCTTATAATTATACAAAACACTTCATGTTCACATTATTCCAGAACAATTGACGATAATGAAAGCACAATTTTGTTTTTAAACTAATTGATCAAAAGACAGCAATACTAATAACTTCATGTCCCGAAAACTTACACAATTTGTAGTCATGCAGGACATGCACTCATGTTGAATTCTGAAAAATGTTAAATAGATTTAAGCTGTAAATCACCATCAGGCCATCCATATTACTGCAAATGATAAACAATTTAAGATATTCAATAATATTGTTGTAATTGTAATAAAGCATTTTACCCTCTTTATTCTTCTTCTCCACTTCTTCTATTTCTGTTTATACAGTGATAGTGATTGTTTAATGCTGCCTACTACATCAACATTACACAACATAATGAACATTTGAACATTTAGTAGAAAAAGCAGCACAAAAATTAATCCAACGAAGAGATTTAAATCTAGCAAATAGATAAATGAATAAAAACACAAACTAGCATTCTTACAATTCATATAAGGTAGAAAAAGATGTTATCTATAAGTCCATCGTCACAATCCACATATTAATAGAAATACGAAAATTAAAGATCAAACAAATCATAAGGATACTATGTATAAACAACAAGCATTAGCAGTCTCGGCTGCAATGTGACCCGAGCAAGTGATCACACACAAACTAGCCTCAAGTCCAATTATAGTGTACATGAACCTGCAGTGTGATTTCCGAGTTCCAATGGTATAATAATAATTAAATTACCACAAAGAAAAGCAAAAGCAACAACTTTTTTCCTTTTATCATTTTTGCCCCACCAAATTTCTATAAACATAAAGCAATTAGATTTCATTTGAACTTTTTCCATTTATAATCATTGTCCCACCACACACGCACACACAAACAAACGTAAAACAGTTCTCTTCCATGTATATGTCATATTCATACCAAGGGATTGGAGCATTGGAGGAGGAGTCAGGGCCAAGGTGGCGTTGCCAAACCATAAACATCCAAAGGCGTGTACAATCAAGGCAATACCGACCATTCCTATCCCGGAATTCAGTACCTTAAGCAGTGAATGGAAACAGCTACGCGCCATCCGAGACATTTTTCCGATTTCTGATCTTGGATTGCACCAATAAAAATTCGATCAATCAATTCAATGAGCGCAAAAACCCTAACATCAGAAATCAGAGTTAGGGTTTCAATTCGGTCGGAAGGTAGGAAGGCAGAAAGATATAAATTCTTGGATTTTCAAGATCGAACAATTGCGTTGTCATTCATCAATCATCTCCGAAGTTAACCTTGCTAATAATAATATTTATATATGATTATAATGTTGAAACTAAGGACAGAAGTTGCTGTGGTGTAGTGGTTATCACGTTAGTCTTACACACTAAAGGTCTCCAGTTCGATCCTGGGCAGCAACAATTCTTCTTTTTATTTTTTATTTTTCTCTTTTTTTCTCATTTCTGCTAGAACAGTCACTGGACTTTCAGAATAATTAAAATTAGGTCATCAAATTTTAATTTATCTAGAGTGGGTCATTATACTTCAATTTAATTTCAAAATGGAGTGCTGAACCTTAATTTAAATTCAAATTTCACCATTCCATTACATGTTGTTGCCACCTAAGCACACTAATACATGAGTTGTGCTACAATGCCCAAGTTGGGACCAGCTGCCCCCTCCAATAGGGAGGTGCCAAATCATTTGGGCAACCCCCCTTTTGTAACCCAACTTGGACAAAATAGAGTTATCTCTAAGCTATTAAGAAACCAAAATCAAGTTGGATATTACTACTTGACCGAGGCTCGCCATGGAAAGCCCTCCTATGATGGGTGGGGGAGGGGTGTAGCGAAATCCAATCAAGTTGAAGCTCGAGTATTTTTTATTTTATTTTTTTTGTGCCAACCCTTTTATTATGCTTCCAATTCATAAGAAAATCATATAATTTTATTTCGAAAGATTTAATCTCATCCAAATTTGCAGTTGATTAGACTTTCTACAATTCTCGATAGAAAGTAATTTTTCTTTAAAATTTTGTTTTTGTTGATAAGTTGTATTGAATAGTTGTTATTCTTGAAATTTCATGACTTTTTCAACATTTTAAAAAATGTTATCAACGTTTGGACCATATTTTTGTTGACATTTAATACTTCATTTGTTTAAAATGAGATTTTGTTCTGAACATGAGACTGACATTGTACTTTTTAAAATAAGTAGCACATGTTATGTGTCAAGTTATTATTGATCAATACAATTTTTAATTATATAAACAATTTTGTCTTCACTGTGGAATTTAAAATTGTTAACGATGGCGTTTTGGTCTATATAATCTTTAAATAATAATTGAAGAAATTTTGGACATTTTTGTAAAAGACTGTGTAAAAGGTTTTTTGCAATTTCCTCTTTTTCTATTAAAGTTAAGTCTATACCTATTTTACCTTCAAGCCAAAATCCAAAAATAGAGATATCTGCATAAAATTGATAAAATATAAAATATAAATTGAAGATCAATTTGTAACAAGGTCACGACTTGAGACGAATGGTGCAATTTTTCCACATAGAAATTTCCAAAAATGTGAAATGGTAAAGAATTCACATTTGTATCAATTTCCCAGTAAATACCCATTTTAGTGATGACTGCTATACTGATAAGGCCTTTCATGTGCCTAACTCCCTCTAAATTCAGCCAAGGTTTCAGTAAACCGTTATTGATTTCTACCTCCTTCAGCAGTAGAGCTTCTTTCCAGTGTCGTTGCATCAAACATCAAGGCGGCCCAAAAGGCACTGAGGTACTTTTGCTTTTGCAATTTTTTATAATCTGAATAATTTTAAACTTGATTGTATAGAATTTATACACATATTCATGATGTTTTTATCCCTACGTGTGTTTATTTTGTGGGCTTTGTTCAATTTTGTGATATAAGTTGCAAAAACTGTTATTTTTTAGTGTGCTAAACTCATCTTTGTGCCATATTGTGTAAATGGTTGATTCTTTGTTATAAACGGGTGTTTGGGAGAACATAAGAGATAATCTGTAACACTTGCTTACATCAAAATGTTTGGATTCTTTTTATATTTATAGTTCAACAAAAATGCCTATTAGCAAGATTAAAGTTCTCATTTTTAGTTGTAGCCCGGTAGTTGATGGAAAAATTGAAGAACATTTGCATGTTGATACAGAAATGGATTTTATGACAAACTGTGGAGCATTTTTTCATCTTTTTGTCAGTTACGATTGCTTATCTATCAGTCACAGTGATGCCTTTGTTAGGGCTGAAATCTTATTTGAAATACTACATTTTGATCACCTATGGTTTATAAAGCTATATTGAACACAATCGAGGACATCATGGTTGGACCAGAAATGTTATGAGTTACGACCAAATAATTTCATAAAGGTAGGATGAAATTTGATTGGTAGGATGAATACACGATATTTGGTGCCAAATAAAGAATGAAGCTATATAAGTTTGTGAATGTTGCTGCCCATGACTTTCGAAGATACAATTGTAATGTGATCTTAGAGTCTTTACTGAGGGAGGTGTGCGTATGTGTGTGTTGGGGGGGGGGGGGGGGGGGTACTTTTATTTTGCTTATTGAGCATAACCATTTATCTTTTTATCTTTTCAGAGCTACCTATTTATGTGATTTGACTTCTTGTGGAATGGACACACATTGTTTTTTATCATCTGATGTCTCCCAATCCCCATTGTGCTTATGGATACTATATGTTCTTTTGTAAGGAAATGCTTGTGATATATATGCATTACACACTATTGAAGTTGCAACTTCTCTGTTGCTCTATGAATGTAGAATGCTCTATGGCCAACATATATTCCATACCAGTGGTAGAATTCACTTTTCTTTCAAAGCTCATGGACAACTTGTGATTGGAATATTAGTATAGATACTATTTAATTTGGTTTCCAATAATGGTTCTTATTTCAGGAAATATAATTAGGGTTTGATTTCATAAGTTTTTTTAGTACTTTTCTACTTCAATTAAGACTACTTTAAACCCTATATAAATGGGGCTTATGCATTGTAATAAACACAACTTGATAAATATAAAAACTGATACTTTCTTCTCCAATATATATTCTGTTTGTCTAATTCCTTTCCCCTTTCTATCTTCCTCCTATCTCCCCCTTTCTACTCTTTTCCCCCACCTTCCTCTTCTTCACTCCTCTTTTCCCTTTTCCTATAATTCTACTATTGCATCATATATCAACCTATGTAAAGGCCCGATTTCTTGAAAAACTCAAATTTTTACTAATTCAGAAAAATAAATACATATCGAGCCAAAAGAGATAAAATTAACATTTATTTATTCATCAATAAAAATAATTGTCTTTCAAGAATAAAATAAAATGAAAGAACATTTATTCCCAACAATAACCCATATTTGAAATCTTTCAAAAGAAAAAAAATGGATTCCACTTTTATTTAAATAAAAGTTTATGTCATCATCGACTGAATTACCAGCTCTAAACTCCTGATCTCAATTACCTGAAAGGGGAAAAACTTAAAGGGATGAGATTTTAAAAGAAAAATCTCAATAAGTGTGTGTGCAGTGAATAAGTAATTTGCATTTAAATTAAGGAAAAACAAAATTTTATATCATACATAGGAGACACGAGAATTACTCCGAACATAGGTGATAGTAATCCCTGTGCATAGCGCAACCAAACTCCAGCCTTCTTATCATAAACATATATGGCTCATAAATGAATTTCCAAAATTTGAAGCACAAGTTTACATAACCACATGCAACATCACTTACCTCGTAAATTCGAATGGAATTGATAAAATGAGTGTGGAGTAGTTGACTATTCAAAATCCGCCTATGAATCTTCTGTGTGTGCAGGAACAAAAGAAAATGATTCTTGTTTGTGCGAGGAAGGTGAATGACGTGTGTGTGGCCCATAAATTAATACTGTCATATTGAAAAAAATAATGGAATCTTCCTTTATTGGCTCCACAACATGACTATTTACCAATTATTCTTACCATGATGTTTGCACATCTATCATATATACATGCGTACAGTTATGGTAGCAGACCAAGTTTGAAAGGAATGCGATCCTACCAAATTTAATCAAATCCTTAACTATGAATAGTTCACGATTTGATCCCTAAACAATATAAACTAAGCAATTTGATTCTTAGATATTCAACTTCTCACTTTAAGGTCCTAATTTCTAATATTAACTATAACGAATTTTCGGGTGTTACAACCTGTCTGTGGAAACTATTGGTGTCTCATTTTTCCTTTAAAAAAAATAGTTCTATCCATCCATCCATCTTGTTGCTTGTGCTAAGTTCCACATGTCTTGATCTCTATGACATTCACAACTGATTGAGCTGTCAAAGGGTGGGTTAGGAGTGGAGATCAACATAAATGATGAATGAGCAAACGTGTGATACCAGTATGGTAGTCTGGCAACTACCCAATAATGAACTCAGCTACTGGACAAGCTTCACCAAAGAAGGCTGAGACTGACTGAGCCTCTGGTAGATACATGCCATCACAAACCTGATCCAACTGTCAATAGTGTATCTGGTTGAGCTTGGCTTAGATTGTCATCGAAACATAAAATGCTGGAATTCCAATGCAAAAGACAAGATATTGGAGGATTCACTTGAAAATCAAAGAACAAGATATATCTTCATCTCCAAATTGAACCCACAAATTAAAATGTAGTTGTCAATTCACGGAGGAAATTGTGTATGAAAACCTCAATTTAAGCAACTCTATCTAGGGTCCACTTAACATCTTTCTGTCTTCTGATGAGCTCATTATCATTTTCGGGAAACAAATTTACATAAATTTAAGCAATGCTATTCACTTAACATATCGTGTCTCTGTTAGAGCTCATTATTCCCTAGGGAAGAAATGTCCAAGATTCACAAAGTCAGATTAAAAACTGCTTGGGATTGCAGTAATCTAAAAAGAGGGAGGTTATCTGGATTTAACAAAGGTCCCTGAACACTATATAAACCTACATGATACAATTCCCAATCCCCCTTCCTTCCCCCTCCTCCAATGTACGCACGCATGTAGATGTTTTTGCGATAAACAGATTCATGTACTCAAATTCACATGCAAACAAGCTGTTATATGCAAATATGTCGCGTTAGTTTGGATGGTGGAACAATTAACGGATGCCTGAATTCATGCAATTATCTTATGAATCATATACCAAGGATTTTTGTTTATACATTCATGTAAATTTAATAGTTTATCATGTAATTAGTTTTTGATTTCTCCTAGGGGTTCTCTGTCCTAGAATCAGACACTTCATGTGATGTTGGGAGTATATGGAGCTCTATGGGTTTTTATGTGTTCAGTATCCACGTTCCTTTGAGCTTTGGCAGTTTATCTGTGGCTGCCAAGGTATTGCATCAAACTGTTCTTGATCCGCAGATTCAGGTAAGCGAAATTCTTTCCCATATGAAATGCTGGTGAATGGTGAAGTTAGCTGATGAACTGTTAATAATGAAAAGTAGAAGAGTCAATATTAAAATGTATTGTTCTTATTCTGTTTTTCCATCTTTCTGTTTTCACTTCATTCAATGTGAAATGCACAATATTGATAATAAGTTCTTTTCCTTTATCTAAGAGTTTTTTGACAATTAACAACTGCATTTGAAGACAGAAAAAGTCGATTTTATTCACCTAAGTGATGAACATCAGTCCTTTGTCTCCCAGTTTATTTTAACTAAATAAATGAATTCATTGATCATTCTTTTCTAGGGAATGGAGTTGTAATACTAATTTGAACTCATTCAATCAAATTCCTGTCAGTTAGCCTCGTGGCTCAATCTTTATCTGTTTCCCCTTTATGAATTGATGTCGAAACTAATTTTTTGCTTCTCATCGCAGGCATTGTTGATACTTGCAATTCAAACTTTGGAGCTCAGTATAGTTTTGCTTCTATTTAAGTTTCCTGGAAAGCCTAAGCATAGACTTTTAGATTTCTTTCAAGTTAACAAGGCGTCGAATGGAAGGAGCTGGTTGCTGGGATCACTGCTTGGGTTTGGATTTCTTGTTTCATTGGTTTTCGTTACTTCAATTCTTGCTGACAGATTGATAGGGCCCAAGGTGAGCTCGTTAACTCTTTCTTCGTTGTTCCAGAAGATTATGTATTGTTTGCAGTCACTACCGTGATAGAATTTAACCAAAGAACGCATTAAATGAAGTCTTTTTCTTTTCTTTTCTTAGTAACATCACGATTAAATTGAGTTCCAGTTTCCAATTCTTAAGTTTTTTCCTTTCTAGAGAGACCAGATAAAGACATTAGATATGTAAAGTAATGGTAAAATTCCTTTCGAAGATCAGCCAGTAGCAGGATACCATGCTAGCAGTTTTAACTTTAGGGTTAATCAGGGGTGGAGCTAGACGCCCTTGTCCAAAATTGTCAAAGGATTTTATTTTCTTGTTTCTTTGGTAAGAGAGAAAACTTTTTAGTACAGAACTATCGAAAATAAAATATTTGAAAATGTCCATATAAAGTAGCAGGCTAGCAGCAACGAGAAGATAGGAACAGTACTCTTTCGTGGACTACAGGTCACTGCCAACAGTAACATTTTTTTATGAATTGGAGACGTTGTAAAGTTGTATTATTGATTTGGAGAATATGTATAAATGTAGTAGCTTACTGAAGGAAATTGATTTGTTCTAATAGTAACATTTTATTTAAATATGGTTCAAATTCTATTCGTCACGTACAGGATGTCAACAATCCCTTTCTCAAGGAAATTCTGTCGACTGGCTCAAGCTCTACAATGGCCTGCATTCTTGTCTATTGCAATGTCACTCCCTTACTGGAAGAAGTTGTCTACCGAGGTTTTTTGTTGACGTCGCTTGCCTCCACAATGAAATGGCACCAAGCAGTTGCAATAAGCTCTCTCATCTTCAGTGCAGCGCATTTCTCTGGTGAGAATTTCGTACAACTTTTCATTATTGGTTATGTGCTCGGATGCACTTACTGTTGGACGGGGAACCTAAGTTCGTCTCTCCTTACTCATTCACTGTACAATGCCCTGACCCTGTTTTTAACATTTTTATCATAATTTTTTGTCATTTATTTTTAGTAAGTTTGTTCTTCAGACGTTAAAGGGTCAACAAGATTCTTCGAGGACATACTATCCTATCATATATTTTACTCGACACCACTTGAGTCGGGATAAGTAAAAATGAAGTGGACTCCACTTGAGTGATCTTGACTAAGATTTGAGTTGGTTATTTTTGTAGAATGCCAACTTGATCATTTTTTAACGTGTGCTTAAAAATGAAGTTTGACAATTTATAAATGTGTCAAATGGAGCTTAGGTATTTGTTAAAAACACTAAAGGGAAAGTCGAGCCCCTGTAACAAAAGGCATTTATTGTTGCACGCGTTGCTTTGCTCGTATAGATTTCTTAATTAATTTGTTCAAACGAATCAGACAATCTCTCAAGTCAAATTGTAACACAAATGTTCAGACCATCACGCGTCAAGTTGTAACATGTTGTCTGATAAAATACTTGATATTTTATGAATGGAGTTTTTTGTAATTCGTGATTAGTTGAAAACCGTACCAAATTAATTAACTTATCTTCTATCCACAAATAATTCAATATGTTGGCTTCTTAAATATATTATTTTCTTCAACTCTTAAATATGTTGTCTTTTGGTTGCTATCTTTCCCAATGTTCCGATGATTACATCTTTCTATATATAAAAAGTGGCTATGAAACAGAATTTCTTGGTTTAACGGAAAAACTAATGGAATTTCTTGTTTTAACGGAAAACTTATAACTTTAGGGTCCAACTTGAATTTATTTAAAACCTTAGGGGCTAAAACTTAAAATTTAAATCTAATCCTTAAATTGCAGCCAAGGACATTAACATATCAAATTTACACAAGAAGTCCCCCCCTCCTCAACTCCCAAAAATCGGAAAACCCTTTAATATTTCATGACTGAAAAAACTCAATGTTGTCAACTCGGCCCGGCCGGTTCGACAGGTAAAATCGGGAACCGGGCCAAATCATGTCCAATTTTTGATTATTTTCAAAACCGGTTAAAAGTTAAAACCCGTCAAACTGGTCCCGATTTTCGATTTTTTTTTTTTTTTGTTTAAAAATTTTTAACTTCATAAAAGGGCTTCAAAATTTATTTAGAATTCTAAGGCCCATAGAGAAGTAATGGATGTCATGCTCATTTTATAGATGCGCTTCTCTCCAAATGTTTCATAAACTTCCAATGTGGGATTGTGTCTTTTATACATGCTCTTAACTTTAATAGTTTTATAAACTTCCAATGTGGGATAGTGATATATAGCCAAAAAATGTTAAAATACCCATCAAAATCATTTTCAAATGTATGTTTGGCTAATTTGATTTTTAATAACAACTAATTAAATTGTAATATTCACATTCATTCTTTCATTTATTTAATTTTCAAATTTAACTTAAATTACACTTGATTATTAATATATTAATGTTAGATATCATTTTCTATAAGTTTAAATTATTTTAATTTAACAAAGTGAACTATTTTAACATATTGATTTTTAATTTTTAGTATTGAAACTAATTGTAGGATAATGAATCTAATTAGTAAAAATATATTTACTTTGAATTATTAATATGAAAATTTTAAAAAATATATATTATTTTATTATTTTTGTATGTATTTATTGCATCCGATTTAACCCCGATTGAACCTTTTGACCATTGACCCTTCACCTTTTCCGGGTCGGTTTTCAAAACACTGGAAAAATCTTAATGGAGAAACTCTTCCCCCATTTTCATGGCCGACGCCCCCAACAAACCGTAGTGATCATGGGGTTGGGGCGCGGCTGCGCTTGCCCATCATCTTAGTTGGATTAATCATGGGCACAATAATCATCTTTTTCTCTCGCACAAGCAATATATGGAGACATCCAATTTAATCCATTCAAATCCAACAATCAATTCATGAGAAATGCTGGACTTACAGGCTATTGTTTCACAGAAGCCTTACAGAAAATAAAAAAATCGACCGGTTCGGGAGAAAAGAGATAGAAGCCGTTTCAAAATAGGGCAAAGAGGAAGGAAATAGTCTATTTCTCCTATTTCTCACTTGCAGTTCCCGCCCACCTCATATTCCTCCATCTCGAGCACAATGTAATATGTGAGCTTACTGAGAACGAATATTACACCTCGCGATCCCACATACCCTCTGTAGACTATAGTTCTATGGCAAGCTGTACCGACTTCATATGTGTATTTGGAGGTGAAAAACTCAGAGAGATGTACTTTCTCAATGTAAGTCAGGTGAAATAAATAATGATTGTGACTCTTTTGACATGTAGACACAAAAATAAGAATACGAAGCTAACTAAAGTTTACTTGATAGATGTTAATGTCATTGGATGTTCAAAATGTATTTCCATTTGGGGCATCTTTTTTTTGTCATTTGTTTTTAGAATATAGTATAATATTATTGTGCATAATATGAACTTTGAGTTTTATGTTTATGATTTTGGGTTGGAGACGACAAATAGAAGCACTTTATTTAATTATTTATCAATTACATAAACATTACATCATTAATTATTTAATTAACCAAAAAATTACATCTGTATTAATAACAAATTAATTTTTAAACAAAACTATTAAATATAAACTAAGCAAATGTGCATTGCACGTTGCTTGCACCTAGTTATATAAATAAATTACATATAGAAGCCAATTGTTGGGTCTTATAATATTTAGGACACACAAAACTTTGGCAAGAGGAGTGGGACAACTTGGCTCACGTGGGATGGGAAAAAAATTTAATGTACCCCCTTCGTCTTAGACTTGTTTTGTTTTTCACACAGATTAAGAAATTTTATTTAATGTTATTGAAAAAGTAATTTTTTTCAAATACTTTTCTAGTTTACTATCATTTAATTATTAATAACTAGTAGTAAATTATTATAGGAAGTAAATAAATAAGGGTATATTAGTAAATGAACAAAACAAAGCATTCTTAATAAAAAAAAACAAAATTATATAATTGGAACAAGAAAATAAGGAAAGTGAGTCTGTATAAATATGACGGAGGGAGTATGTGTTATTTAATCAAGTTCATTTAAGTACTAAACATACTATACATCATCAAGATTGACTTTTCGATTTTTCTTTATATTCTGGGCCAATGTTTTTTTTTTTTTTGAAATGCAATATGCTCATTTACCACATAAGACTAAATAAACGGCTAATACATATGTAACAATATGGCTTAATGGGTTAGCCATCGGTCAACCGTTCGAGCTATCTTAAACTGAATCTTATGCAAGGGATGAGTAATGCATATAGACTCCAACTAATCGAACCACGTAAAGGCTTAAACGGGGAAATATTTTAGTATGACAATTCTACATGCATATGTAGAAAGACTGTCTTTCGAATCACGGCACTTTGAATATTGAGTGGATTTGTTCACCCACTTTATTTCTCTCTCTTACTCACTTGGCGTTCGAGGTATCTTGACTTTCGTGATTTTTGAATTTGAGGTGTTACGATTTGAGTGGATAGTTATATCACGTATGCATATAGAACAATTCCATTAAAGTTCCTCTCCCTTTATACAATTAACGGCTCACAAATTGAAATTGTTTGATGTAGTAGATCAGAGTTTGAGTCGATTCGATGATTGAATTATAGTCCTTTACTTATGTAATCAACTTTTCATCATGATTTGATTTATTGAAAGTCTTCGCATTTGATTTTAAAAAGAAAGAACAAAAGATACACCATCACAAGAATCGAATCTTAGCCTTAAAATACAATTTTCCTAGTGCCTTAAAATAGTATAAATTTTCCATTGTGGACCATCCAATTTCAAGGGGTTCACACCATGACGACAATTCAATATTGGCACGTTACTAATATTCTAATCTGAAGAGCCACTAATTCTAAGCCGGGCCACCGATCTTGACCCCTTCGTTGGAAGATTACAAGAAGGCCAATCAAGATTATAACTCACTTTGGAAACCTCTGCTCCATCAACATTTTGCCACCACATCCTTTGTCAATAATATTTTTCACAAAATATGACATTCGTACTATAAGAAAAAGAGTCGAGGGACTCAAAATAAATAACTATATAGGATTATTCTATTTGTACATAAAAGATTACATAATGTGTAATTGGCATTATGTAATTGGTTGGTGAAAAGTTGAAACAATTTTCATCAACCAATTATATAATGCCACTTATATATTATGTAATCATTGATATAATCCCTGATATACATATAGCAAAGTCCAACTATATATTACGTCACGCTCAGAGCTATGACGTGACTTAATTTATTGTTATATGGACCACTTCTTTCTTAATATAGCCAATAACGTCATTCAATGAAAAAAATATAACTTTGAAATGCTTATAAATGAAAGTGAAAGCGATGTCGATAAGCATAGTCAATGTTGTTGAAAAATATTTATATGTTTTGTCTAACAACAAGTGCGAACTTTTTATTCGAAATACTTGATGTGAATATCGTGCTTGGCATGATTGGTAACAAATAATCAACATTAATGCTTTGCTTCCACAAATGGAGTCGATATCGAATGATGAAAATACTCTACACCAAGGATGTAAATCTCTATCATCTTTATGTAAACTCAATTTTTATATAGTAATGCGCTACTATTAACATGGCATTTTTACAAGTACAAAATGGACCAAAGAGGAAAAGTGAAACAAAAAGGTTTTTCAGAATAAGAGAAGACACAAGATTACACAACAGCAAAGGAAAAAACAAACTCTACTGAGTGATCTATCAGTCTGCATTATATGCCTTCTTAATCGAGGACTGCTGCTACTCGCTAGACGATACGAGTTTGGATATGTATACAAAGTCGTCTCCGCGTTCCCAAAAATCCTTGCATAAACCATTTCACCAAACATCCCAATCATTGGATCCATAGTTGCTGTCCCGCCAATGCCTAGCATGGATGAATCCATATAGTTGCCAGAGTTACTGTGATATGGTTGAGACGATTGTAAATGACTTTGATGATGAAGTTGGGGAAACGCATAGCCTGAGGTTGTAGTCGGTATTAGAACATTATCGCCAGATCTCGGACTCAGAGGCCTTTTTGGCATGAGAGTACCTAGATCTGAAGCCGCCTTGTCTTCAGATGGATTTGCCGTTTGGCCACGACCATAGAGTGGAATTAAGGTTTTCTGTGACACCTCAGATTTGCAGACAGGACACTGCGGCTGCTGCTGATCTGAGTTTTCTGAAGAGGTGTTCGGGAAAGTGATCCATCGGTAAATACAGGGCCAGCAGTAGAGGTGCCCGCAGAATGTAACCACGGGGTCTTTCACGAGGTCCAGACAGATGTTACATTCAAAATCCCCAGAAGGATTAGTTTCAGACTCGTCGAATGAAGAGGATAAGGATTTCCATTTCACCAAGGAAGATCCATCTTCACTGAAATCACTTTCTACTGCTGCCCCTTGGAAATATTGTTCTGTCGCCATATAGTCAGCTTCTCAGTCCAAACAATCTGTCATGAAAGAAGATAAGAAGTTCTTGTTAAATTGAACTGAATTATTTACCAACGGGACTGCCAAGAATCAGGCCCCAAAAGCTGTAAACTTCAGTATATTTCCTGTCTAATGCCATAAAAAATGGGGACGAAAACAAAAACCAATGAAAGATCATATCAGGTCATTTCCCAAACTATTGTGCGAGAATATAAGGGTATCGGCTATCAAAGTCTCAAGTGGACCATCTTACAGTAAAAAAATAAACACTTTTGTCCATAGTTTTTCTTCGTCCTGTCCTACGAAATTAAATTCCTTCCCTACACATCCTACGTGTATATACAAAGAAAAAAGAACAGAAATGAGAACGGTAGGTGAGAAATTAGTCGATAATTGGATTTGAAACAATAGCATCCATCAATTCCAGCATAATTTTAGCCAGTAATTCCAACCTGCCTCCCATCCAACTATCTACCCTACTAGTTTGAAATTAATAGAGGAATACCAAATGGACCCTGCAAAATAATTTCTTGCACATTGTCAAAAGCTAACACCAGGCACCCAATCGAAACCCAAAGATGAATTGGTTGAACAATAAAATACTTCTAGAAGTTGCATATAATCTAATAGCTGGTTCTGGTTCTGGTTCACTGGAAAAAAGAAAAGTTGAATGCATAAGAGCATATATAATATATTTGTTCTAAATTTGAATTTGACAGTTGACAAGAAGATGTTACCTACTTTATTTTAATACATATTCTCCCCTTTTCTTTATTATTAACCAAACTATTACTAAAGAACAATTTTAATACAGTTGTCGGTTGAATATGAAAAGATTCGAATCCTAGGAGGAGAATTTCGTGGTGATCCCAGTTTTGACCCAAAAAAAAAAAAACCTCTTACCATTTAGATGAAATTAATGTAAAAGATTAATCTTGGACTGTCTGTAACTTGTGATGTCCCAATACAATCTATAAATTCCTTAATCCTAAAGGGATGTTTTCTCATCAGAAAAGATTCTTGAAATTGAAGCGAAGTTTCGAATTATGAGCTACGGATTCATAACAAACAAGAACCACAGAAACCTTAACTAAAACCCAGAAATAATAGACAAGCTCCACATTCTACAATTTTTTCTTTTCACAGAATCAAGAAATCTTCAAACTTCCCAACCAAAAATCAAGAAACCTGAATAAGAAAATTACCCTATGTTAAAACATTTTACAAACAAATCAAATCCCATCACGATTAAGACAGCGAAATAAAATAGCAATTCCTTATTGATCAATCCAAATTTTGACGGTAAAGAGCAAAATATTATGTTTCTCTTCAGACTGGAAGCAACCCATATCTCAGAAACACTAATATAAATCCCAAGTGGGCTGAATACACACAAAAGGGAAAGAAAAAAAATCTTAAAAGGTCTATAAAAACAGAACACTAGAAATTTCATGAACATACACGCACAAAATCATATATCAGAAAGATGGAGAATAATTCATACCAATCTACGAAGAGGGTCTTCTTGATACTCAACAATTACGCAAAATCTAATGGCTTCGTTCTTAAAATTGCAATGTAAAACAAAGGGAAAAGAAGATGAAGATTTTCACAGAAAGAGAGAGAGAAATTAAGCGTTTTTCATGCCAAGAAAGAGAGAACAGCGTGGGGATGAAGCTTGAGATTGCGTGGATATGGTCTAAAGGGCTTATATACACACAAACTGTAAATAACGACAAGGGCTATACATACAATTTACAATGTATGTATAGGTGCGGGAGTGACGTAAATGCAGAGGAGTTACAATCTTTGTTGACACTTCTGGATAAATACATGACGTGGTCCGAACGGAAGGGGATGAAAAATGTTTAGCCACAATTTCACAATTTTCTTCTCTATTCTTCTGACCCAAATAGCTATTTTGTTTTCTTTGAGGGATATTTTTTTGATTATTCTATTTTTCAGACAAAATAAAATTTATTTTCTAGTTAAATTTTTCGTAAAAGTATAACTATAGTGCCTTTTCATTAAAATGTTCATTTATCGCTGTTTATATTAGAAATTATAATATTCTACGTCAGATTGTCGCAATCCATTGTTCGTTACAAATGTTTTATTTGACAAAAAAGTATTAAATGATCGTGTGATATTCACGTGAAGTCGAATCAAAAGAGTAAAATATACCAAAAGTATTTTCTTTTGTAGAAAAACATTTCGTGTTTTACTTTCATTAAGAAATTCAAATACGATAAAATTCTTTAGTGTGCGTGAAACTTATCTTATGCTTCAACCCATTCCCATTTTCCAATTCTCCGACATTACATGAATATTATATGACCATTTAAACTTTCAAATAAATGTTTTTAGTTAGTCATGGACATGAATGCAAGTGTAATAAATCGGTAGGTTGAATAGATGTGTCTCATTCTTGTAATGACGATTTAAGAAAAAAAAAAAAAAAAAGTTAGGTGGCCAAATTAGAAAATAATAATAATGGTCTGAAGTGAGATCATCATTTGAGTTTTTGACCTGGAATTTTTTTTTTTTTTTCAAATATTTTTAATTTGAACAAACGACGACAATATACTAATAAAAAAATCTAGTGTTCTAACTAAAAAAAAATATGTATTGTGTATATTTATATCAGTTCTTCGCAATAAATCCAAATATCTTTATAATTTTAGCGAAAATCTATTTTATTTTTCACTTAAAATTAGTCTCAATTTATGAAAATTCTTTATTCCTTGCAGAGTTCTAATGAAAAATAGGTTGATCTGTATATGCAAAATTATTGCAAGAGATTCGAATATAAATCCATCGTTCTCTATTCTTAAAATCAATATACAATAATTGCAAATTATATTTGAATTTCCAACATTTTGGTTAACCTAAAATTTTGTCAAATTTCTCTGTCACATCTCCAACAATATCTTCAAGGGTCATCATAATTTTAATTATCTTTAAGAATATTAAAGATTTAGATTTTAATAGTCAAAGCCATTCCATAAATCATATCATCATAATATTTCATATAATAAATTAATAAATCCATATTGTAACTATCATGATGCCATCGTATCGATAACTCTATCATTTATTATATCGTAATCGTTGTAATTATACTCATAGTATCTCGATAAATTTATCATTGTCATCATAATATATTTTCATTTATATTTGGTAAATGATTTTGTAGATTATAAGTTGTGAGTCATAAGTGTGTTTAAATAAAAAGTAGATAAAAGTTGTCATTCTAAATATTTTTATTTTTATTTTTAAATATTACCTAACATATTTTCATTATCACGTTTTGACAAGTACTACATTAAAGAAAATGTGCCTATAAACACCTTTTAAACTTAGTCAAATACTTTCGAGTACCATAATAATCATTGTTTTGAAAATTGTTTTTAGTTAGTTTTATTAAATGAAAAATGTCACATCCCTTTTTTTATTGCAACGAGTTCCATGAAAAATGTCACATTCGAGAAAAATGAATTTCACTTTTGCTGTTTGATTGCAACGTGAAAATGAAAACTGAATTCCAAAATACAACCACTTTAAACTACATCTTTTTTATTTTCATGGAAAACGAATTCTTGTGAATTTTGTGAGTTTTTATTTTCCAACTAATATGAAATTTGAATTCATTTCCACCTTTATTTATCAAACGGATCCTAAGTATTTGGACATTGGAGTTACTAAATATGATAAAATTTTCATTAAACACCAGAAGTTTCTCAGATAAAAGAGCTGTAGCCTTATTTTCAAGTGTCATAATACAAGAAAGAATTTAAAGAAGATGATCCATCTAGAATGTCATGCTAAGTGTATATTTTTCCAATTTGTTAGCTGCCAGCCTGCCATACCACATCACATATATACAGTAGCTTAGGGGTCCGTTTCACATAATTATTAAAAAGTCAAAAGTTATTTCTGAGATTAATAATTTGAATAAATTTTTGGAACTACTTTTATCCATAAATTGCATACGTCATCTAGAAGCTTGTTTTGATAACTATATCGTAGTCATATCGAATGATCCAAACGGATGTAAAAAATAATTAAATATGCGTCAAACGTAGTCTCAAAAAGAGACGTCTAATTCATATTTCTTTAAAATGAAAATATTGATAATGATGTAATTATACGACATTTTAATATAATTACGTGTATTAACTTATTTTCATTAATATTATTTTCTTTTTAAAAAATTGCATTTTATTTTTGAGTTATGCTACTTGTCACAGGATTAAATCTCGAGTCAAACTAGAGGCTTGAGCAGATCCTCTCCAACAGGGGGCGTGGTTTGACCCGGGATTGAATATGTGGCCAAGCAGCATTTTTGTTTATTTTTAATCCCACTGACAAAAATCTGGATCCACCCCTGAATATGAGTACTACTTTTGACTATGGTTGCCACTTGTCATCACTTGGACGGTTCAGTTTCTTGAGAAATTTCTAGAAGTGGAAACATCTAACTTTGAGGTATTATTCTCCAATTATGTTAGCTTGGGCTGTCCAACAGTCATCGTCACTACGCATGAGCTCGTTGAAAAGTCCAGATTTTTCGTTCTCCATTCGTACATCACATTCACATTTTGAGTGCAGAATCAACTCCTCGTGCGTTTGAATTTGATTTGGAGCTTGTTTAGTAGGGATTTTTTTAGAGGAAGAATTGATTTTGAATAGTGATATGATGGGAAATATGTGGTTGAAAAAGAAAAAAAAATTATTGATGTGATGAAAAATATTATTTTATTGAAAAATGTGTGGTTGAAAATGAGAATTGATTTACTGTAGAATTGGAGAATCAAGAACAAACATGCCCTTGATATGGTTGATGAGTTAATTTAATTATTTATATTTGAACTCATATGTTTTGTAATTTTTATGTTTATGAAAAATAATGAGCTCAAAAAATAGTTCACAAACTATATGATAAAGATGGTTTCTTGAATTATTTTTGAGTAGCGGTGCTTGACATTTCAGAGTTTTGAGGTTGGTGTTAGGGTGCTTCATTGTTCTAGGATACAAAAAGTTTTTAGATGTGGTGGAATTCTAATTGTGTTTTCGATGAATAATTTGGAGGGAATTAGGCATGTATATAGAGCACCGATTCATCGAGTCATGAAATACAAGTTGATCAAACAATATCTATGATCGAACTTGACGTAAACATACTTCTCGATCAGCCACATATAGTGAGTTATTAGCCAACGTGTATCATTAGACCCATACTCGCAAGTCAATTGGACTATTGTTCATGAGTATACAACAAGGGGCAACCGATCTCTACAACACGTACTTTACCTACTTGCCACATTAAGTATGTATTCCCCTCAACGTCTACCCAGAGATGGAGCTAGGAGGGGGCGACCGCCCCCCCTAACTTTGTCCGCGGTACACTATTTCTAGTTAATTTGTAATGTATTTTTCAGTTTCGCCCCCCCCCAAGATTTTGACTCGTCCCAAAATTTTGAAATTTTTTATTTTTTTTTCGTTAATAAACATTGAGTAAATAACTTACATTTTAAAATTCAACCATACAAAAATCTTAGATCTAAACAAAAGATCCAATAGTTATTTAAATAAATCAATAGCTTAAATCCAATCCAAAACCTAAGTTTCCAATTCCCAAACTCAACTAATTAAAACTCAATTCTCAACCTTATTTATGTATAATGCATGTTTACTTGTTCTTGAATATTTGAATTTAAGAATTAAGTAGAGTAGTTGCTGTTAGTTTGTGTAATTGTGTTAGTTATTGAATATTTGAATTTAAGAATTAAGTAGTAGAATAGTCAGTAGTGATTAAATCGAACATTGAACTTCAGTACTATTTTGGTACTCAAAATCGTCATTTTCAATTCTCTTAGTTAAAAAAAAAAAAAAAAAAATTCTCTTTGACTAGATGAAAAAATGACTCATTTGAAAATGAGGACATGGAACATCTTATAGCAAAAATATGGATGGCAAAAAAACCTCACAAATCCCGTCCCGTTTAATTATTATTTTTTTAGAATTTAATACTTTAAATGAAAAAATTTACGAAATTTCATTAGTTTTAATAGAAAATGGCAAAAAAAAAAAAAATTATCTAAAAAATATGACAAACAATAAAAGTCTTAATTTACCAAATATATATGAATAATTTAATTTTTAAAAATAAGTAAAAATAAAAAATAAAATATTATTGTCTCATTCTAATGAATAGGGGCAATAAAATGAATCATCATAAATTTAAAAAAAAAATAAACGGGGTAGTAAACCCGCCCCGCCCCATTGTCATCCCTAAGCAAAAATACTAATTGATTGATTGATTGATCCACGCACACCCAATAGTAGGATGAATATAGGTGTATAATTTACTTACATATATACATTTGCACATATTTTGTTCTATTTGATATTCATATTGAAAATAAGCTTTGAATGTCGAGTGAGAAACAAAATGATTGAACCTCCAGAAAACTTAAATATATCGAACGGAACATTCAAATTTTCAGACCAAGACCTCATCGACCCACTTGAATTACTATTCTTTATCAGGACAATCATTCTTAATATAAACTTTGTAGAACTTCGATCGAATAGTGGAGACGGCCGAGTTGGACTCTCTTTCAATTTTGATAGCAGCCATTTTATCGTGTTGGTAAGCTATTTTACGTCCTTTTTCTTTGCGTGGGAAGTATGCTATGTCACTCAATCATAGTCGTGGAAGTGGTATAATTATCAGTTAGAACATATCTATTCCTATGATTAGTACTGTATATCAAACATATTGTACGTGTTTCTTTCTTGGGTTTTACATTTTTACGTCGAATCTTTGAAAACAGATTCTGATCATGGTAATTGGTGGAAGCTTATCAGCAGCTTGGCTAACATTTGTTCTGATACCAGCCCACATTTCCTCATGTGGGCTTTAATAAAGCTAATTGGCTCATTAACTGTTGCTTCAATGGGACTGCTTTTAAATCTGGTGCTGTGATACCAGCCCACGTTAATATTGAGATCATAATAGTTTTATAATATTCGTGAGTTTTTGAATCTCTACTGTAAGTTGTCTATCCGTAAAATTGATATTGTATTGGAAACTTATGCATGTAAACGACAATGTTCTAAAATGCATGCATATACTTTGCATATGTCCGCATATGCTCGATGCGTTTTCGAAATGTCTTCCATATAGGGTATGCGTGTGATAATGCGGTCAACTCATTTTATGCACGATTTAACGCCAAAACACGCATGCATTTGTGCTTACAAATTGTATCAAAATTAGTCTAACTAAGCTAGCCCACACACACACACACACACACACACACTTACTTTACATAAGCACGCATATGTTAGTATTGTTTGATGTTCGACCGAAGCGGATTGCCACACATTACGCATTTTCGAACCTTAGTAAACTGTAGTGGTGCATTGCTTTCTCGTGTAAGTGGTAGCCTTGGCCTCACGGTTGAGATCCTAGATAATCTTCTTTAAGAAAAAGCAAAATTAGGGTGTAAGAGAATTTGATAAGAAATCGAATTGTGATTGATTAAAAGGATGCTCTAAATAAAGAAGATCGATTGTGTTGACATTTATTGTAAGAATTATGTCTAGTTATTTTAAAGCACATCACTACAAGGTCCCTTTGAATGAAGTATAAAGTAAATTCATGCTTGTGGTTAATGAACTTCTTGAGTAATGTTATCATTTAATATAAGCTTCAACTATGGCATGTTCACAAGGCCTTATTCCCATTAAGATTTAATGCCTTTGTTTGGCAAATATTAATAGTCAAACTTCATTTTTAACACGTATTTCAATGACTTACAAATATTATTCATTTATTCACAACTAATTTTATTTATTTCTAATTAAATCGTTTATAAATTCTTTCCATAATTGATTATAAATCACATCTACTAAATTTCTAAATTTTAAACAGTTAAAGTTCTAATGGAGTGTAGTTACTCAAATGAACAAAATTGAAGTATAATTACTTGATTGAATTAGAGTTAAAGTACAATCTTGACAAGTGAAATTTAGCCCATGTTTGGTCTAGATTCTTTAAAACTCATTTTTTTTTTCAAACCTCATTTTCAACATCCATTCTCGTAATAAAATAATTTTGCACCCACCAAATTTTCCTATTATTCATTCTTTAAAAAAAACATTTTTTTAACAAAATTTATATTTAAAAAATCTAATCAAACAAAGCCTTGCTCTTTTGCCAACACATGAAACTAGAAGTATTCACAAAATTGAGATCTCGGGATCCGGGACCATCATGCTACATATACCGAAATGAATGATAATGGAAGATAACCGAACACTCACAATGATGGAGGCCCACTTTTATTTTTTTGGAATTTTTAATAACGCAAGGCCCGCACGCATGTGAGAGGTTGTCAACCTCCATTATTATTCATTTATGTACAAATGAAATTGTCATGGGATCAAAGAGTAGAATAGGTGGGTGTAGTAAATTCTAAGTTACTTTCCTACTATACTTGGAAGTTTTGGTGAGAGAAAAATTCTATATTATATTTTTTTTACTGCAATATTTCTTAGGTAGTTTTTTTTTTTTTCGCCATATCTAAAATTCTCATTCTTTTCTTCTATATTTTATATTTTTTTGCTTCTAATTAAATATTTTTCTATGAACAAGAATTGGGTGAGCAAAATCGAAGAATTGCTCTCAATTCCTAACAATGACAACGTGGTTTCTAAAGAAGTGGCATAGAAACTGAGCCTTACCATTGAGAACCATTTGTAGCTATATGTGTCCTGCCTTCACCGGCAAACATCATGTGAGCATATCTCAAAGGGAGGTGTTTGACAAGTCCCATACATACTCATCCCCTGCTTGTACTGCACTGTATACCGTCTTTACGAGCTGAGTTAGGGGCTGTGGTTGAATACGTCTGCCTGCAGTCCCCAAAATGGCACTCACATCTTTACGAGCTGAGTTAGGGGCTTTGGTCGAATACGTCTGCCTGCAGTCCCCAAAATGGCACTCACATTCGCGCTTCTGGTGAAGAAGGATTTGGTTGGCTAGACAGGTAGGAAGTGTTGTAATATTGTTCCAATATATAATGACAAGTGATTTGGAGTGATTAAACATCCATGTGAGTACGTTAAGCAAGTGCAAAAATAATTGGAAAAAAAAATGGAGAAAGCAAAAAATTGTCCTGGGCGATCCAGGCTCTCTTTTGGCAACTTGAGACAAATTATTTGTACTGGGCGACTGCCTAGTTCAAAATTTTGATTTTTGAATTTGAATTTTCTGGTTCCGTTTTGATTGTATTCACACTTTTTTTTTTACTTGATTTTGACTCCCTTTCATGCATGATGATTGATGTTCTATATATATGGGTGATTTTCATGTTGGAAAAAATATTATTAACATCAAATCTATACACTTACATCCAAATTAAAGATCAAACTCAGATTTCAAAAATTGTTCTACAAGTTTTTATTTTAAGTTCATATTGCTTGATTTGAACTTAAATTAAGGTTTGTTTACTTCAGCAAACTATTTGTCGTTAAAACACTCATCATGGTGACGACAAATATCTTTCAAGGACTACATGTTTAAACCTTCCTTTTGGTGGATTCAACGATATTGGTTTTCTTGTTCTTCATCATTTTGTACAGCAAGAAGCGTAACTGCCAAGTACGAGGATCTAATATGTTGTTGCATAGCTCAGCAGTTGAGGTGGTTGATCCTGTTGATAGGTAATGATTAATGAATCTGCGGTGGCTAGTGTACTTAAGATTGTGTGAAGTGTGCTATCACTCTAGAGGGTTCTCGAATTTAAGATTGTGTTGACAGAAATTGAGGCTGAGATAATTGGGATGGAGGTGCAGTGTTTTTTACATAGCGGAGGCAAGTAATAGCCTGTCTGACACCAATCTAGTAAGTTGAGGTGGTTGAGATTGTTGGAGATATTACACCGATAAATGTGCACGTTATATTCAAATCAATACGTACCGTGTTATACTCATGAAATCGAAATAGAATTCGACTTACCGAAATCTGATTTGAGAAGATAAAATAGTGATTTACCGACTTCGAATATAATAATATGGATTCTTCACTTCCCAATATGAGTGAACGCACGTTGTTCTTTAATTCAAACCTTAGCATGAAATCAAAAAAATATTAGTTACTTTCCGAAATCAAAATACTAAATTAGAATGAAATCGGAAAAAGAAAGAGGAGATGCAAGTGATGCGATCGGTCGAGGCAAGTGTTTGACACTTTGTCCTTAAGATGAATTTGCCCCGCATCGGTGCTAACGGTTTCTTGACAATCATCTCCCAAGATACAACGACCACGTCTAGCCATAGGAGCACTCCAAATGACTTAGACCAACGAACTCGAACGGAATTCTCTCTCTACCATAACCATGATTTTGATGCAAGAAAAATCACTTCTACAAAGTATTTTATGCAAAACTAAAATAAAACATGAAATGTAATGATATGGAACTATCAATTGAATTTGTTCCTCTTCCTATTTTTCATATTTCCATATCAAATTCAAACATGTGGGGATCCCTTATATAGTAGTTGGAACATCCATACCAAGAAACACATCTCTTAGAATTTATATCTCTCCATAAAGAGACACAATTACATCTCTACATAAAGAGACAATTATTGAAAATAATACCACAAGTTATGATCTCCAAGAGTCATAATCCATATGAAAAGACACATCTTTTCATCTACATATTTTCTAGAATATTTCACAATATTCCATATAATTTTCCAATAATTCAAAATTTGGCTTAAATTCTCATTCACCAAATAATATATTTCCAACAATCCCCCACATGAATGAAAATTAATGCAAATGACTATGCAGACACTAGTAGAGAGAGGGCGGAAAAACACTGCATCAGAGAAGGTAGCTTTTGGCCTTGAACCTCCCTTAGTGAAATACTATCGGACTTACTGGCTAATTGGTGAACGTGATGTCTTGAACCATTCAGCCATTGGTGTAAGCCAAGACAACAGTACTCACACAATGTCTTCCCTAAACCGTTCGTGGTTCTCACTGTTGTGTTCATTTGGGCCCTGAACAACTCTTGGATTTCATAAGTGATTTAGAGAATTCAAGCCTTTAAAACATTCTCATAGAAGCGGCCCCACTTCGCACTTATATAGGTGACCTCCTATTAAGAGTATTCTGCCATACTCCACTTGACTGAATCAAGCTATAGGAATCATTAAAAGTGTATCTTATCCTTCAATTACTCTGCAGAAAGCACTTTAATTATCATAGGAATGAGTATGAATAATTTCCTAAGTGCTTCATGGAATCTTCATAACTTAGTTTTCCCTTTGAACTAAGATCTTGGGATCTTCAGTCAACAAGGTAGGGTTACCATTACAAAGACTCTTACATCATAGGCTTTAATCTCATTCCCTCGATATGCAGTATTCTTGATCTCTCGGTAAATCTCTAAAGGTACCACGAGTTTACACCATTGAGATCGACTGCTTAATGGTATTATGTCTTCGACTTATACGTCTAGACTTACCATTACATGTGACTTAGTATCTCATCAAATATAGCTAATCAACAATTGATTGATTTAATAGATACAACATGTCACCACCAAGAAATCCTCTCATGAAGCTACATGCTTCTAACTAGCTTTATCTAAAGCTTTATAAATTCCAAACAACAATGTTAGAGGATTTCTATCATACACTACACTAGTCAATCACTTTAGTGGATTCCAGAAACATGGGTATTCAATATCATTATTGAAATATTACAATGCATTTCAACTTTGTGAATATTCTTCAAATATTCCAATTGATCTTGCATATCCAAACAAACACCATAATTGACTTTTATCCCATTTCATCCACTTTAGATTTAGTGTATATCATCCTTATAATTAATATAAGGATTTTCTATCATTTCCACCTTCATAGATACATTTCTATGATTATAAGGTATAGAAAATTGTAACTTTTAACATAAGTTACCCCCACAATTTCTCAATTAGGAATGCATGTGCAATCTAGTAAAGTTGCATCCACAAGTTTTGAACTTCACATATAAGTTCGCAACCATTAATGTTAACCCCCACATTTTTGGGTTGTACTTGAACTTAGAGTTCATCAACCCTTTCGTAGTTCAACTTTCACAAAGTGGTTCAATCCAACCATCTTTCATTTTGATCACACATAATTTTGATCAAGGTCATCTTATAGACCCACAATGCTTTTCAAGCATAAACCAACTCAATTGGTTCCACGATTGAAATCGAATTCAACAATGAAGAAGACTAAGCATCTTGATTCACAAGAATTGCAACTTCTCCCAACAAATATCACATTTGTGACATTTCACGAAATAGTATTATTTCATGTTAAATAATACTTATTCACCATGTTCAAATTTAATGAACGAATCATCAATCGGTTGTGTTTTCAAATAACAACCCAATGAGAGGACGCACATCTTCGTATTAATCTCTATGAAGAAATATACCAATTGAAAATTAATCATACCAAATGTCATGATTTTTCATATGAAAAGACATATCTTTCCATCCAAATCGATTCTAGAATATTTCATAATATTCTACGAATTTCAAGTAATTAAGTGGCTTAAATCTCATTATCAAATAATGATTTCCACTTAATACAATTAGAATAAATCGCATTTTGTCATATTTGCATAAATCATCTCATTTAATTTCATCAAATTAATTGAGACTATCATTATATTCCAATAAAATGAATAATCTTCCATATTCCAATAAAATGAATTTATTCCATCTTAGTCAACACATGTCGTGACTAGGAATATCAATATCATGGGAAATTCACACACTTCCACATTTAGAGATATAATCATTGATCCCAATCTCGATCAATTAAATAACCAAGACCAAATGATCAACCATTGATTTGGTACAAAAGACCAAAACGTATTATTTTATGTAATAAACATCAACAATAATATTTCCATTGCAGTTATAAAATGAACAGTCATCGAAACCATAAATTAGACAACTTTCCATACTCATTGAATACCAAGAGACTATCACCATCAACCAAAGTTAGTACAATTTCCAACATGAAAACATGCATCCAAAACACGACAATGTTCTATTTTGGCATGTAAACTATACTTGCAATCACGTGAACATATGCATTTTTAAACCAGAATATACAAATTTTGACCAAAAGTCATGTGACAATTCACCATTCCACATTATAGTAAAGTATGCATTTAATTTATATATTCTTTTAATTAGCAGCCTCCGTTTGATCATTAAAGTATAATACACGCCACATATTTTAATGTCCATTAAATGACTTTTGTCTTTTTCATATATCAAAATTAGATTTAATATGCATTCAAACTCACGTAAATTATGTAACCAAAATCAAACATGCACAACAAAATTCATCTTAAGATTGTTGGAGATATTACACCGATAAATGTGCACGTTATATTCAAATCAATACGTACCGTGTTATACTCGTGAAATCGAAATAGAATTCGACTTACCGAAATTTGATTTGAGAAGATAAAATAGTGATTTACCGACTTCGAATATAATAATATGGATTCTTCACTTCCCAATATGAGTGAACGCACGTTGTTCTTCAATTCAAACCTTAGCATGAAATCAAAAAAATATTAGTTACTTTCCGAAATCAAAATACTAAATTTGAATGAAATCGGAAAAAGAAAGAGGAGATGCAAGTGATGCGATCGGTCGAGGCAAGTGTTTGACACTTTGTCCTTAAGATGAATTTGCCCCGCATCGGTGCTAACGGTTTCTTGACAATCATCTCCCAAGATACAACGACCACGTCTAGCCATGGAGCACTCCAAATGACTTAGACCAACGAACTCGAACGGAATTCTCTCTATACCATAACCATGATTTTGATGCAAGAAATAATCACTTCTACAAAGTGTTTTATGCAAAACTAAAGTAAAACATGAAATGGAATGATATGGAACTATCAATTGAATTTGTTCCACTTCTCATTATTCCATATTTTCCCATATCAAATTCAAACATGTGGGGATCCCTTATATAGTAGTTGGAACATCCATACCAAGAGACACATCTCTTAGAATTTATCTCTCCATAAAGAGATACAATTACATCTCTACATAAAGAGACAATTATTGAAAATAATACCACAAGTTATGATCTCCAAGAGTCATAATCCATATGAAAAGACACATCTTTTCATCTACATATTTTCTAGAATATTTCACAATATTCCATATAATTTTCCAATAATTCAAAATTTGGCTTAATTTCTCATTCACCAAATAATATATTTCCAACAGAGATACTGGGGCAAGAGCCTAAACGTGCCTGTCATACATAGTCGATAGAGAAGCTCGTTGCTCTATAGAGGAGTGGTTGCCAAAATGGATTCTTTCTGCGCAAGCTGCAATTTATTTAGTTCCTTACGAGTTTCAAGAAGTTTCTCCTTTCTCTTAGGATCTGTACTAACCTGTGGATCTGTGTGAAATGAAATAAGAAACTAGACACTTCAATTATGTAAACATGTTACATAGTCAGTTCAAATAACTAGAACAAAGTAAAACTAATGTCACATACATCAAGGTAACGTGTATATAAAAATGTACATTTTAAAACTGTGGCACTCATGTCTCTAATCATCGGGAAAAAAAAAGTTTATGTGAACGTTAAATGATCAAGTCACATTAACCTGATGATAAACTATAAGCGTAAAGTCATTCAAAAAAATCTTCTTTATTTCAAAACAAATCAAACGATCACTTCAATTTTCATTTAAAAATTTGAATATGGTTAAATTCCCTGATATTCATGAAACCTATTCCGTAGCTTGAACCCATAGTGTTAAATGACCATTTCATGTTTAAATAAACGTTTTTTTGTTAAATGGGACACGAATGTCACGATTTTAAAAAGCTAGAGAATGTGTGCAATAAATGGTAGGTTGATGACATAGTTGACATACTTTTAAAAGGTCAGGGACCCGGTGTAAAATCTACCGTACAATCAAACGTTCTCCTCGACAAACTATAAATATATACAACTCGCTATATCTATCCATCTACGCTTTGCCTTCCATTTTTGTCCCTCTCTCTGTAATTTTACTGTGAGTAGCTATGGCATCTGGATCTTCATCGAGTCGGCCCATCCATCCCGGGTCCAAACCGTTTGCTATCCCGTCAGATGATGTTCTCTGCTCCTACGAGGATTACGGCAATCCGGATGGGAATAATGGATACCCTCCCGACCCGTCGATTGGAGCTAGTCCCACTGAGGTATTCACTGTCTTCGAATTCTTTTAGTTTCTTATTATTCTCTTTTAGGGTTTCTGATTTTTAGAGCTATTATGGGAAATTGAGTGTTGATTTTTGGTTAATCTTAAATTTAGTCAAAGCTGAAAAGCCGCTATTTTGGAGTTAGGATGAATTGAGATGGAAAACGAATAAGTAACAGTAGATAATTTAAGAGTAAAGAAGTAATATTTTGTACACATGCCATGTATATGGCTTTAAACTGCTGTTTTATTTCAAGGTCAATTTTTATTTATTTATTTATTTTTGTGTATATGTGGGGGTATCTTAAATCTGTAGTTTTGAAAGTTTAACATGGATCAGGGGTGCAATTCAAGACTTCACTGGCGAAAATGAATTGTCTGAAGTAAAATGAGGAACGCAGGGTACATAGCCAAAAAATTTCTTTTTTATTTTCCTCAGAATTTACAATTATGATCAGCATAATTGAGGTCCAGTTCATCTTATGGTTGATGATATTATATTAATGTTTGTCATGCATCTTTGTTTTAGTTGTCCCTTATATGAATATTTCAGGTGTCTTATTTTGATAGAAAATGAATTACCTCTACATCAAATGCTAAACTTAAATAAATAAAAGTGTCCCATATCTAGTAGCTTAAGCTTTTAAATGAGGTGGTTTCCAAATGATATGAGAGCCAGCAAGGGTACTAAGTTCAAGTCCCTTGTCACTCATTGTGAAAATTGTGCACTTGTTAGGTCTTTGATAAATAAATAAATAAATCATCTAGACTACACTTGAGAAGCCTGTTGAATGCTAAATATAAATGAAAAAATGTGTTTACTTTCTGAGATCCTAAAAGCTATGAGGTGTTCATTTAAGAAAATTTCAAGCATAACCCTTTTTCATTTACTGACCGAATCACTTGACTAACAATAACGGGCTCCACTAGCTGACTTCACCTTTGAGCGACCGCATTTTTCCCCGAAAGAGATAGATGGAACAAAACCTTTGATGAAATGAATATAGTCTGCACGTGTGGCGATGTTATATAAATATAAATATGTAAATCCATCACTTCAACATTATTTAAAATTTGAGATGAGTAGTCAACAGGTTCCATTCTGACGGATGTATTTAATACATTGTTGCTGAATGCTTTTTCTGATTGATATGGCAAAGAAGCATTCAGACAGAACCCATGTTTTTATACAGGGAAAAAAAAAAATATATGGTAGGAACTTAGAAGGCAACTGCAATAATTCTAAAGAAAACACAAGAAAAATGAAGTTTAACAGAGCTGTGTGCAAAACACATACATAGATATACCTTTTAGTTTCAAATAAGTACGCATTTAGTAGATAGGGCGGAAAACTTAGTGGGTGCTTGCCTCTTCTTTTGACGCGTCCTCAACAAACTGTTAATTCTTTGAAAAATGTTTAGAAGAGCTGTGTGCATGCGCTCACACGGAGAATATTGTCTGCACGTGAGGTGACGTAATACTCAACATAATTTAAAATTTGAGAGGAGTAAAACACGTGCTTATAGCTTTTAAAAATATAATTTTTTTTTTTTCTCTAATTGTTGAAGTTAACTTAAAAAATATTTCTAGCTCCCCTGTTGGAAAATCCTGTCTATGTCCCTGGTGGCATGTGGGCTACATAAAAAATTATTTTAATTTCTCTTATGTGGTTTGAATGTCGTACGTTAATGTGCAGGTGATAACAACTATGTATAACAATCAAAACCTTCTCCCAGTGGAAATGCTTCCACTCGTATAAAGAATCTCAATATGCAAGTACTTTGGCTATGTAGAAATAACTATTTAAAAACTATAACTGCGTATAAATTGTAGTGTAAGGATGTCAGGTGGCGTTATTTGCAGAAAAAGTTTACATGTAGTTTTTCATGTCATCTTAAATAGTGGTTTCTACATTAATAGTGGCAAATAACTGTAGTTCAGGCAATGAATTAGGCGTGTTACACAAGACAAAGCCGTTCCTTTCACAAAATTTTGATATAGGATTTTGGTCAAGCCTCTTATGTCATTGGGATAGATTCCAACGAATATTAGAACTATTTTAAGGGGTTACATGAGAAGGTTTTCGATAGATTCTAAACGGAAGAATGTTCATACATCCAAACTATTGTTTCTAAAGGTGATAAATTCAATTAAAACCAGTATCAATTAACTGTGTTAGAATAAGAGCATCTAAAAAGTCACCATCAGAATTAGCCCCTATTTGACTCTCTTTATTTGAAATCTCTTTATTTCTCATACTCGTCTTTAACCACACAATCACACAATAAAATATTTTGCTCGTACACATTCTCCAAAAAACTACTATTCAAAACATCATTTCCCCCGAATTTCTCTTTATAATGGCTATCAAACAAGGGCTTAGTATCCTATGAAGCTCCCTATGGTTGTGTGTGTGTGTTGGGGGCTCTGGGAGTGGGGGGGCTTTAGGGACTTTAAGAAGTCTTCAGTTGTTTGCATCATTTTAATTTTTTTAATATCTTGTAGTTAGCTGTTGTTGTTTGGGTGTTGATCAAAGCCATATTGAGCATCTTAATGGTTTATGCTCTCAATTTAGCAGGAATTCCACAAAAGTAGAATGGCGAGATCATCTGTTTTTCCTTCTGTCTCTTTCGGCCCACCAGAAGATTCTTCTTTTAATCAAGATCTTATCTCTACTGTTGAAAATACTGTGAAGAAGTATACAGACCATCTCATGCGTTTTCTTGAAGGAATTAGTTCTCGACTGTCACAGTTGGAATTATATTGTTACAATCTTGATAAATCTATTGGTGAAACGCATTCTGAATTAGCTCGTGATCATAGGGAGGCAGAGTTAAAGCTAAAATCTCTGGAAAAACACATCGAAGAGGTGAGTATATATTTTGATTTAATGTATCATGACTTTCGGTCACTGAAGCTATAGAAAACTAGATGAACCATTATAAATCTCCTTTGCTCACGTCTCACTTCATGTATGTGCGTGTCTCTGTGTCTCGTGTGTTTATGTTTGTACATTTTTGCATCTTTGGTATTCACTTGGAAATACAACTGTATTTAAAGGGCTTCTAGATTGGATGCCAAAGGCCAGGTCTTGTTTTTGAGTATCGATACATTTGCTGTTTCTCTGATTTGTCTTGATATGAAGTCCAGCCTACATCTTCAAGTGCTAGTGATGAACTAGTTTCTTAAGTTATTTAACGCAGGTCCACAGGTCAGTGCAGATCCTAAGAGATAAGCAGGAACTTGATGAAACTCAGAAGGAACTAGCCAAACTGCAGCTTGTGCAGAAAGAATCATCTTTGGCAACCAATTCTCAACAAAGCGAGGAAGGAGCTTCTCTACCTGCTCCCGATGCCAAAAAGGGTGATAGCTCATCAGACAATCAAAGTCAGCCATTGGCAGTTGCCCTACCCCATCAAGTAGCTTCTCAACCTTCAGTACCTACTCAGCCAGTTGAGCACCAGCAGCCTCCTGTGGCTCCCCCGCTGTCAATGCCTTCGCGGAGTATGCCACAAGAAAAGGCATATTACTTGCCTCCACCGACTTCATCACAATTATCTCAGGCTCGATATCTGCCAACACAATCTCAAATTCAAGATCACTCGAGAGTGGCAGCACAGTTGACCCAATCTCAAGTAAACCAGCCACAACAAATTCAGTCATTACCTGCATATCAGCAGCAGTGGCCCCCTCATCATGGTCAAGCACCACCACGTCAACTGCCATCCGTGCCTCCACAGATTAGATCCTCATCTCCAGCAGTGAACCCTTCCTACCCTTCTAGCCAACAAAATCCTTCTCCACCAGAAATGACGGCTCCTAATAGCATGCCCATGCAAGTGCCATTTTCGGGTCCATTTCAACCTGGGCCTACTGGTTCTGAGGGTATTATGCCTTATGGGCATGGTGGTGCTGTCAGACCAATTATATCTCAGCCTCCAACACAGCATGTCAAGATTGCATACAGTGCACAATCTGGGGATGTGTATGTACCTAGTGCGACTCATCCGACACTTCCTATGGGAAACGCTTATACTATGTTTGACGGTGAAGGTGGAAGGACACATCATCCACCCCCACAACCTGACTTCCAACAAAATGCTTATCCTCCTAGTAGCATCCCCCTCCAGAACCCTCTGCACACGGCTAATTTGATGGTTCGTCCACCACAGTTCATGCGCAATCATCCCTACACTGAGCTGATAGAGAAGTTGGGAAGCATGGGTTACAGAGGTGATCATGTCATTGGTGTAATTCAGCGACTGGAAGAGAGTGGTCAGCCCATTGACTTCAACGCTGTGCTTGACAGATTGAATGGACATTCTTCTGGAGGTTCTCAGAGAGGATGGTCCGGCTAAGAGTAATCAATCGTCCTAATTGCCTGTATGGTTTCTGTCTTACATTTATCTTGCATCGAATAAATGGTGATAAGATTTACGTGTTTTTAATACATGGGGATGATGAGATACTTCTTATACTTTGTAAATCTCTAATCTCACACAACTGCTTTCAGTATTTTGCAAATGAAAGACAGGTGAATTCAAATGTTTTCTTTTCACGTTGTCAAACTCTCTCTCTCTCTCTCTCTCTCTCTCTCTCTGTGGAACTAGGAACGAAGAAAAGTAATGTGTTTGTTTGGGAGAGATTATTTGAAGTGAAAATTGATTTTTTTAAGATAGCGAAAGTTGGGTCCATGTACAAAATTATTTTATTGAAAGAATGTGATTAAAAATAAGTGAAAAAAATGATTTTCAAATAAGCCATGCCCAACAAACGCTTAGCATAGTATACATCCTTGGAAGTTTGCAGTATTTGAGTGGCATATTTGGTTACCAAATTAAATCATTTATGACAATCGAATCACTGAAATTTAGTTGATAAAAATGTTGCCAATACACACATTACCAAAGACTTAGCAAACCACTATAGATGTAATATTAATAAATTGAAATAACACAACATTAGTTTAATCAAAGTTGCTAATACTTCCAGAGATCTACAATGCTTTTAACCAAAAAAAGATAGCATAAATTTAAAATAATGTCCTAAACAACGTGAGATTTTGCTGGGGCTCTTTTTCCTGTCAGAATCTGAGAAATGTGCAAACCTCTGCTAAATGCTTCATTGAACAGAATCCTTGTCTGCATAGATTGAATCCCTGGCAACCAGGACAGGACTGCAACTGGGCTCATCACTATCATTCCAAACATAATTTCATAGACTCTTGCAAAAGAAACAACATTATCCCATATCACTGATTTCTCCAGAGAGGGCCTCAGTACGAGGGCAATCGAAATCAGTCCCCATCCAGTGGGAATGAAAACCAACAGACTCTTGAAGAGATCAAGAAATCTGAAATTGGTGAGCAGCATTAGAGCAATGATCCCAAATATTGTAAGAACAAAAATTACAGTCTGAATAAAACGGTAGTAAAGGTGAGCCTTGATGCTGTACTTATTGCCGGTACTTGTTAATATTACATAAACTCCAAGACCCACTAGTATGCAGATCCAGGAAAACAAGTAGACAGCAATGCTGTTGCTTCCAGCAGCAATGCTAAGCTTATAAACCATCGCGTATTGGAAAAAGAAGAACCGAAGGTTTAGAATTATTTCAGTTACCTTCCCCCAAATACCCGTGGTCCTCAAATGATCTTGTTCTTCGTACCACCATTTTTCCCAGCTCTGTTCAGCTTTTGCTGATATGCTACCATGGTGCCATATCCAGTTTATAAATTCATGGAAATCATTTACTGTTTTAAGCCACTCAAAACTTAGAGGATTGAAGATGAAGGGGCTCAAAATCCAGGACGCTACCAGAAACCAACTGGCTAGAGTTAATGCTAGGTACACAAAACCAGTCCCTACAATAGGGCTGTACAAAGAATATACTGCAAGTATTAGTCCAAGCTCAATTGCCTTCACAAAATGACTGCGAGCATATAGTCTGTAACTCTCAGTAAAACTCTTGTGCTGTACAACGAAGCCGCGCCCAGTTTCTCGGTATTTGGCACCACCATGAAGAAGGGTTCGACCAAAGTAATGGGAACGAGTTCCCAGGGAGAACATGTAGAATACAGATGAAAGTTGGAGCTGTGTTACAATGAATTCCCAGACAGACGTGAGGAAACCATGCTCAACTATATTTTCAACAATCATTGGCAAGAAATTGAAAAGGCCAAGTTCGATGACAAATCCTTGGCTCAAGATAGACAGAAGTGCTGCATTTTGATCCGCCTTACCTGATTTCATTGAACTCTCAAACCCACAGAGGGCCAGATAGAATTGCCCCCACCAAAAGGCATAGAAAGCGAAAACAACCACACATGCATTGACGAAGAACCCTACTGAAGTGTAGAAGAGAGAGAGCATCCTGAAGAAGTCCAGCCTATTACCTAACCTGTAGATAAGATAGAAAGGGATAAACAATCATCATTCATCAATGCATTGAAAGAATCTTATAGAAGTGAGAAAAAGGGTAAACATCCTTATGAAGTCCAGCCTACTATCCAACCTGTAGACATCTCGGCTGAGGAGTTGCTCTCCACTCCCACTTGCAATCTTGGCCTCAAACATAGAGATCTGATTTAAGCCAACATCCCTACCCTTGCCTAATTGAATGTACTCGCGGTGAGTGATATTTCCACCCCGAAGTGTGCAATTAAATCCAGCAAAGATATCCTCATTGATATTAAGCACTCTAGAACCCTTGCTTATTCCACCCCGAGTCAGAAACCAAAACCTGTCAAGCACATCTGGATGACCATAATGCATTCGGATTTTCAAAGGGTGAGCCATAATACGCTGCCCCAAGGTCACAAAACTTGTCTCCTGGGCACACATGAACTGAGCAGGCGATGAGACTGGACCTGTAAATATGTGCTCCCGGAGTCCCAATATAGTCGGTTTCTTGATGCCATGGTTGTGCTGGAATTCCTCCAAAAAGTTTCGCATCTTTAGCGCCTCCTCAAAATAGTTGTCTTGGTTCATATCAATGGTCTGGATTGCATCTCCTCGAGTGAAGATGATGGCATGATTTTGATTTTCTGGTTTCCCCTCTCCAAGCTTCAGGGGATCACCAGGTAACTTGATCCGATAGATTTCCACTTCTCTTTGCAGCTTTTTATCATATTTCACCAGGACAGAGTAATACTCTTTTTCAGCCTTCTCTTTGGACACCGCATCAATGTAAGCAACACGGAGAGCTTCATTGTCTTTCAACAGATTCAAGATTTCCTCAGCACGCTGATCCTTTTCGACCTTCTGTGTTCCATATAACTGACAAGCAACTACGTAAGTGAATTTCATCGGAATGCAAATTTCATCGACTGAAGTTTTTGAAGGGGGTGACATTATTGGGCTCAATCCATCTTTATTATCATTGAGTCTCATGAAATGAAGTTGCTGAGATCCTTCCATGATGTCTATCTCGTGTGTTGAATCCAGAAAAGCCAGCATGTCAAGACCCCGATTGTAGTACATCATTCCCCTAGTCGTGCGGGCCAGTGTCTGGCCTCTGTAAGATGCCCATAGCCGAAGATCTCTCAACCTAGTTGTCCACAATTCTCTTTCACTTACCATCCCTTCCCGGTGCATTCTCTCTAAGAAGTTTCTCCACTCATCAGCATAGATAGTCTGCAAGTAGTAGAGGATGGAAATCCCATCTTCATTTTCAATCCGGAGTTGTTCCTTGCTGTACAGCACTTCTTCGTTGTAATAAGGAGTTAGAACACTGAAGGCTGCCATTTTCTCAATTACGGAAGCACGGGGAATATTCATAAACAAGGAATTGCTGAAGAAAGAGATTCGTCGTCTTGCTTCACGATTTTTGGGAATTTTTAGCATTGAGTCCTCAGATGTGAGAATCGTGTGTAAACGTCGAAGACGTCGATAGAAAATCTCATTATCTGGACTAGGCAACTCAACAGCTATCTCAAAAAGAACTCTTGCACCCGAAACTGTTGTTTGAGGAAACAGACCAGCCTCCCTCAGCTGATAAGTATGTCTATATTCTTTCGAAAAATCTCGAATAGCAGCCTCATATAGGACCTGCAGAGCATTCACTACCTTGTTAAGGTCTTTAACAGGAGGATTGAGTACTAAATTGAGTAGATGGACTAACTTTTCATGGATATTTTCAAGTGCAACCATCTTGTTGCATTTCGTGAATTTCTCCAATTGAATCCACTGATCAATTTCTTGAAAGAATGTTTTGACAATGGAATGCTCCTCACTGTCATGCTTGACGATGGTCAGCAAGAATTGCCTCACACTGTCATATGCTTCAATAACTGCACAACGCATATATTCATTCTTGCTGATCTTAACCCAAAGCCTTTTATCAGGAGCATCAGAAAGTTCTTTTGCCCATCTGAGAGCGAGCCGCACCTCATTGCATAGGAACGCACATGGCCATTGGATCACCCTGATGTTCCAGTATCTTTTAGGCATTTCCAACAACTCGACCTCATGATCACTGACAATGTCCTCCTCTCTGAATGTCATAATTATTTCATTCCATATCATTACAAATTTGTAGGCCTCGGCCTGGTTAGGTTCAAATTTTCTGAAGGGCCTGCCAAACCCATACCTTTGTTTCAATTGGTGAATGGCTACCCTGAACTTGCTTCTATATGTTCCTCTCACGTTCAACAGCTGTTCCTCGGCCAACAAGTTAAACCGAATTGCACTAGCAAAGTACTGAAACCGTAACCTCAAATGCTGCATGTTCTGAATCTCACCCAGACGATTAAACAAACCAATAATAGCACCAAGAAATGTAGAGTAAATTGAAAACCAAATTTGCAGATCCATCAGGTATATCAAAACAACTGGAAGCCACAACAACCCCAATGCAAATCGGTTGCTGTGTTTAAAGAACTCATGCCACTCATAATCAATGTTCTTGATATGCAACAATGTCTTCGTATATCCAATCATGGGCTTGATTTGCAAGAAATAACTGTAGGAAAACTTTGTCCCCAGCACAAATATCCAGAAGATTATATACTTTATACTGTCCGTGAATTCTTCCCTAAGCCATCGACCAACAAAAGTTCTGTCCTGAAACCACCAGGACAGCAAACGAAAGATCCTCCAATTTGTATTCTCCAAATAATTCCCAACAGAAGGCAGAATGAACAAAACCAGAGCCAAAATTTCAGGGGCCATAAAAACCAAAGCAAGCTTACAAAAATTCACCACCCTACGATACACTTCAGGCGACCACCTCCCATCATTACTTCTTTGATCCCAAATCCTCCCATAGAACATCATAAAAACCCAAATCCACCCAGCAGAAACTACAATTTTCAAAACCATTTTCATACCTAACCATTTCATCTCCCTCGAAACCAAACTATAGTGCATTGCTGCATAGAGTAATGAATGCAATAACCTCATTGCGCTCCACGTGAAGAACACAGTCAAGCATCGTGCCTGGACCTCCATACTCTTTAACGCTTCCCATGGATAGCCCTTCTCCTCCCACGCTAAAATTACTGCTGCTTGAATGAATAAAATTAACATAGTCCACAACCTGTGGAAGCTCTGAAAAATGTTCCAAAACGATCTCCTCTCCACAAACCCCGTTTTCCCCACCTTCTTTTCGTTACTTCTTGTCATGAAAAATGTACTCAAAATATCAATTGGCCACTTTAGCTCTTTAAAGCACCTCCTGCTCCAAAAGTACTCATTTATATCATCATAATTTCGCCACGCGGAGTGCGGTGCAGTCCCATTTCTACTGTTCTCGACTTCTACTCTCATTATATAATGAATGGGCTTAACTATTTGGTCAAAAAATGCATTTTCTCGAGATAAGCAACTCAAAAAGGGCCTCCCCGTGTTATTATCTATATAATCTTCCAATATTTTATTCAATTCCATTGCCATATGGTGAAAAATATAACAAATGCATTCGGGGACAAAACGTAAATTAGCAGACTCGCCCCATATTAACAAATATAAAGACACGTACAGAAGCTCACGCTGGACGTTAGGCCTGAAAGCCAAGGTTGAGCAAGAATCTGAGAGCTGGACATTTGGTCTGATGCCGAGGTAGGAGCACCAGTCGGAGTAGTTTTCCAGGAGGCGGCACTGGAAGTTTCGAACAATGGAAGGATCAAGAGAGTCCAAGTTATCAGGTGTAGGGAAGACGCGCATTTGTGCATTGGAGAGATGCAGGACAAGGTGCTCTCTTTGGTTCTTGACATTGGAGGACTGAAAACCGAAGTGGAGGCATAGCCAGTCGAGGAGATCGTAGTCCGGATTCCAGGACAATAATTGTGGCGGGCGGAGGTCACCAACTGCGTGCAGGGCGGCAATGGCAAGCCGGACCTGGGGAAACCGGCGGCAGGGATGATCAGCGGAGAAGTTGTCTAGTGGGATAATATTGTAAACCTCTTCGGATACTGCAGTATCATCATTTTGGCGATTCATCATCAAGTTCAATTCTTTGTGCTGATCATGCTTTGGCTTAAAAAATCTTTACATGCTAGGACTGCCGACTGTGGATGACTTTAGAGACGACTTTGCATAGAGAGCGACAAGTTTAAAATTTTAAATTGATGGTTGGTTGGCCATGGAGTTCACAAGAAACTTCTTGTGTAATTTTTGCATGGATTTTATTTGTCTCAGTGTGCTGTCAATAATTTCGGCGTTAGCAAAGTAGTTAATTTAATCAATGGCCCCCAAACTTTGCTATGGTTACTTCTTGTTCATCGATGTTTAAAAAATTACTCGTTGCTCACTAAACTTTACTATATGTTACTGTTCGCGCACTGAAATTTAAAAATCTACTCGTTAAATTTGAACAAAACTACTCATTGCTTACTAAACTTTGCTATAGATAACATTGATAAATAATATGGGTAATTAATAGGTAACTTTATTAAAATTTGAGGAGTAATGAGCACCTTTTAAATTTCGATAGTAAAAAATAACATATAACAAAGCTCAACAAGCAAAGAGTAACCTTTTGAATTTCGATGAGCAAGTAATAATCTACATAAAATTTAGTTACCATGGACTAAACTAACTTGTTAGTAAAAAGTATAAATTGTAGAATATATGTCTCGTGTCATTCATTGTAATTTCGTAAACCTCATATAATTACAAGATAAAAATTTCAGTTAACTTAAATAAAAATTAATTGCTAAAAACTATGGACTGATCCATTTATTTTAATTATGGACTAATGTCAGTCCTTCAGAAGTGTCATATATTGGAATGCTCTAATACCAGTTTGTTATGAAAAACGAAAATGATATCGAATTAGTCCAATATTAAGTTGTCGGAGAAAATAAGATATTAAGTCACAATATGAAGTAAATGATCACAAGAATAAAATAATTTGCAGAGAATTGATATTTTATTAAAACATGTAGAAAGAATACAAAAATTATATGTTTATAATATTTCTAACTTTTTTTAAAACCATAATAAAGAGTCAACTATATATAGGGAACAAATAAAGGACGTACAAACTCTCATAGTAGAGCTGTAGTTGAAGTAGAATGCAAAAAATAGAGTTCAAAACAAAAAAATTCGGGCAAGAACAAAATAGGTAGGGCAATGCCACCTCCAGACGCCATGGGTCCAACGCTGCGACGCCGACTCTTCTACCAATTTTGTGTCTCCGTCCAAAAACCTCCCAAAAGTGTTTTTCTTCCTTCCAAAGTTCTTGTCAAGTTCAACACAAATTCATACTCTCAATGAACTTCCAAATATAACTTCAATCAGAATTCATCAAATAAATTTGAATGTGATTTCAACAATAGTATTCCAAATAGATTTTTTCTTAATGTGCACTTTAATTAGAACTCCTAATTATATTTGACACATAATTCGGGTCACATCCAAATTCTAACAATCTCCACCTGCGGACAAATCCCACTATAAGAAATAAATTTGAACTATTCAATGCAAAATACAAACAAACTTTTCCATCAATAATTCCAACTAAAAATATTTACCACCTCTGCTACCCCAACTAGAGGCAAAAAATGATCTAATGACCACCAAATAAGACTGAAACAAGCTCTGTAATAGAATCACAACTAAATGCATCAAAAGAAAGATCTTGGCTAAAATCAACACTCTTAACTGCATTCAAACCATCAACAAAATCAACAGAATTGTACCTATGTGGAATCTTAAAAAATGGGTCTATTTCTAACAGTTGAATACGATAACACGGTCGGTAGTTGTGACAAGATGGATTTACCCATATATTCAAAATTCAATTGATTTGTATTCTTAAAAGAAGACTCCAAATTAGACTACAATCGTACAAAAGCCAACTTTAAATCCACCCGAGTTCTTAAAATGTGATGATTAGTCGAAAATTATGTATTACCCCGTAAGATATATAAATGAGATTTTTTATGTCCCATCAACACAACACCGGCTCTTTTGATAACCTTCAGAATTCTACCTTCAACAGTGTACGTGTACCATTTTGAATCAAGAGTATTTAAGGAAATAAGTTTTTTCTTCAGATTTGGAACGTGTTTCACTACATCAAATGTTCCAACTGTTCCATCAAATATCTGTATTCTGACCCAACCAATATCAACTATCTGACATGGTATGTTATTACTGGCCATCACAACACCTTTTGAAATTTCTTCATATGTTGAAAATAATTCTCGATTGGATAACATAAGAAAAGTGCAAGATGTATCCAAAATCCAAGCCTCATCAGGTTTGGCTTTTTAGTCAGACATAAGTAAAAGCTCTCCATCACTACTAGGATTTTCTACAATATTTATTTCTCCTGAAGTTTCTGATTGTTGACTTTGATTTATTTTGCAACATATAACAATCATTTACCAAGTGCCATTTTTCTTGCAATAATTACAAAATTTAAAGTTAGATTTGACTTGCCTCTCCAACGACCACTATGAACAATGAGACAATCTCAATGATCCTTAGACGTTTCATCTTTTCCTTTGAATATAGAGTATCGTAGACTTCTTTGATGGTCAGAGTATCACCACTATATAGTATCATGTCTCTAAAAGACATGTATGAGACGGGAAATGAGCACAACAAAATCAATTCCAAGTCTTTTTCATTCCAAGTCTTTTTCATCATATTTGACCTCTAAGGTTTCCAAATTAAAAATGATTTCTTTGAAAGTAACTAGGTGATACTCAAGAGATGTACCTTTTGTCATACGATAGAATATCGACGTTGCTTCAGATGCAATTTGTTAGTAAGTCTCTTCATCATTCATAATTGCTTCAATTTTAATCATAATACAGAAGCTGAATTCTCCTTCAAAATGTCCTGGAGAATATTATTTGAAAGATGAAGAAGTATTTGAGATGTGGCCTTTTGATCCCTCCGTTATTTCTCCTCCATAGACCAAGTTGTGAGCATTTTATCAAATCCCAACAACGCATCATTCAAATCCATTTGAACAAGTACTGATCGCATCTTTACCTATCACAAATAGAATCTTGTATAACGATCTAATAGCAGAATAATATACTTTATTGTTGCCATCACGAAAAACCTCGATCTTCCCAAAAATTTCAATACCAAAAGCTCTGATACCAATTGTTATGAACTGGAATGATCTTATACCAGTTTGTTGTGAAAAACGGAGATGATACCGAATTAATCCAATACTTAGTTGTTGGGAGAAATAAGAGATTAAGCCACAATATAAAGTAATTGATCACAAGAATAAAATAATTTGGGAAAAATAGAGATTTTATTATAAAGAGAGAATATAAAGATTATGCATTTACAATATTTCTAACTTCTTTTTTAATCATAATGAAGAGACAACTATATATAGGGAATAAATAAGGAATGTCAAAACTCTCATAATAGAGTTGTAGTTGAAGTAAAATGTCAAAAATGGAGTAGAACAAAAAAAAAAATCGCGCAGGAGCGAAACAAATAGGGGTCTCCTTCTAGAAACCATCCAAATGTTTTTTTTTTTTTTTTTTTTAATTCCAAAGTTCTCTTCAAGTTCAACACAAATGCCCACTCCCAGTGGACTTTCAAATAGAATTTCAATTAGAATTTTGAATGGGGTTTCAACACTAATATTTCAAATAGAATTCTTCTAAATGTGCACTTTAATTAGAACTTCCAATTATCTTCAACAGAGAATTTGAATCGCATTTAAAATCTAACAAAAAGCTGAAAACAGCTATGCCATGCTCACATTTCGCAACCTCGGTTGAAATGTGCATAGGATGGAGCTAGTTCTCGAATTTGGGCGCAAGGCAACGTTAATTCGATTTGTGGACAATGTTAAGCTGTGGTGCATGAATTAATTGCATGCCTTGCGTGCGTGATATCGATTGCTGGTATTGTGCGCAGATCGGGATTTGGACAAGAAAAGCAAAGCATGGACGACTTCCGGCTTACTTAGGAGCTGATTCTAGTCGACAATTCGGTTGGGAAAATCAAGCATATGGCAGGCACATAATGGCGATTATGGCATGACACAGCAGCAAGCCATGATAGAAATGGCTCTGATGGTCAGTTTTCTGTGTATCTAGTACTGAAATAAGTTGGCATGATCCTTAGCAAACGTGGGAATCAAATGCATCAAATCTAATGTTGGAATCACATATGTAATCCACAATCATCTTTAAGGCTTCAAATAAGCACAAATTGATCTCATTTTTCTCGATCCACCTCCGAGTCGGAGTTTTTACCTACAAACACAATCTATACACAATTTTGAATAGAAAACCACCCGATAAACCACTATTATGCAACTTTAAAAGCGCCTAGATAAGCATGTAAAACACACTTACCAATTAAAAATGAGCTTTTTACACTTTTGATTAAACTCATTTTGGTTGACATACTTCTTTTGAATCTAGTTTGGTTTTTGTTTAATTGAATCTATCAATTTTCATTGAGCGGCGATTCTTGAGATTAGGCATCAGCTCACTTGATGTTTAAATTATTTTTCATTTTATATTAAAAAAATTATTCATCATTTTGCATTACTTGTCATTTTGCTGAAGTTGGTAATTGTTCATCAAGATTGGAATATTCCAAGTATTGTTTATCAGCGCCTAAGCCTAGGACCTCAAGAATTCAAAGATATTACCTTCTTTCCTTTTTTGGGGAATTGAATAATTAACAATATTGATATTTACAGTTTATTTATATGATAATCGAATTAAAGGAAGTACTCGTAATTGTTCATTTTTCTCATTGCAATTAGAACGCTCACTTTTTGGGAAGAAAAAGACGGTATAATCAACCATCGATGGGTTAAGCAATTAAATTTCAAGAATGTTAAAATCAAAAATCGGGTATGTAAATCGTTATAAAATGTTATCAACCTTTGGCCAAAGATTTCACCAACCGACATTGATTTTTTACATTTTTCGACCTATTTAGGTTCAAGACATAAGAATATTTTCAACTTTGATAGATACCATGTTTATCTTATTAATTTAAATAAAGAATTATAGATGGATAAAGGGGAGTTGGATGAAGTGTGACTTTCATTTTTATAATACATTATATAATGAGCTCAGATCCAATCTGGCAATATTTGAAACCAACATTCCACCTTCATACATCATTAAAAATTTCCATGAAATATTCTTGAATTTGTATTATATTCACACGCATTTTAATTGTATTTAAGGTTTTAATCTTTGCTCATTGTATTACTTATATCATTAACAATTTTTCATATCATTCTTATTCTCAAACTTTTTATTAGTTAACACATTTTATATTTGATAATAGTTTTATGTTCAGAAGTCAGATGAAATGAGGTAAAATAATTTATTTTTCATTGAGCTGACTTGTCCTTCAAAACGTCGTGAAAAATATTACTTGAAAGATGAAGATGTATTTGAGACAGGGCATTTCGATTCCTCCGTTGTTTCTCCTTCATGGATCAAGTTGTGAGCATCTTGTCAAATTTTAACGATACATCGTCCAAATCCATTTGAGGGAATACTGCTCGCATATTTACATGATATAAAGAGAATCTTATATTGTGATTTAATAGCGAAATATTATATTTCATTGTTGCCATCACGAAAACCTTGTTCTTCCCAAAAACTTCAACACCAAAGCTCTGATACCAATTGTTATATACAGGAGTGCTCGTTTGTTGTAAAAAGTGGAGATGATACTAGATTAATTCAATACTAAGTTGTTGGAGAAAATAAGAGATAATTAATCATAAGAATAAAATAATTTTTCGAGAAAGAATACAAAGATTATGCGTTTAAAATATTTCTAACATCTTTTTTTAAATCAAAATGAAAAGACAACTATATTATACAAAGAACAAATAGAGAACATCTAAATCCTCATAATACAGTTGTAGTTAAAGTAAAATGCTAATAATAGAATAGAACGGAAAAAATCGCGCAAGAGCGAAACAGATGGGCGGCACCACGGCTCCGCAACACCTCTTGTTTCAAAACAAATAAATATTTTTAAAAAAATAAATAAAAAGTGCGAAAAAATAATTTCCTCTCCGTTCGAAACATGAAAACAAAATATTTTGAAATAAATCATCATTAAGAGCCAGACATATTAATTAACGGAAGGTATAAGATAAAAATTCGACAAAAAATTAAGAAAATAATTGTTACAATAAACAGACATTAAATAATTTAATTGTAATTAAAATGTGATGAATTAAATAAAAAATTGTGGTGCTCAGTGGCAATGTTTTTATTATTCCTTTATTTGGTATCATCTCTTTCATTTCCACCATAAAATTTCCCCCGTTCCCTCGTTAACGTATATGATTTCCATTATAATGGGGACCCAATATATAAACACATAAGAGGATCACCTCCCAAATCATCTTCTTCCGCACAAGTCACGAAGCCACATGACGCTGTTTCATATGGTAACTAAATTTTGAGGCCTCATTGATGATTCTCGGACTTTGGTTGTCTTTGAAGTGAGTTTTGGCATACCCTTTGGAAAAGGGGATCTAAAGGTGCCCTTAAATTCTTGTCCTTTTCCAAGAACCCAAAGATTTCGGAAGCTCAATAGATCCAAATCAACCAACCCCATTTGATGGCTAAATCACCTTCAAGCAAAACGCAAGGAGGAAATGGGTTGTTCTACCCAATAATTGGTTTTGCATCCTGTTTTGCTTTTATATACATGTCTTTTGGGGACCTATGGATCAGTTATAATGAAGAAACAACTTTGAGTTTTGTGGAGAGGAATGGGACTCAGTTCATAGTGGATGGTAGACCTTTCTATTTTAATGGATGGAATTCTTACTGGATGATGGACCATGCTGTGGAAGAATCCACCAAACCCAGAATCAGAGCAATGCTGCAAGCTGGTGCAAAGATGGGCCTCACTGTGTGTAGAACCTGGGCTTTCAATGATGGTGGATACAATGCTCTCCAGATTTCTCCTGGTAGATTTGATGAAAAAGTATTCAGAGTAAGCGAATTTTGTTTCTGCAGCTAAAGCGTTTTCAAGATTTTGACCTTACTTTCCTTGGTATAAGTTTAAGGTTTCATATTGCTTCACTCAATCTTAAATATATGCTGGATTTTTAGAATTTCTATGATAGATTGTTTACTGTATAACTCAATCTAATTCTGTTTTTAGCATAATCACTGTATGGTTAAATGTTTCTTTTTGTACTACACTCTTTTCCTTCTAAAAGTAATTCGAGATTTTGACCTCCCATGGCCATGGTATAGTCATAGGTTTCAATATTATTATTATTATTATTATTATTTAAATTGTTGTTGTTGTTGTTGTAATATAACTTAAATATGTTAAGAAATTTTGGGATTTTTTATGATGGGTCTGTTACTTACCAAGCATTTAATAGCTGTGGGTTGGATTATTAACTGTTCAAGCCAATGTAACCATAGATTTAGGTTTGATTGGTTTAGCTTTGTTTCTATGTATTCAAATGTTTTTGATTTTAACTCTCTATATTGAAATTTCAAGAATATATTGATCTCCCAAGAACTGGCTGATATCATGATTGTGTGTTTGTGTGTGTTTTTGCTTGATCAAGTGTGTAGTTTTTGGCTGATTCACAGTAATTGCCCCGCCAATTGTTAAATCAGTTGGTCTTTCTCTGTTTTTAACTGTAAATGGCATTAATTGAGTCAGATTGTCCATTCTGAAAACTAATTTACTAATTTTCCTTATTTGGAACTTAATTTAATGCTCGTATGTACCACGGCAGGCTTTGGATCATGTAATTGCAGAAGCCAGACATAATGGAATAAGGCTAATACTGAGTTTAGTTAACAACTTGCAAGCATATGGTGGAAAGACTCAGTACGTTAAGTGGGCGTGGGAAGAGGGTGTTGGTTTAAGCTCTTCTAATGATTCATTCTTCTATGATCCGTCCATTCGGCATTATTTCAAAACTTATGTTAAGGTAATCTTATTATCTTAACTTTTTGGGCAATATTTATAGTTATCTTGGGTGTGACATCAAGCATCAAATATTATCTCTAAAATGCCAATCAAGATTTTATTTTTGTCTTGTTGGGCTGCTTGCAAAAGAGTATGCATCATATTCTGAGGACTTCTTTCCAAATTTAGGAGCATGACGATCTGTGTTTTATCACAAGGCTATAACTTTTTGGATGTTTATGTTTGCCTATTCCTATCAACTTTTTACTTAATTTCAAAGTTGTCAGGCTAACAAGACGACTCTTGCTGCATATAAGACATCAGCCATGTTGGTCTATGTGATCTTGCTATTGAAATGTTCTTTTTTATCATAAAACATGTGTGCGGGTCATTCAAACGAGAAAAGACGAGATAGAACATGTATTTCTCTTGGCACTGACAAATTCCTATGGCTGTTTCCTTAACACCCTTTGATCAATTCATCCATCATATGTTTCTAGAAAATGGTTGTTTGGGCATATATATATCCGTTGAATATTTGCCTGGAAACTCATTTTCTCTTATTATTATTTATTTATTTTAGTTTTTTAAACCTACAACTGAAGAAGTCCATTTTGTTCTTCTCTGCATCGGTACAAAGGACTTGTATTCATAATCTTTGCAACATAAGGACAAAATAATTTGCGGAGTTCCTAAACATGGTCCTTTTTAGATACTACTAAGATCAGACTGGCTTTTAGATAAATATGATGGAATAAAATGCTTATTTAGTTATTAGACGATACTCCAAGCCATATATATTTGATAGTACTTGATTAGTACTCTGTTTCCCGAGTTGAATTTCCCAAGTTAAATTCCACCTTGGAGTTAACTCCAACTGTTCTCTCCAAAACTAACCTTATCAATATAGTCATTCTTATGTACTTTTTATGCATTCATTGTGATATACCATTTGCTTCATATTTTGAAGACATTGAAGATCGACGTGGTAAATTATACAACATGCACATGCTTCATCATCATAGAAGTACTAGGTGAACCAAACTAAGTTTTCCAACTTGGCAATAAAGGTTTATTTGTTGGCCTGCTTTAAATTGTCACTTTATACAGACGTACAAAATATTGATGGCATGGAAATAAGTTGATTAAACTCCTATAGATTTGTTTAAATGCCATGCTAATTACATTGCTTTTGCATGATTTTGAACTTCCGCTCTAAAATGTTATATATATGTTTACCTTGTTACATTTGCACGATCAGCATAATAATTGAGCACTGGAAGATGTCAATGTCATGCAGGAATTATTAATGTAGCTTTATTTGATTTCCTGAGTAAAGAAAACAATGACAAAGTTCTGGAAGAAAAGAGAGTAGAAACTGTTGTTGCTTTTCCTCCATTTTTCTCTTTTCATATGGGAATAAAAAGAAAAAGGAAAGAGAATACTTATCGGCTTCCTTTTGTTCTTTTTACCCATAAATGTGACTTCAAAGAGCAGAAAATGCAGTCTCTTTCATGAAATATTTACATCTTATTTGGCAGATGGTGCTAACGAGGAGGAACACATACACTGGGATTCAGTACAGGGATGATCCAACAATCTTTGCATGGGAATTGATTAACGAGCCCCGCTGTATGACTGATGCTTCTGGTGACACACTCCAAGTAAGTCTCAAACTTACTATCCCATTACAGCCCAAGTATGTATATGTGGAACATATAAGATTTTTGAGTATTATATTCTTTTAACTTTATTTTACTTTTACCTTTTGAAAATCAAATAAATACAACTTTGGACTTGAAACTGTGTTCAAGACAATGCTAATTTCTTCAATAACTAATGATTTTAACTTTTGTGTTTTACTCTAAAAACCAACATTAGTAAGACAGGCAGTGCCATAGGTACAAGTATGTGAATGGTAATACATATTTTGTGGCGTCTCTTCTTTGACACATAAAATTACAGCCTCCGAACTCAATTTTTCAACATGTAACTCTTTGCCAAGCTCTCATTTTGCGTATAGCCTGTCTCTATATTTTTTTCAATGGAGGAACACCCTTTAAATATCTTTTTATGCATAATGTTTAACTGTCGAATAAAACTCCAGATCCTTTTGGTTTCGCTGTCTGTTCAAATAGTCTGGTTTGCTTGAATGGGAAGGAGATATCTTGTGGTTTGATTTTCTTCTCTCTCTCTTTTTTTTTTTTAATTTTAATTTTTTCCTTGATGTGGTATGTATTTGGTAAAATTGCAGGATTGGATCGAAGAAATGTCTACTTTTATCAAGTTAATTGACAATAAACATTTGCTGACTGTGGGCATTGAAGGATTCTATGGTCCAAAAAATCCCAAAAGGTCAACTGTGAATCCAGAGTTCTGGGCTGCTGATCTTGGATCTGATTTCATTCGCAACTCAAAGATCTCAACTATTGATTTTGCATCAGTTCATATATACCCTGATCACTGGTGAGCTGTTTGTCTATTAATTATCTAATCATATTACTGGTTACTGTATAATCTGCTCTGTTTGCTCGACTTTGTAATCCATGAAGCTTATAATTCTGATATCATAATACTTTAGACCCCCAAAGACCAGTGATTCAATTTTGGAAGACAGACAAACAAAATAAAACATGAAAGGAGAACATTAAAGAATGGCACACTGTGATACTGAAAAAGTGAAGTTTGTTATTATTAATTACATTTCGGAAATTAATTGCTTTTACTACCATTTTACTACTGGAAATTTCAGCAAGAAGGAAGAAGAAAAAAGCAAGCTATTTTTCTCTTTTGATTTCAATGCCAAGTGGCTGTGATTGTTCTCTTACCTTGATGAACTGTAAATAGCTTGTGAACTTAGCCTGTCGGGATAAGCCTACAGAAATTGCTTGTACGTTAATTTTTCAGTTAATTCATTTAATGGTCAAAGCTGAACATAAGTTCATTATTTTGAAATATTCCCAACCTTACTGCCACAAAGCAAAGCAACATGTGCTAACATGTTTAGAAACAAAAATTTACGGAAATCAAGTTTAAGTTACATTTATGCCTAGTCAAACATGATCTGTTGCATTCTTCTACTTTTGGGTGAATAACCCAACTAAATGTTAGACCTATTTCTTTTGGTAGGTCTCATAATCAAGATTTTGGATACCAACTTAAATTTGTCTCCAAGTGGATGCTTTCGCACATTGAAGATGGCGACAGAGAACTGAAAAAGCCCGTAATGTTCACTGAATTTGGATTGTCTACCGAGAACAAAGGATTCGACCCTTCGCAACGAGACAAATTCTACGAAGTTATTCTTGATATCATATACAAGTCTACAAAACGAAACAAATCTGGTGCTGGAACTTTAGTCTGGCAGTTCTGGGTTGAAGGGATGGAAGAGTTCAATGATGATTTTGGGATTGTTCCGTGGAAGAGGCCTTCAACATATAAACTGTTTTCAGAACAGTCCTGTCGGCTGGCAAGAATTCAAGGAGTTCTTCAAGGAGTTCTTCCTTCACAAAAGGAACATTTGAACAAATTATGCAGCCAAAGACGGTAAAGATATAATTTTTTTCGGATGAAAAGAGAAATCTGGTTGTATCTTTTTGTAGGTTTTGATTGTTTAGGGCAGTTCATTGAACTTATCCCACTTACGTAGGTGTATAATCTCATCATCTTAATGGCATGTGCTGATTTTTTTGCTGCACAATTGTTTAGAAACTGTTCTTAAATGCATCTTTTTTTTTTTTTTTTTTCTTTTTTGGAAAAGTATCTTTTGAATTTACGGGGTTTCTGTAAAGTAACTTGGAAATCTGTTGGGGAAAACTCACGTCGATTATTGTTGTTGAAACATAATTATTGACGGAGTGGAATGTCAAAAAAAAATAGGTCATCTTTTTTATTACCTTTTACTAATTGAAAATTCCTGTTCAAACAAATAACAAAAGTATAAAAACAAACTGGCCTTTTCAATGAAGCAAAGTAGCACACAATATGAGAACATGTTTCCATCTTCGTACGGTGATCAAGAAATTCAAAAAAAAGCGAATTGAATCCTTCTGACTTTCCCATCATTGACAGATCATTATGTCAAACAATCAACTTTTGTGGGCGTAGACAAATTATGAATTTCATTCCATTTGTAGATACTGTCCCTAAAAACACTAACCAACCAAGAAAATATCTGAAAATCTCCAATGGATTCCAAAGGTTTCTCTCTCTTCATCTACTTCTCTCTCTTCCGATACATCTCATCCCTTGAATTTATCTTCAATTCTTTCAATTCCTCTTCTGTTAATCTCTATGGCAATGCCACCATTGAATCGTCAATTCTCACTCTTACAACTGATACAAACTTCTCCATTGGAAGAGCACTTTATCCTCAATCAATCCCTACTAGACCTTCCAACTCATCCCAACTCCTCCCTTTCTCAACTTCTTTCATTTTCTCCATCTCTCCATATCCTAACCGCCTCCCTGGACACGGCTTTGCCTTCCTTTTCACGCCCTCAACTGGCATAAATGGCACAAATTCAGCTCAGCACCTTGGCCTGCTCAATTTCACGAATAATGGTAACTCAAACAACCATGTCTTTGCCATCAAGTTTGATGTGTTCAAGAACCAAGAATTCAATGATCTTAATGATAATCATGTTGGTATCAATGTGAATTCTCTCGCTTCTGAAGAAATGCACGAGGCTGGATACTGGGTTGGAAATGATGAAGATTATGATAATGAGTATGATGTTGGATTGGAATTTCGCCCTTTGAGGTTGAACAATGGAGACAACATTCAAGTTTGGATCGATTATATGGATTCTCGAGTAAATGTTACTATGGCACCTGTAGGTATGGACAAGCCTATTAGGCCGTTGATTGATTATCCAGTAGACATATCAGACGTTTTGCTGGGTCAAATGTATGTTGGATTTTGTGCCGCCACTGGAGCATTAGTTGAAAGTCATAGGATTCTGTCGTGGAGCTTTAGCAATTCCAATTTTTCCATTGGTGATGCTTTAGTCACTGAAGATCTACCATCTTTTGTTGCTTCAAAGGCTTCCTTTTTTCGTTCCAAAGGCTTTATTGCAGGGATTACTGTGGGCAGTGTTTTCATTATTCTATGTGCAGTCGCAATTTACGTGTTTTTGCTACGGAGAAGGAAAAACGGAAAGGGCAAAAAACTCCAAGAATGGGAATTGGAGTACTGGCCTCATCGCATGGATTATCAAGAAATTTATTCTGCAACAAAAGGTTTTGCGAAGGAAAATGTAATCGGCTGTGGAGGAAATGGGCAAGTCTTTAAAGGGGTATTGGCAGGAGGAATCGAAGTGGCTGTGAAGCGATTTTCACTTGAAAATGAGCGTGGAATGAGAGATTTCTTGGCTGAAATATCAAGTTTAGGTAGATTGAAGCATAGAAATTTGGTGTCATTGAGAGGTTGGTGTAACACAGAGAAAAGAAGCCTACTTTTGATATACGATTATATGGAAAATGGAAGTTTGGATAAATGGCTTTTTGATTGTGGCAGAAATGTGGTGCTGAATTGGGAACACAGGATGGCGGTGTTAAAAGATGTGGCATCCGGGGTCTTCTATTTGCACGAGGGGTGGGAATCTACGGTGCTGCATAGAGATATTAAGGCAAGCAATGTGTTACTAGACCAGGACATGAATGCAAAACTGGCAGATTTTGGCTTGGCTAGAATGCACCATCATGGACAATTGGCTAGCATGACCCAAGTTGTAGGCACCTTGGGATACATGGCACCAGAACTGGTTCGTACTGGACGCCCTTCAGCTCAAACTGATGTTTTTGGTTTCGGGGTGTTGGTTTTAGAGGTGGTGTGCGGGCGGAAACCAATAGAAGAAGGGAAGCAAACCCTGGTTGAGTGGGTTTATGGGCTAATGGAAAGAGGGGAACTGATCAATGCATTGGATGAGAGGCTGAAGAGAAATGGCAAATTCGACCAACTGGAAGTTGAAAACGTGTTGCGCTTGGCCTTATGGTGCGTGAATCCAGATCCATATGTACGTCCTTCAATGAGAATAATCTTGAAGAAACTGCAAGTGCTGGGAACGGAATCTGAAGAAGTGACAATTGATATGCTTACTAATATGCATCAATCTGAAAGATTGTTTTATTATCATCAGAATATTGGATTTGAACTTCCGACATTAGAAGATATACGAAATGGGCTACTCTCCTCGTCCATTTGTAGGAGCACATTAGATATCAGTTTAAAGGGTCGATAATAATGTTTAAGTTGATAAAATTCGACATTAATTTTTCTGTTAATATCAGATTGCTACTAAAGTCATACCTGTTTTTTCTTGATTCAGATCTTGCCAATGGATGTATGTTTTGATTTTTGTTCAGAAAGGTAATAGATTTAGTTCAAATTCATTCCCTTGGTCATGTTGATTATCGGATTGTTTAAATTTAGATGTTGTATATATTTGAATAGTAGACTTGATCAAAGTTTGAGCTCTACATTCAAGAATTACGCCTAAAAGTGGTCAAGTATTGCAGACTGTTTGCTTTAAGAAGATTCAAACAAAATCTAAGCATTGAACGGTAGGGTGTGAAGGCCTAAGAGAGAATGTCATCGTCAAGCTAGCAGTCCGAGTTTGTTGGTAAGCCTCGAGCCAGGCATGACATGAAATAGTTTTCCCATGTCGGGCAAAACTACATTGAAATTTTTTCATGACCTATCATGAACGACATCCCAACCTATGCTAGGCCAACCTGCTACCAATGTTTTTCTTTGACTGTCGTGGTGGGATCCATCATCCCATCACGTCTATGGGTCAACCTTTTTTCATCGAATTCTTATCACCAGCTTTCCATTAAATTAGCACGTACGACGGTCTTCGTACAAAATCTAGGTCAAGAGGGAGTAAAAAGAGCTATTTAACCCTCGTATTTTCAAACAAGGAGTAAAACCAAGGACTCAGCCTAATTTTCCCTTATTAAATTCCATGCTTCTGGCTAAAGGTGGATTCATCCCCATGTCACCAACAGGAAAAGGAAAATACTTGAATAAACTCTTCATCAAATTTAATTTCATAATTTACACCAGAGTGAATCACTTGTACATTATACAGTTAAAATAAAACTATGATGCCGCCCACCTCTATATCAAAATGGATGGTAAGGCATATGAATACAGATTTTTCACAGATTGTTGGCTGCAACAATGCAAATTTTCTCCTGTCGAAATTATTCTTGGGTCTTCATTATTTGGGTTACAAGACCAAGCGCAACAGTTCTTCCTGATGATCTAAGTGATACCCGTCCCAGAGCTCTGGATTTTGCGTACTCCTCTACACAAACCGATCCTTGCAGAACAACCTAAGGTAACAGAAATACACACTTAAGTCGGCTACTAGAGAGCACTAGTGCAGATAAAAAAGGAAGCAAAACGCAGAAAAAGGAAGAAAAAAACCATATAAACTGAAAGAATTCTGTACCACAAACCTCAACTACAGCGTTTTGCTTTGCTAATATACACCTTGGGGACTTTTTGGTAACGTTCCCAGTCTTTGGATCGAGCAGTGACAATATCTTCACAACTCTTGCAGCCTCTTTTGCATGGTGTATGTGTAATTCCAACTGCAAATTTTAGTAGATATTGCGATTGTAAGCTCCTAAATAACATGACCACAAAATAAATAAAAATTATTTCCACGAAGAGTGAAACCTGAGAACCAATTAGAATTGGAATCTTAATATCAAGCACGAGAATCTTCAGTTCCAAGTGGTTTGAGATGCGAACTGGGAAATTAGGGTGACATAAGACACCCCCAGCTGTCACACGATTGCTCTCAATACCCTGTAAATTGATCGTGACATTGTCACCAGCTCTTGCAATCTTACAAGCTTGAGAATCCCGTTCCAGAGAATGCACTGTTGCTACTTCTCTCAAAGGCATAATCAGTACCTGTAACCAACATACACAAACAAGTGTTACGAGTGGCAGTTATTACACTCTCTTCACAAAGGCAAACCAGCTCAGAAGATTCCATCATACCTATATAAATCAAACCACAAGAAACCTTCTATCCATTAGACAAACATTTCCACCACAAAGAACACATTCGAAATGCCACATACATAAAATGCTCTTGCTCCGAAGTATATCAGTTGATAAGCAATTACAAACTTACATGACACATTTTATGGCAACAATATAGAATTTACAATAACCTCAACTTGTAAGGATGGTGACTTCAACAATCTAATCTCATCCATGTTATACAGTAAATCTCTAGAACTATGTGGATATGCAACCCAAAGGAGAATTTTGATGAAAATTAGCCTGTAAAAGGCAGGTTTGAGAACAAAGAGATGATTATTAATTCGAGATGGAGACTGATCTTGTGTGCATTGTTGGATCATTTAAAGGTATAATAAGTAGTGTAGTAGAACCGCAACTCATTTAGAGAGCTTAGTCAGGACAACAGCCAAAAACATTTAAAGTTTGCAACTGTCTCAATCTTTCCAATTCAATAGAATGAAGAAACTGGAAACAAACAAGGACCAAATTATAACCTAAAACAAGAAAACAGAGTGATGTACCAACAGAAATTATAAATAAGACTAGTGCTACTAATCCCTCCCTAAATAATGCATCACAACGGCTATTCATAATTCAAGGATTAATATATTGGCACACACAGATCAAGATCTTCACAGCTACAAATCTAATTGTACTTCCGTCCAGTTCATAGTGAATACCCCAGTAAGAATTTCAGAATTGTCAAGGCAGGAATTGAAAAAGAATGCTGTTTTTAAGATATGAACTGTAAAGTGCGAGCACAAATAAATTTTTGATACTATTGGGTTGGTGTGGGGGGGGGGGGGGTAGCAAGAGGGTAAACCAGTTCTCCTTTCTATGGAAAAAGTTTCCAATACGGAATCTGTCGTCGTCGAAATGACTTTAAAATTAGACGGAGTTTATTGAAAACTAAATGGCAACATAATCTGTACCTTAGAACCAGTTCGAATTGCTCCAGTCTCCAATTTCCCGCATGCATATACCTGACCTTGTGCTTGCGATTTGATAATGTCACATATTGGCATTAGTAACGGCTTTGAGTAATCTCTTGTAGGAAGTTGAAGAGAATCTATTGCATCCAATAAACAAGGTCCATGAAACCTGCAATTCAGTAATTTCACAAGTTCTCAATATAGCATCACATATACGTTTGGGAATCAAGAAACATTTCGGTAAGTTGTGTGTTTATGTACTTGATATACATTTTAGGGCAATACAATGTAGAATATAGCATATAAAAGCAATCGACAAGAGAAACAAGCATCCTCTTTCTTTCACCCGCAGACAATGACGGAAATCTTTAGAGTCATCAAGGATTTAAAAATATTGGTTTTCAATTCATGGATTCGATGAGTAGATCAATAATATCACCAACTTAATAAGTATGCGGAGAAGAAAATCATATTCTTTTTTTCCTTGCATATGGTTACCATAAAACTGTTGTACCATTTACATGGCAACATATGAACCCTGCTCAAATGCAATCACAGATTCAAACAGCCGCCTAACTTACTTCCCTTGACATTACACATGGCAATCGAAAGTAACCAGGATCAACAACACAACAACATGCATATACAGTATGACATAAAAGAAAACATCAAATGAACAAAACCAAAAAGAATGTAATGAAAAGAAACAGCACATAGAGGAATCTAACCAGGAGAACAATCGTTTATCAGGAGTTGCCACCAAATTTTGGTTTTCCATCGAACTTGCTGGAATCCATAATACAGAAGAGTCTTTAAAACCACATGAGCGAATAAATGTTCCAAGTTTCTGCTTAACCATATCAAACCGTTCCTGGGAGTATTCTACTACATCCATTTTGTTAACTACAACTATAATTTGATCTACACCAAAGCTTCTAATGAGCTGTGTGTGTTCTCTTGTTTGTCCTCCAATAGGATCCAGGCCAGCTTCAAATGAACCCATTGAAGCATCTACTACCAGAATGGCAGCATCTGCTTGTGTTGCTCCAGATATCATGTTTGGAACAAAATCTCTATGGCCAGGGGAGTCGAGCAGAACCACATGGTATTTCCTAGAATTCAAAAAAGCAACAGCCACAGTCATGGTTATACCCCTTTCCCTTTCTTCGGCACTTTCATCCAATGCCCATGCATAAGCAAAGGACCCCTTTCCCTGGTCAAAGAATGAAGCACACATTCAGGACACCAAACCTAAATCCATGAAAAGCACAAAATATGGTTGCTACATTACCTGTTGTTTAGCTTCCTTTTCATACTTGTGCATCTCTTTTTGGGATATCCTTCCCAAAAGATGAAGTAACCTTCCTGAAAGTGTCGATTTTCCAGAATCAACATGGCCAACCTAAGTATTTAAAACAACAAAATCAGTAGAAAATACCATAGACATAATTGAACATATTATCAAGGATTACATTCTGATTGAAAAAGATAACTTACAATCGCAAGATTTAGTTGACTCAATCTGTCTTCTGCTTGATGTGGCATCATCCATGCCTCAGGTTTATATTGCAAATTAGATGTGTCTTTTTCCTCGTTAACATTTCCCGTTCTCAATTTGGAAGACGAAGAAACACTCCTCATACGACTGATAAGTATTTCTGGTTTGCTCCCACTGCCTGAAGCAGAGTTTCTCTCCTTCACTCTGCTATGTCCATCCTTCGTCATGGTTGCAGATGAGGAATTGGGCCCTTCGGTACCCAACTCTGATTCTATTAGAATATTCTTCTCTCTTTCACTTGAGGGCATATCTAATGATGATAATCTTTTGAAATTGGCTGCATGCAAAAAGTAGTGGCCATCAGAAAGGTGTAAAATGTTATCTAATAAAGGAACACAAATCAGTGTATCTATCTCAAGAGTTTAAATCACCAATTGAGCATAATATTTTCTTAGGCACTGTGCAAAAGAGAATTTTGCTCAACAAGGACTTGAAGAACGGACAACAACTACTACAAACTTGAATTTGGGGTCAGCTTCATTTCCTCTTCATCTGGTCAATTGCCAGGACTACTGGAAGATCCAATTCCAAGTCGTGTGCAACAATTTTATTCTACCTCTATCTTTACGTTTTCTAACATTATAGATATAGCATTGCTCTTGCGGATGGGAGATTCTTTAGAGGCATCCCAACAACTAAGTTGAATTCCCTTAATTTATCTTCAATAAGTCTTCACTTAACTTTTTGCTGATTACTTTTGCTTCTTATTTATATACTCTAGTATAGTCACATCCATCTTGTAATCATAATTCCAACTATGTTAATTTTATGGACATTGTCCTTTAATGACCCAAAAGACAGTACTGTAGCATACACTGGGTCCCTTACCATTGGAACTTCCATGTTTAACTTTAGGAATCTTATGGTCATAGATAATCCCTATACTACCACTCCATTTCATTGAACAAGCTCTAATTCTATGCACTGCGTCCAATTCAAGATCCAATAATTGAAATAACTAAAAGAACATTCCATGTATTCCATCTTACTTCTACTCAATCTAAAACTTTTAGATTCCAAAGTGCTCCTCCAAAATTCTAACTTATGATGTATCCCCACCTTAGTCAAGTTGACTAAAACTATGTCATCAATCTATATCTATCATGCGTGCATACAATCATCCTTTCACTGAGTAGAGTAAAATATTGTAAGGTGTCATGCTGCTAAAAAAGCCAATGAATTAGGTTTGAATGCCTACGAAATGCTAATGAACCGGGGCTATATCACCTGTTTATCCCGATCCCACGAAAATAGGCTTAGTGCTTTTTTCTGTGAAATAAAGCCAAAGCTTTTTACGCCTTCCATCCCACTTTTCCTTGCTTAATCATTCTTTGAATGATAATCATAGAGTTTATGCTCTTCTTGCACCTAAATTAAGAGCAAAAAATCCTGAAAGCAGAATCTAAACATAAAAAGATACCTTTGGAATCCCACTTTGAGGAATGCAGTCCACTGGACACCAAATCATCAGGAGATGGGGAATCGAACCTGAAAGGGGCTGCTATCAACATAATGCATAATGTCAAAAAAAGATGATGTTATGTCCCCAATAAAAGTTGTAAAGACTTCCTCGAATAATGTTGGACTAAGAATTTTTTTAGGTATAAAAAAAATATATTGATCTACTGAATGACTTGGAACTTTTATATGTTCTTCTAGTGATTGACAACCCATATTAGATCTTATGCTGACCTATATTAATGTTCCGATGATTTTGAGAGCTAAAGGCCCTAAGGAATTCATGAAAATTCCGACGGATTTTAAAACCATCTTCTGTCACGACAACATCATTTTTTGCTTCAAAGGCTACAGATTTTGAGGGTGTCCCGTGACGAAATGGTGCAAAAAGAGACTTCGCCATCACTGATGCTCCAGAGTTTTTGCGTCTGCCACCACCTGCATGGAAAGTATCTACTCTATATATAAGAAAATGGAAACAGACATGGGTGCTATTGAACAGAAATGTATTTGACCTATCAGGAAGATGTCATTTGATAAGATTCAAAAAAGAAGTCTAATTACAGAAATGAAATATAATCATTCCCATAAATAAATCATATTAACTTGATGACTTTGACAGGAATAGAAAATGTATAGTATTCATAAAAAGAGGGGAAAACTTCATAAAAGAAAAGCATTTCTATCTATGGAATGTAACTTAAAACAGTGAGAAATTCATCCAAAAACAAAAAGCAACAGATACGGAAAGACTTCATCACCTGCAGTGCTATCACCATTTCGACTAATTTTGACCAAACAATTGCGTAAAGCTCCACAGATATCACATTCAGACATACTATCTTCATTATCATATGTACAAATGGGGCAACGCCATACTCCAGTCTTGATGACTTGGTTTGCCTTTGTCTGATATGTAATATCTGTTGCAACAACATATTGATCAAGCAACATGGTACTCAACATCAAACATGTTTAGAAAATTTGTAACCCTTATAGGAATGTTAGAAGGGATGAGCCATACGTCTGCTCGCTGCTCAGCTTGGTTCGCCCCGGAGTCCAGCCATGGGGCGAGCCAAGTTGGCATTTTCCGTATGAGCCCTTGCTGACTCATACGGGTTGACTCGCAGCTCACTCCCGAGGTCAAATAATAATAATAAATGGAATTTAATAATAATATAAGGAAAATGTGGCAAGGTGAGCAGAGCCACGAACTTTTGAAACGAGCTGGCTCGTGCACGATTTGCCCTACTATCAAAATTGGATATTAAGAGTTAGTTCATAATCTTGATTTAGTAGTTCATTACTCTTAAGAGAGGAAACCAACTCCTGCCACCATAGTAAAAACTGACTAAAAGTGAAAAGTTCTCCCGAGCAACTATTTCATGGATAAAGTTTCATTTTTGGTAAGCCATATTTAATTTCTTAAATACAAACCGGAACGCATTCTTAAGTGTGCTTCTCCTCTCTTGATATTTCTATTTTAAGCTTTCATACCGTGTAGAAATAGTTAGATGCTAGGTACACTGTCTAATAACTCAATGAAAGAGTGCACTTACAAGTTCAAAAATATATTAGAAAACATTTAGTTATTGACCGTACACTTCGCCAAACTTATGCATGAAAGTGTAATAGCATCAACCCTCAAAAGAAGAAGCACAACAAATATTTAATCAACTCATACATGTACAGAGAGAGAAACTCACCTCTTTTTACATTTTCATATTCATATAAATCATCATAGTGATAATCATCCTCATAGACATCGTAGTCATCGTAATCAACCCCATAATTCACTTTCCGAGGCATGGCTCTACTTTCTGTCATATATAAACAAAACTGTAATCGAATATTTATTTTCTAGACTTCAAATTATTAAAATATGAACTATCACCCTGCTACGACAAAAGACCAGGATCTAGATAGAGCCAATGAACTGGCCATAGATTTAAATTTTGAAGTCCACAGTTTCTTTAGCCGAGCCATTTGAATTTCAATAGATTGAAATCCTAAAGACGACTGACTAGGGGAGATACATTCACAGCGTTTCCACAATTCTATCCAGGAAGAGGAGTTTATAAAAACGCTAACAGGGAAACAAGATATGCATACTAGTTGGAGTGGTTTTGGTTCACCAATTAATCCCAAAGGCACTAAGGCTTCCTCATTCATAGAATATTAATTTACCATTATTCAGAATAGACCTTAACACAGAGAACAACATGTAAGTTCCCATTAAATCAAATTCACAGGCCGCAAGAGCGACAAGATTTAATATTTTCCACCTCTAATGCCAATAATTAAAACTTGCAAAATGAAAAGATTCCTGAGCAACAAAATTATAGCCAAGAAATACTCTTTTTTCTCCAAAAGAGTAACGTGGAACAGTTAATATTAAAGGGCCAATCTTGCACTTAATAACTAATTTAACATATAAAATCCAAATTTAAACAGATTATACCTGCTGAATACTGCAGTCTTCGTTGCTCCACCAATTCCACACAACGCCTCCTTAACTTTTTTGTTGCTGTGCAGCTGCGATGTGTAATGAAAAGGAGAAAAAATTTCATCGACCATGTTTTTATATCTCCATAAGATACCGAGGATTTGAATCGTCCCAAATCCTAATAGCCAACGGTTTAGCCAAAATTCGGCCTACAAAAGTAGTCAAGGGATTTTGTCTGAGCGTCGCTGGGATTTCCCCCAATTTGGGTGCCAGTGAAAATTACACGTATAGTCATTGAAATTTTTATATATTCCCATTTTTTACCACCAAACGTTATTTGTATCACAAATTAGTCTATCACTTAGTTTTCAATTGTATGTTAGCCACTCCATCACTTGTTAATAAAATTTAACTTTTCCATAATACAAATTCTTTGAAAAAAAAAATTACAATATTCTTAGTAAAATAATTTAGGGAAAATGGCAACCACGGTACCAAATCTTTCAGATTTTTGTAGACTTTATCCAAACATTTGTTTTGTGCCACCCACAATATCAAACATTTAAAAAACTCGCACATACAGTCCAAATGGACGATTTTCGTATAGTTGACCAAAAATAGTATATTTGACCAAATTTTAAAAGGGCAAAATGGTAACTTCCCTATTTATCCCCATAAAATAATTGAAGTAATAATTAAAAGAAAATAATAATGTTCACCCCCACCCCACCCCTTGCTAATCTTTAATTACGATAACATGTGGAATCGTAGATTGAAGTTGGAGTATCCACGAACCCATCAATTAATTGATTAAATTAAACAGCTCCAGAAAGTAAAAAGTAGAAACTAGGGTTGGACAAAACTCTCGAACCGAATAGGACCGAACCAAACCGAACTAAGTGGTTCTTCATAAGTTAATGGATATCTGAATCAAGAACTGATGAGTTTGGATAGGTTTTCAATTCTAGACCAAGAACGGAATCTAAATAATTTTTAAAATTTTTTATATGAATTAATTAATTTTTTTAAATTTTTTCTAAGCAAATTAGCAAAATTAATTAAACAAACCAGTCAAGTTCATACCTAACTAGCCCAGTCTAACCCAAATTTTAAATTTAATTTTTTGGTCAAATTGTTAATTTTTTGTTAGCCCAACATGTGATCCTTATCCTTCCCCTTTACATTTCAATTTCATTTGGTAAGAAGTACACACACTTACGTATAAACCCAAATCATTTGATAATTTTAAAACCTACATCCACATTCCCAAATCGATTTTGATATGGATCACTGAAATTTTAATATTAATATCTACTTTTTGGTATTTGTATATATTGAATTAATCTTATTGGACAACTTGTTATTTATATTTTTTAAATTGGACTACGTTAATTTGTAAAAATTACGAATGAACATGTCATTAGTTGTATTTATGTAGTGTTGCTGACACGTTCAAAAATTTAATTATGGTACGGAACCGAACCCGAACGGTTCTATAATTATATTTGGACCCGACGATTTTATTTATTAAATACTCGAAAATTTTGGGTTGGTTCGATTCTGAAGAGAACCGAATCAAACCAACTCATCTCCAGCCCAAGTAGAAACTCACCACAAATCTATGGTATCGAAATCTCTCCTGCCCCCTTTTGTTTTTTTTCTTAGGAATAAGTTTTTCCCGCCGACATTGAGGAATCATCACCCACACAAAGACATTGGAGATTCTGTTGAGTTCGGATAATCTTTCTACAGTTTAATTTGTAAAAGATGTGTTTCTTCTCTCTTACTTACTCTCTACATGATTGCATAATCTAATTTTTGGTATGTTTTCTTTTATTTATTTATTATTGTTTGGGTTTCTATAAATATTCTCTCGAGTTTTATTAATCTCTCCGTGACTAACTTCTGAATCTTGTTCGTTTTGATAAAAAAGATTGCACGTGTTCTGATTTGGGTGGTTTTTCTTTTCATTTCATCTCATTACTTTGAAGGGGTAAAATCACACTCTCTCCCTCTCACGCCCTGGGAGGTGCGACCGCATGTTGGTGGTTGGCAACGGCGCGTTGGTGGATTTTGATGGGTGTATAGGCTGGGTGGCTTGGGGTGATGAATAGTATTATTTTTCTTTTAATTATTACTTCAATTATTTTATGAGGATAAATAGGAAAGTTATTATTTTGCCCTTTTTAAATTTGGTCAAATCTATTATTCTTGGTCAACTGGACGGAAACCTTCCATTTGGACTGTAGGTGCAAATTTTTTAAAGACTTGGTACCGTGTGTGACACAAAACAAAAGTTTGTGCAAAGTTTGTAAAAATCTGAAAGGTTTGGTACCTTGGCTGGAATTTTCCCAATAATTTCTTACGTTTATCCACAACATTCTTTATTTTTTCGCCATACATTTTTTTAGAAGGCAATTTTTACAAAATTTATTCTAAAAATTCTACAAACCCTTAATAAAATTTTAATGGTTGGTTGACCCATTGTTTACTAGGGTTTAATTTTGGACAAGTATTAGGGTTGATAACCTTGCTTGAAGATTGAATTGAGTTTCAATATGTTTCAGTAATATCTCGTACTTTTTATGTTATCATAGTTAAGAACTAAAATAATCGTACGTCTACACATTATTTTGATGCATTTTATTTATTAATTTTGCATATCTAAGGCATGCATGTGATTTTGAAAATTGCCTTTTAATAGTACATCTACACATGCATGCCTAATAATCTTCCACACCTAAAAAACAGTTCGGTTCGGTTTTATACGGTTTTTGAAAATTGAAATCTAAATCAAACAATTTTGAACTGATTTGGTTCGATTTGAAAGGAAAAAAAAAATCGCGGGACCACGTGGACCCGAACGAACGGTTTCAAACTAACGATTTTGGTTTAATTTGCGGTTTCATGATTTTTTTTTTTTTTTTCGGGCACCCCTATATGTAAGGCATGCATGTGATTGTACGTGTAATGATTAATTATATATTTAAATCTTTAAAATTGTCTCTTTTATTGAGGAGATACTTAGATACTTTTCCCCATTTATATTTCTTTTACATTATTTTTCTTCGTCCCCTCTTATTTTTCAATCCCAATACACAATCATAACCTTCAACTTCGAGGCATGAAATTATACTCTCAATCAAGTAATTGGAATAATTTACACACATCAATGATCGAAACCAAAATTTCAAACCAAGTTCAAAAATTTGCTCCAATCAACACTTTCCAGATAAACTTTCTTCTTTTAAATTTCTTCGTGTGTTTGAACCACATTATTTTTAAAAAAATGTATCTTGGAATAGTAGATTAATGAAGAATGTGTGGTTGAAAAAGAATGAAAAATTATTGATATGATGAAAAAAATTATTTTATTGAAAAATGTGTGTTTGAAAATGAACAGAAGAATGAAAATTTTAATGAGAAACAAACAGATGCTAAATCGCAAATAAATGTTCAAGGAATTAAAATACATAACATATATGACACGAAATTTGCTTGGACTTCTACAAATTCTACAATAAAAATTTGAATTTGTTGAATTAATAAAACCAAAAATTAATAATAAAATAAAACGTTCAAAAAAACATTTTGTGAACAATTCCCCCCTTTTGTATTTTCTTAATTACAAAACTCACTTTCCACGCTTTTTTTCTTTTTTTGGATAATTGGAAAAATACCCCTTAATTTTTAGTGGTTTTGCACAATGTCCCCTAAACTTTCATTGGTGCAAGATCAACCAAACCTTAGGTAAAACCTCGCAGTCAATTTCTGTTAGGCCATGTTTTCTTGGGAAGATGGAAAATAACAAATCATTTTCCACATTTTGGTCTGTTTGATACACATAATTTTCCAGGCAATTAGTTTTCCTATTTTGGCTCACGTGACCTCTTATTCCACGAAATCAAGGAATTGAAATTCCCTTGGGTTAGGTGGTTTTTTATTTTCCTGGCAATTGGAAGCTCCCAAGTTCTTCTCGCTCCTTCCCACGTTTCACCGTCTTCATCCCAAATCTGAAATACCCTCCAAATCAACCAAAAAAATCATCACAAAATCTAGCTTGTGAAGGGGAGGAGTGCGTGGATTGCATCCAGGAAAACATAGAAGCTGTCGGAACTGGAAAACCCTCAATAATCCCCAATTTCAGAATATCACGTTGCCCATTTAGGTTTGCTCTACGCCATTTATCTCTGCTTCTGACCCAAAACAAAAAAAATTTACCTGCATAAGAAGGAATCGCCCTTCAAATGGTTAGTATGATAGTGTATTTAGAAACAGCCACCGACTCTTTTAAGAGTATGAAATCATTGCTTCTTCTCAATTTTATTTTACAATAAGAAAATGTTAGCCTCTCTCTCTCTCTCTATCCAAAGCTTTTGGCAGCCAGTTTGATTCGTGTTTTGGCTGTATTCTATGACTAGTGGCATTCAAAATGATGTAACAAAAATTGATATTTTTAGTATTATTTATATTGAATCTGGAGCTGAACACGAATGAGTAGAATTAGTATTTTGGTTATTCGGAGAATACTCCATGTATTGAATGCCGGTGACTACTTTAGCGGTTACAAATTAGAAGGGGTAGTTCATAATGTTAAACATACTAAATGAGATTTAGGTTAGTATACTAAATATCTATGACATTCTTGTGAAGGAGTTAAGGAAAAAAGATTTAGACCTTTGTGAATAGTTTAAGAAGACGTAGTTGGATCAACATATGTTTTATTAGCTTCCAAGCTTTAGGGACTAGGTGCTTTAGCCAATTGAGAGAACAGAGTTCTTCCTAAATTAAGATATCTCAATTCATGGGGCCATAAGTTGTTGATATTTAATATTTTGTATGACTTTTTCTTCAACCCGCTTGCCCCTTCAACCATTTTTGTTCATTAAGCTATATAATGGCAAAAATATTTAAGAGACTGCCTCAATTTTTCCATGAAAATCAGATTTTATGTATGAATTACAGATTTTGTTTGTTGCTAACGAATGAAGCTGGTAGTTGGATTTACTGCAAAATAGAAGTATTAAATGCATGCCATTCCCAATTTTTCATCACATGTACTAAATATTTAGTTCTCCATTCATTATTTCTCAGTTAGAGAGTTATTGTTTAATGTTCAGAGAGACAATTACTTCTAGTCTATCCAAATAGACTTGGGTTTGTGGGGTTTAAAAAAGTCTTAACTTACTGATAAGAAATGGTCAGTGGGGCAGTGTACACTGTAGTGTTTCTTTAATTTGCCTGAGTATATGTTGCATTGTAATAAAGAAACTGAGGCTCACCATTAATTTATCATCTTGAAACATGAATAAATCTCTCCTTATCTCTTGCTTTAAACTTTTTAGACGTTGTTCTAGCCCAGTTCATTGTCGTAAGCGTACCGCCGAAGAAGGGACTAACAAAGTCAAGCGTCGTCGTGCACAACCGGTAGATGAGAATACTATCGCCTTATCGAGGATTGCCGATTCATCTACAAAAATTGCTCAAGCTATGGAAATGCAAGCTACGATAGATACACTTAATCATGTTAACTGGCAGTTGATTGTAGAGAAGCTAGAGGGAATGAACCTAGACACGGACGACATCATGCAAGTCATGAAAGCCTTTCGATCTGATGATGGTTTGGCTAAGGTATTTATGAACTTGACGAATACAAAATACATGCGTGCTTTGGTGTTTGACAAGCTTGGTCGTGTTCCGCCTCCACTACCATAGATTGCACATAACTTATGCCGTTGGTATGTATTAACTTGTAATCCATTTGGAAAACTTCATCCACATAAGCAGTACTTTGAATGTGTTTTGTAATGCACACACGTAACAACTAGTGTGCAGTGTTTTGTAACATGTGGTGTGGAAGTCTTTTGTCAATTATGTATGTGGAAAACAATAGCCTTTTATAATCCTTAACCTACTGTCTCTGATGAATGTCATCTCTCTCCCCTGCTGAAAGATGGATGAAATAGATAGCTGTATTATTTTGAATCATTGTTGTACATTTGTATTTCAAACAATAAAACATGAAAATCTTGAAGACGCATAATACCCAACTGTTACCATATCCAAGCAATCAACATCATTTAGCCAGCACCCATTTCCATTGGTAAAGTTGTCAAAAGTCATCTTTCCTTGAGTTTGAATTGCAGAAAATTACCATAAATCAAGAACAATTGCAAAAAATTACCATTAATCAATAGCAATTGAGGAAAATTACAAGATTATTATGTCCCTCTGCTCAATATCGAATATTGATTTAATTAATGAATTTTTTTAATTAAAGACAAATTCTAATTAAATACCAAATTCATCTCTAATTCCAAAAATATATTGTGTGTTAATTTAATTATAATTAAATATCAAATTCTTACAAAATACTATCAAACACCAATAGTTGGAAAAAAATAAGTTCCATGGAAAACAAAACCAATCAAACACCAAAAGATGGAAAATCTCAATATTTTTCAGGTGGAAAATTATACCAATCAAACACAATTAATTGACAATTTCCAGTAAAACAATTTCTAGGCAATTCAATTCCCTGGAATTCGTTTTCTTTCCACCCAAATTCCACTCTTGCAATCAAACGGACCCTTATTTTTTCCAGAATTTTTGCAATTTGGGATTACAATTGAGGAACGTCGACAGCAAACAAAGGATGGCTATGCCCCGGTTCCCAGGGTTATGAATTTGGGATGTAGAATTGTACTGTATGAGAAAAAGAAAACCGGATCATTTCTCCAAACGTATGTGCAGAAATCAACTATTGTTTCGAAAGATTTTGCATAAATCAACCTTGCATTTGAAACCTTTTGTGGAAAACAACCTTATCTTTTGTAAACTTCGCGGAAATCAACCTTAACCTTTCTAATCTTTGCGAAATTCAATCCTAACCTATAAAATATTGCAAAAACATCCTTTTAGTAGTGACACCACACCAGCAATCCACAATAAAAAACAAAACTTGTGAGGGAAAAAAAAAAAAGCTCTATTCTCTTATAGTATATTTGTGAGTTTGAGTGTTTGTGTTCAGAGCAATAGCATTGTTTCTAACCAAAAGAAAGATATATAGACTTGCTTATAAATTCCAAATCTACAAATTTCTTGTTGACGTGGGGGGGGGGTGCAAATTCGGAAATATTATACATTCAAAAAAATAATGTAATATTTACTTGACGTGGGGTGCAAGTGCCAGCAAAGCATAGCTAACAAGTCAATGTTACCATTCTCATTTTATGAAGACAGAAGAATATAAATAAATGGCTTTAAGGTCTTATCAGATTATCTCCTCTATCCTTTTCATCCCCAAATAGATCCTACTACTGAGGTTAGTGAGAATATTTTTCCTAATTGTTTTGCATCTCAGAAAATCTACCATATATCTTCTGTTCTTCTGAAAAATACGGTTTTTAAAGCACACATATATAAATATCAGGCAGTCTTGGATTCAGAAAATAATCAATTACCATTGAAGCTGGAAATGGAAGAAAGCAGTTGCTGCATATATGAGAAAGAGGTTGAGCCAAGATTGAAAGTCAAAGTTAAATTTGAAAACGCAGAAAAAATGATTCAGAAGCTGAACCAAATGAAATTTCAAATTCTTATAGACTTGGAAAAGAGAAAGGTGAGAATCCAAAATCCAGAATTTCAACACCAGTACTTGTTATTTCTTCTAGGAGGACTCTTAAGAAATTTCTTTTTTACTCTCGTACAGGCTGATCGAGACTATTTCAAGACATTGTTACAGAGTCAACCATATTGGGGTGGAGTGTTCGGTCCTGTATACGAGAAAAAGGAACAGCTCAAATACTTGAAAGAATCTCTATATGAGCTCCAAGACTCGGCAGCAGAAGGGAATTATAGAATGGTAATAACATAAAATCTGCTATCCGATTTTTGGTCAACGGCTGCAGGAATGCACCTCGTCTGTAGGCTCAATCACTTGTGACTTGGGCCGACCTTAGGCAACAGCTCCTCCCGAGTTCTGCCAACGCTGGCCATTCCTTTAGCCGTTCTATACAAATTATTTGCTTCATTGTTTTAATTATTTATAGTATTAGTCTCTCTTCCTCTTTTTCCTCAAAACATTTTCTGAATTGTAAAGCTTGAAGCAGGTTCAGAAATTATGTCATCAGATGCAAAATGGGAAAAAAAGTTTTGCAGAAGAGAGGAGGATCTTAAGAGAAATTAAACATGCTGAAGAGGAAAGAGAGAAAATTTCTTCTGATGCAGATAAAAAACGAAGAGAGACGTCTCACTGGGCCTTAGGAGAAATCCCCAACACAAAAGGAGGAATAAAAGATCAAATCAAAGTGAGAAGCTATTTGTACAAGGTCGATGTTGTAGAATCCTTTAACATGAATCAACTGGTTTTACATTCTTCTTTCTTCTTCCTTCACAATTTTTCGCAGAACATGCTGAGTGAACTTCAAGATTTGAAGAAGAAACAGATGCCATTCATTCTTTACGAGAATAAACTTAGAAGAGATAAAGAAGTAGCTGAAAAAGATATTTGTTTCTTTGAAAGACAATTGGAAGACATAGGCAAGAAGAAACATAAACTCTATTGTACTTTTCAGATGTATCCAATACCTCGTAGCAAACGTATTGACGGAAAGTGAAAATGCAGTAATGAAAAGACACTGCAAAGCCTACTGGCAGTTAAAAGAATGGCTGAGCAATGCCAATGAGTGTTTCTTGGACATATATTTCTTCTTGAATTCATGCATAACAAGGAAAGATTGATGGTCCCCTATTCCTTTCCCGATGAAATTAATAGCAATATATTCTTCATTTTCATTTGTCATTTCTATTAGGTACAGTGGTTCATCTACCTGACTTCATCTCATGTCGGCGTTAGTTGATGCAACCTATATATGTATATATCAATTATTTGGATAATTTTCAGATTTTATTAGTAGGGCACCAAGGCATACGAGACCTGCTTAAGTGATACTTCTTGGCCGCAAGTCAGACTTCTCTCGGGTGATCACAAAGGAGATAAGGGATGTACTTTTGATGACCACGTGAGGATTGACCACTTGGTTGTACCTTTGTGATATTGTGATTAGTGGCACCTCGAGTCGAATTCTTATTGGATGATCATAGGTAGTGGTGGATACATGATTGGAGGTCAACGAGGGCCGTTGTTGATCGTCGACGTCAAAGATTGTAATAGCGATGCTGTTTATTAATATTTAATTAAATGATATTAAAAATTATTCCATCTTCTATATGTAAATTCTATAAAATGTAAAATTAAATGTAAATCACAAATTAAACTATCACCAAGTTTAAATTTCCAACAACAATGATTAACAGTCAATGGCTGTCTGATTTCAATAGTACATTCTGAAAACCACACTTTCCCTTAAAAAATTAGTTTTTAAAATTTTTATTCTAATTTTTTTTTTTTTTTTTTTAACATCAAACGGAGTCTTGGTTAGTTTTTTGAAGCAAAATTGATTCGTGAGCAAACCCAACTTGGATCGTTAAATGGGCTAAGTTAAATTAGTCCATTGGAAGACGAAAACTGTTTGGTATCATTAGGGGAAAAAATCATAAATCAGGAGTTTGGAGTATACCAATTCAAAAATCAGGTTTTATGTTTGAAAGTGCAAAAATCAGGTTTTAATTAATTAATTAACAATATTTATTAATTAAATACAATAAGAATACAATTAAGTAATTAATAGTCACATATACATAATTATTGGTCACATATCACATTTTTTAAAATTAATTGGTCACATATTATTTCCAAATCACATATAAAAGTTTTTATAAGTCACGGATTAATTCGAGGTCACATATTTTTAAATTAGTCGGTCACGATTGAATAATGAGTCACAGATTTTCAAATATTTGGTCACATACCACCAAATAGTAGGTTACAGATTATATTTTTAGGTCACATGCCACCAAATTGGTCACAGATTTTCAAATATTTGGTCACGTACCACCAAATAGTAGGTTACAAATTATATGGTTAGGTCACATTTGAATAATTAATCACTGATTCCCAGGTCACATGCCACCAAATAAGTCACATACCATGTAACCAACACTACCACCACCACCAACACTACCGCCACCGCCACTACGGCCACCCTCATCCGCCACATCCACCTGTATCATCATCAACGCACCACTCCTATCCCAACCCAGCAACACATTCACCACTAAAACAACCACCCAGAAACACATCCGCCACACACCCACCAACAAATCAGATCCAAACCCACCATCACCGCCGCAGCGATTTTTAAGAAATGGTACGAACTACTCGTACACATGAGGTTGAAAGGATATGTGGCAAACACCTCTGTAGTTCTCCTAAACGTGGAAGAGAGTGAGAAGGAAATGTTTTTGCATCGCCACGTGAGAAATTAGCTGTGGTTTTTGGGCTTCTCAATACCCCACCTGGAGAAACAGTTAGGATTTCAAAATGAAATCGCTGCTGGGAAAATGTCCCAACAGCGATTTCATTGCTGTTGGGCGAAACCAGCAACGAAATCATTGCTGGGCAAATGGATTCCTAGCAGCGAAATCGCTGCTGGGCAGCAGCAGGCAGCAGGAAACCAGGGGAGGGGAGGGGAGATGACGACCTATTATGGAGAGAGAGATGAGATGGTGAGAGAAAGTGGTGAGATAAAATATGGATTGAAAATGAATTAGGGTTTGAAATATTAGTATTATAATATTATTTAAATATTTAATTCATACCTGATTTTTGATTAGATAAAACTTGTACCTGAATTTTGAATTAGGAAGTTTAAATCACTGGTTTTTTGTAATTTCCACTATCATTAGACTAAATCGGCCCCTCTAGAACGCCTACTTGGGCTTACACATTGGAAGGTGAAAAACATTAAATGAGCCCAGTTAAATTACTCATCTTCTTCCCTCTCCAAATGAAGCTTCCCGTCCTGCAACAATGGCGACTGGCCGACTGCCCCCCCCTCACAACCTGTAAATTCCCGCGGAGCCAGCACGGGCAGCCTCGCCACCTCAACTGGTGCTGGCTCCACCACTTATAATAAGGGTAGTTAGGGAATGCACATCTAGTGATTACAGAAAGGTGGTCCACTCAACAGTGTCGATATTATATTGGTATTTGATTATTGATTACTTCGATGCATAGTATGTGGGTGAAGAGTCCAATAAAAATGGAAGTTTTTCAAATTAAAGTAATTCGAGTTTATCTTGATAATTATATAATGATTATGAGATGATATTTTTTAGGTTTATGAGAATATCTTACATTTTGATCATCATCATCATTATTATATGATGTTATATGTGATTTAAATTCAATTTTCAATATATATACTCATTTTTAACAACACATTCAAATAAATATTATATACGTAAATTCAAATTTTTTTCTCTACTTTTTAACTACGCATTCATCTAAAAATTATTATTGAAAATACTATTTTTTTAGAAAAAATGGCCATCAAACAGGAACTTAAGAATGATTCATAGTCAGCTTTGATGGTGAATCTAACATTTAATTAGCATCTATTATCGACATACATTCTATTTCTGGCCCACTACAATGATTTGAGATGGGTCGAGTCACTACGTTTAAACACGGACTTGTTATAGTTCCAACGGAGCAAAGAATTGTTTCAAACATCTTTAGAAATATTTGTCTATGAAATGAATGGATTGTAGCCAACAAGAGGTTAAGAAATCAATCACCGTTGAAGCCTCCAGCAACAGAATTTTGGATCCTTAATATTTCCACCGAGCTGAATTTTAAGAAATTTCTTGTCAATGATCAAGATTGTTACAGGGTGATCCATCTTATGGATCAGAAAAAAAATAAATCAAGATTTCACTATGCAACAGGCTTTGGATTGTGCTCAAAGAGTCAACTGTCCACAAATTCATATCACCTTCTAACAATTAAATAAAGTTATTTAGTGCGGCGACAACTAGGAATGAGAGAGCTGTAACACGTATGAGCCTGGTGTATTCGAAGTTGTCACTAGTCTTTCCAGCAATATATGCAAGTCGTCTGGGCAAGAAATTCTAAAAAAATAGTGCATTCAGCAGCCTTAGCAATATCGAGTTACCTAAAATTTAGACAAACAAATGGGAGCTAGGAGATTATACGAACGGTTGTTTCATTTGGAACCAGGACTTGTTCAGTTTCATAATATTCGATCACCAAGTGAACAAATCTCTACATTCAAAATGTTATATTGATTTTGCCAGAATTGCGTTAATTAACAATTCACAACATTACATCGGTAGTTGGACCAATTTTTTTTTTTTTCAAACCATCCCATCCCAATTTGCAACTCAATTCTGAAAATATAATTCCGATAAAACCATCTTAGCAAAATTCTTAATTCAATTTCAGGATTCATTTAGTTTCATAATATTCAATTAAAAAGTAGGCAAGTAGAGATGGCGACAGGACAAATCTGAGATGAGTCAACCATTTCCATCCCCACGAAATCGAAACTTGTCCCATTTATCGCTCCATTTATATTTTATTTATTTATATTTTTCCTTCTTTTTTCGACTTTAATTAATAAATATTATTTTTTTACTTATTTATTAAAAACAAGTTATGTTCACTTTAAAAATAATGACGATCATAAATTTATTAAATTTAAATTTGAATTAATTTTAAATAGGGTGGATCCCAAGCCCCATACCCACTTTTCCACACGAATTAAGAAATTTTATTGAAAAAGTAGTTTTTGACAAAAACTTTTCTAGTTTACATTAAATTAATTATCAATAATTAGTAATAAATTATTATTAGAAGTAGGAGTGGGCAAAACCCAAACCAAACCGATCAAACCGACCGAACCGATCGGTTTGGGTCGGTTTTTTCATTTTTTCAGTCGGGTTTCGGTTGGGACAATCGGGTCGGGTTGGGTCGGGTCACGAGTTAGGGTCTCTAACCCGACCCGACCCGACCCGAACCACATAAATTAAAAAAAAAAAAAAGGGCAAAACACGATTTCTTATTCGAACAAAACCTAATTTCGCGCAGCCAAGTCCCAGACCCAGCCAGAAATAAGCTGCTCCAGCCTCCAGCTCCGTCTCCACTCTCGCTCTCGCTCCAGCGTGCTGTCCAGGCCCAGCCTAGCCACTAGCCAGGCTCCTTCATCGACTCTCTCAGGCTCTCAGCCTCAGGCAGTCAGGCAGTACCTTCAGGCAAGTGTTTTAGTTTAATGATCAGTTGACGATTAACCGATTAAGATGGAGCATTTGACGGAACCATGCTTGTTTTAGTTTAATAGTTGGGATTAAGTCTGATTTTCATTTGCTAACAGTGAGATAATGTTGTGCATAACTAATTACCCAAAGGACACTCCCCTCTTCACAAAGTCGATTTAGCTGGACTGGTTCCCCTTTTCTTCAGGCAGCTAACAGTGAGATAATGTTGGAATTTATGTTTGCTTAATCGCTAATACTCTGAATTCTGAAACGTTTTACTGATGGTTTAGTGTGAATTAGTATTTTGTGGTTAATGAGGCCGTTTCTTTTGTTGTCTATTTACCCAAGTGATGTGAATTTTGTCCCTTTTGTTGCAGTTTCAACTAATTTATTGTATCTGATTCTTTCCCCAGATACGCTGGTCCGTCAGGCTACAATGATCTTCAAGTGCTTTCTATTGTTGTGTTACAAGAACAGCAGAGGCTGAAACTACCGTAGGCAGGTGTGTTTCCATACCACTAATAACTATGCTAAAGATTTTGGTAAATTATGCTGTTTAGTGCTCTTTAAGATTGTCATCTGATAAAGAGATTTGTAATTAACAGGATCAAATGCTGACTTTGGTTGAGTACCTACTGCTGCTTTACCATGCTTTGCTGCCAGCTCCTGTATGGTATTGTTTCTTTCTGAATAAAGAATATGGAAGCCTTTTCTCATCACTGATGACGGGGTTATACTTGACTTTCAAACTCACATCGATTGTTGAGAAGGTAATAACTTATGTTAGTCATTAGAGTGTCCTCTGTTCATGGTTCTGCTTTGCAATCCTTTTTTTTTTATCCACTCTTTTGTATAGTTATTATTACATATCAAATTATTTTTGTTCTTATTTTTGGAATTTGCTATTTTGTATGCAAGACCTTAAAGTTTTGCATTTCTCTGGTTTGTATTTTTAGGTTCAATCTTTCTTTACTGCCTTGAAAGCATTATCGTGTAAAGATATCCATTATGGAGCTTATGTAACATCTGAACAGGTCATGTAGTCACCCCAACTCTGCTCAGTGTTTTTGTTTAATTATTTTATTTTTCAAGTTTATTAACATTGGATGGCTAATGGTTATATACTTATATTAATGTTATTTTACATCAACAAATTGGACGATATTAATTTTTGTGCAATAAATTTTTCTCAACCCTACCAACCCGACCGATACATAATTGGGTTGGGTTTCAACATTTACATGGGTTGGGTTGGGTTGGATTGAATTTCTAACAAACCGACAATGTTGGGTTGGGGTAAAAACCGACCCAACCCAACCCAACCCATGCCCACCCCTAATTAGAAGTAGTAAAGAAATAATTACATATTAGTAAAAAAACAAAATAAAATTTTCTTAACAAATAAATAAGAACATATAATTGAAACAAAAAAATTAAAAAAATAAGCCTATATATACAAAGACTGAAGCTAATATTTTAGAAAATATTCAATGTAAATTTAATCGACACCTATTAAACCAAAAGATGATGTTAATATGAAATATCAATTTTATAATTATTGATGTTTGATTTTATGATACAATATTAAACAAAAATAAATTATAAATTATAACGGTTAAAATTAAGAAAGAGCATCATCAATAATCAGAAATACAATCTTGTTCTCATACACAGCATTGTCAGTCTGTGTCAGAAGGTGTCCTAAGATTTTCCGATTTCATCATCTTCATGATACACAAAACATTTAATTGGAAAAAAAAGAATAAAATAAAATAGTTAAAACTCGAAGAAAAGCGAAATTTGAATCAGAAAGAACGCAACAAAAAGGATTAGAATAGATCAGATGGGATTAACCATCACCTTTTACTCCTTTCATCATCTCCAATATTCGCAAAATACAGCAATTACACGAATACCTTGCGTGTGCGTGATAGAGATGAGCCATTGAAGGTGGTAATATGTGAGAATGCGGAAGGAGGAGAACCAGTCACAGACCTCAAATTCCAATGCTTCCAATTTATAGAGAACTGAACTGAACAAGGACAAGTAAACCCTAGGGGAGTAAGTGTAATTTAAAGACGGACTGATCCATATCAAATATCTTTCAAATGGGCTGGATTGGGCAATCAAATCGAAATCTCTTGCAGATAGAGATGTAACCAATATGGATCAACTCAAGATGGCCCATGTGAGATAGATCTAATATTACCTGGTCAGAACAACCTAAACAAAAATTAATGGTTTTCAAACTATTATTAATTTTGTAAAATACTCAAATTTTGGATGGTTTGATAATTTGAAAATGCATTTTTGAAAAAAATAAATTATAATATAAAACTGAAAACATATTTTTGACGTTTTGAGTATTTTTAATGAAAACATTCACAATTATTTGAAATTTTGCCTCTGTTTGGTATTGATTTAAATCGAATTTTAATTTAAATCACAGTCAAATAATCAATATTAATTATATACTTTATGGGTTTTAATCCCACATTTCAAAAACTTGTATAAGAAAAAAAAAAAAATTTTATCCACACCAAACAAGGGCAAATGGTTGGAATAATGTTTTTTTTTTTTTTTAAAAACGCGGGATTGAAAAGGAAGAAAAAGTTTTAGAATTACGTGTAATATTATCTTATTGAAAAATGTGTTGTTGATAAGAACAGAAATGGAAATGAATTATAATTTTAATGGGGTCAAACAATGACTTAAAATGTACATACTACTTGATAATATATTTTAGCATAAAATAGTTTTATTTTACTGAATAATCAATTTAACTGAATAAAATGTCAAAAAAATAATTTATAAAAATGAAAATAAAAGGCTACCATATTAAATAACACAATATATTGTGATAATGTCGGGTCATGTCAGTCCCTCTATTGTTGTAATTGCAGCTGAACTTTTCCAATTTCTTTTCTTTACTTCCCGAACTTGGAGTTCACGTTCCTCAATCACCAGTGATATATTGTGACAATGTTGGTGTCACTCACCTTTGTTAAAATTTAGAAACAATAATTATATTTCAAGTCATAAAGAAATAAAGATATGTCGCAATAGATTGTCATTTCATTCCAGAACCAATTCAAAATGGACACTTCCTACAGCTAGCAGATGCACGCACGATGCCCCTCCCACGCGCACACTTCCTCCAACGCATGGACAAGATTGACGTCTCCACGAGGAGCTCCATCTTGAAGGAGCATATAGCTTGTACCAAAAAACAGTAGACTTTGGTCCTTTGATACCATTAACATGTGATTATTTGATACCGAGTGAAAAAAAAATGTAAACTATTCTTATAGTTCTGTTTTAATACATGCAACTGTTTGTAAGAGATTTCCACACTTGCACTAGTGATGAAACCTTATATCAATCGTTTAAATATTCCGATAAGAAAATCATTTTAAATTAATTTATCGAATTAGTCGATTATTATGTACTTCGACCAAGTTCAAGAGGGTCTTTACAGAAAGCTCATGTTTTACCACTTATCAAATCTTTCATGTTGGATGCAATTCTCATATGGTGGATAGGATCAAGCACGACTTTATATATCACCCTCACCACTTTAAGCCTTATATAGTTTTTTTTCCAAATAATGCTGTTTATTCACTTCTCAATTCACGAATTAAGCAAGATATTTTTGCGCTGACTAACGAATAACGGGTCAATTTGTTGGAAAAATTGCTTAATATTGGAACCCGTTCGTTTACTTTGAAAGATCAAAGTTGATTCATGTTCTATTCCATCATCAATATCATATATTTACTTGTCAAAAATGATAATTGAGTAAATGAAAAATTGAAACTCAAAATGATGAATTGGAAAATGTTTTATATTGGAGGAAAACTATCTTGAGCTTGTCTCACAGGAAAATGACAAATGCAATGACTAATCCATAAATGACTACTGATAGGAATGTAAAATACATATTTTTTCTCCTTATTTTATGCGCTCATATGTTTATTTTGTGCCAAAATGTACTCATTATGCTCATATTTGATTTAGGTAGCAATTCTATGAATATGACGTAATTTGGAAGAAATAAGTAAAAATGAACCAAAATGGAAGAAAGTGATAGTTCAGAGACTAAAGTGCAAATATTCTAAACTTGTTTCTAATCTTGTGATGAAAATTCGAGAGTATTAGATAGGGCTGGCCGTGGACCGGTTCGGTTCGAATTTTTTCGGTTCCAAAAGTTTTGGGTATTTAATAAATGGAACCGTCGGGTCCAAATATAACTATAGAACCGTTCGGGTTCGGTTCCATACCATAATTAAATTTTTTTAACATTTACAATAATACTACATAAATAAAACTAATTACATTTTCATTCGTAACTTTTACAAATTAATATAGCATAATTTAAAAACACATAAATAACAAGATGTTGAATAAGATTAATTCAATTAATACAAATACCAAAAAGTAGACACTAATATTAAAATATCGATGATCTACATTCAATTTTTTAAAATGGGCTTGAACATGCTACTAAATAGCAAATTGGGTTTTGTAAATAATTTTTCAAATGGGATTGAACAGCCTAGTAAATAAATATATTATAAAAAATAAATTTGGCTAGATTAATGTATTAATTTGTTTTAAAAAATTTAATTAGTCCAATAAAAAAAATAAAAAAAATTATTTAGATTCGGGTCTTATTCGGTTTTTCGGTTCTTGGTCTAGACCCGAGACCTGACCCAAACCGTTCGGTTCTCAATTCGGGTACCCGTTCGGGTATTTAATTTATGAAGAACCGCTCGGTTCGGTTAGGTTCGGTTCGGTCCATGAACTTTTGTCCAGCCCTAGTATTAGAGGTCAATTGGATGAACAAATAAGTCAAAGGGACGAAATTTAGCCAAAACATTATCATATATCAACTTTCAAGCTGAAAAAGGTTGCATCGATTTTCAGTCTCATATTGAAACCAATATTTTATGTGGAAAATGATCGAATTTGAAGATAGTATCTGAAGCAAAGTTGTAGCCCCTTTGAGTTAGATTTTCAACGCATCTTGAATCATCTCAATCGGATATCGGTGTTGAAAGATATGATTAAAATACTGAAAGTCTGGGTAACTGCCCAGGTTGCCCAGTTATATTTGTTGGGCGCTCGCCCAACCATCAGAATGATTAACAGAAACCATTTTGTTTGACAAGAAAAAACATATTTAGCGTTCTTTTAATTAATGTATGATGCTGGGAAGTATTGAAAAAGAAGATCAATATGCCAAGAAAAAATTATAGATCACGTCCCATACTTATCTAGAGCCCATGTTTTGGCAGATCACTTGTGGATGTCTCATCAATCTTTATACCAAGATCCGCAACTTCTTTCGTTGCCTAAAGTTATTTACTTGTTTTCCATGGGATCTGATATTGCAATGTCTTCTTCTTCTGCTTTCTCTGTACCTTTTCTAAAGTTAGATTTTATTTAGGTAGTCAAAGTAAATGTTTCAGCTACATTCAGGTTTGGTCTGGGAAGTTTTGGACCACACCTTATTTAGTGACATGACACCTTGAACTTTAAATTAATGTACAAGTAGTGTGAAGAAACTGGGTAACTGATTAAAACTCATTGCCTTTGACATTGTTCTTCGTGGAATTATAAAAAAACAAAAGGGTAAATGAGCTCTTGTTTGTCTCAATTTTTTTATTTGTTGCTATTGTCCAGCGTTGATATTTGTAATCATCTTCAACCTCTTAAGGTGTCAAAAGCTTAACCAGTTAGATCTTATATAGATCTCATTGGACAACATTCTCTATTCTGTATGCTCTCTTTTCTTCCTCTTCTATAAAAAGGTAATTAACGTACTAAAAATCTACCATCTCTCTCCGTTTCTGTTTTTCTCCATTTTCTTTGTAATTCACCTTTCTTGATGGATATTTGTGTTGGGGTCTGTTCAGTGTTTTGCGTTTCTATTGGGAAATGAATTCCTATGTTATGGGAAGAATTAATTTAATTTTTAATGTAAGTTTCTTTGCATATTATAGGTTTTGTTTGATCTAGATTCGCTTGTCCCTAACATATGATATGTTTTTCTGAATTGAGACCCACGTGTGGCGCTTATATAATTTTATATTTATTTGGTAACTTTTGATCCTTGAGATAGTGGTATCCCTGAATCTGTGATAGGTTCGTCCTGGTACTATTTATTGTTCATGTACATGTGTAATGCTTAGTAAGAAACTTCCCAAAATTTTTATTTTGTCTTAGTCAAATTTACTGAGGCAGTTGTGATAAGAGGTGGACTAATTGAAAATGCCGAAAACATTGTGTTGTGTGGATATTTTGTTCATATTTAATTGATAACTGGTTTTATTGCTTATGTATGATAATATGCGGTTTAGCCAATCATTTTTTAGCTCTTTGGACTAATTGCATTTTTCTGCCAAAAAAAGTGAATTGAAGCTATTAATCTGCTTGTTTTGTATACCAGTGTCTAGAATCAACAGTTCAACAATGGTTCATCCAACCCTTTTTATTTATACTAATTCAAGTGTCTTTTGTTTATACTTTATGTTGGTTTAACATTCTTTAATGCAAAATAAATTTTTCTTGTTCTACTACAAATAATGAGGATAGAGCTCAAAAGAAAGAGCATCTTTTGAAAAGAGCTTAGGCTGAAGCTGAAGGCAAAACTCCAGAGATTAAGAAGCATGTTATTGTGAAGTATGGTCTCAACCATATCACCTATCTTATTGAGCAGGTTATCTTCTCCACATATTTACACAATGAGTAGGTCCCTTGGGGTTTATCTTGATAACATGTCTAATCAATTTCTTCTTGCAGAATAAAGCACAGCTGATGGTGATCGCGCATGATGTGGATTTGAGTTGGTTGTGTGGCTCCCAGCATTATGCAGGAAGATGGAAATCCCTTATTGCATTGTGAAGGGAAAGGCAAGATGGGCAACTGTAAGTGGTCTTGTCTCTTGGTCCCAAATAATTTTTGGGTACTAACAGAGAGTATAACGCAAATCATGTTTTTCAGCGTTCCAGCAATGCATGTTGCTATCCAAGCCATTTTTGTCTTTATACTGCAAGTGGTCATACTACTCGTGTGTATCAATTCTTCAAATCTAAATGTTCTTCCTTCAATATGCACACAAGTAATTTCATTTAATTGCCTACCAATTTCTATTCATGACATGTATAGTGCTCAATTCTGGTAATAATGTCACAGACTCACAGTCCCCATTTATGAGGGGTATGCTCTACCCCCATACCATCCTTCGGCCTAAACTTGCTGGTCCTGACTTCACATACCGTCTTATGAAGATGCTCACTAAAAGAGCTTACATGTTTGCCACATCAACTGTAAGGGAAATTATCCATCACATAAAGAAAAATCTTGCTTACATGGCACTTGACTATAGGCAGATGCTTGAGACTGCCAAGAACAGCTCATGTGTTGAGAAGAACTACAAATAACCCGATGGACAGGTTATTACAATTAGACCTCGAAGTTTTCTACCAACCTTCTTTCATAAGAATGAATCATTCACGATAACACCATATTGCCAGAAAATTCCAGTATATTAAAGTGACATCATGTTGCTTAAACTTTCTTTCTATATTTTTTCTCCCTTATTATTTGAAACATGTTACTATTTTGTAACATGACAAGGCTTTTCTTTAGAAGAAGAAAGAAGTGAAGGTGGAAAATTTTTCTAGCACTCATCTTATTTTAGATCTTAGTTATATTTGCAACCTTAAATTATCAGCATCCCTTCTTCACACGCTATATAAAAGAGGAAACTCATAATCCATAGACTAGAAACATTACCTTATTTATATTACAATATTGTCTATTATAACTAAAAATCACACACACTATCAAGTAGTCAACTACATTCCAACACACCACTCCACACTATTAGGTACCCAACTACATTCCAACACGTGCGCATAACTAGTGTTTCAAAAAGATACACTAATTAACTTATAATCATTAAGTTCAAAAATAAAATAGTCATAAAATTAAATAGGGTCATCGATTGTCGATGACAATTTCTCATTCTCAACCAGAACAAAAGTTGTGGTATGAATACAATTACGATATTTTTGATACTGAAGGAATGGAATCAAAACCTCTCGTCTTGGTCTTTGCACCACTTCAAGATTATAACTAGATGAACTGGATTTTAGATCGGGCTTTATTAACCATTTCATTTGAAATTAATTGGAGTAAAAAAAAAAAAAAAAAAAATTATGACTGATTACATTATTATGAGTGACGAGAATGCTATAGTTGCTTGCACCCCAACACATAATCACGAATTGAAATAAAGGCCCCAACGCCTTTATCTTCCACCAGTTCTACTTTGGGTGCTCACCCTTTCTACAAGCTTCTATCAATCGCCAATAATGGAGACAGTCTTCAACAAAAACCAAGAAAGCAATTCAAATAAAATAAAGAAGTGTAGTCTCTCTGAGGATAAAGAAATTCAAATAGCTGAAATTCACGTGAGAAAAGATTAATGTGACAAATTACAAGGACTTAAGTGTTTTCAAAATCTCAATTCCTAATTAAGAGTTCCAGTTTTTCTTTCAAAAATCGAATAATAATAAAATTTTAAATACTAATTATAATATTATAAAATTAAACTAATCCACCACAACCCCCTCTCCCTCATAAGACGACGACGCTGCCCATCTCTCTTATCCAGCGACACGTCGCCCTTCTCTCTTTGTGCATGGTGCGCTACGACTACTTCGTTGCCAGCAGCGCCGCTCACAGAGGCCGTGCAGCCACTGCCCGATCTATATACGGGGCAATGCTGAGGCGATCAATGGACGACAGCACTGGGCACACAGCGACTCTGTACCCATAGCGTACAACGTCTGAGACGCTGTTTGTAGCACCACTGCACGCAGTCGCCATGCGAAGCGCAACGTTGTAGCGCAGCATCGTTGCATCGAGGTGATACGTAGATGGACAGCGCCGAGCGACGTTGAGAAATTTGTAGTTTGTGTTGATCGCAGACGGTGAAGGATTGCTGCAACAGCTTTGAGATGATTTTTCGAGGTGGTTTTATGGATTTTTTTCTTTCGATATGCTATGTCGGAGTGTTGGTGGTGGTTCAAGTCTGTGGTTTGTATTGATTGCCGACGTGAATGGTTTCTGCAATGGTTTTGAGATGATTTCTTGAAGTTTTAAACATTATTTCTTAATTTTGAAATGGGTTACAGATAAACTCATAGATATGAAATTTTCCCGAGACTAATTTTAGACTAGTGTGCTCGTTTGGCCTTAACCAGTTCAACTCGTGTGATCTTTCTAGGCTTTAGTATCATATTAAAAGGTCAAACCTTATAAACATGAGTATCTCAAATTCGTGTATGTTAGTTTAACTTTTTATATTTAGTTCATGTTTGTCTCCCTTTTAAATAAAATTCTTTAATTTTTATATTCATTTTCAATTATACATTTACATAATAAAATATTTTGAACATTTTTTTCTACTTTTTAACCATACATTCTCCAAAAAATCACTATTCAAAATATCATATATTTTTTTCAAAATAATAGCCATCAAACAGAGGCTTATTCGATATGATATTTATTCTTAACTATTAGGGCCAGCTTGAGAGTTTTATTTTCACCGATTTTGACAGATTTTGGATGGCACCATTTATGAAGAGTTTAAAAAAAAAAAGGTGCTTGTTAGATTTTTTAGGCATCAATTTAGGATGATTTAAAACTCAACCAAAAATTGTGTAGTGTAATTTTGACTAATACTCTTAACTTACTAAATCAGTGATTTTTGACCGTTTCTCAAATTAACTTCTAATTTTGCCCTTTAAAAAATAATTATTTTCGACAAACATATTTTGTTTAATACTAATTTAAAAATAAAAATATACTAAATAAAAAATCATTTATAAGCAAAAAATATTATAATATAATTAAAATATTACCTGTAAGTAAAATAAAAAATATATATTTGTATAAAAATATTACTAATAAGACAAAAAAATTACTTATATAATATAAAAGTTACGAATAAGTAAAAAAATTGCTTATGTGTAAAAATTATTTAAAAGTACAAAATTAACTTATAATTATAAAATTTATATATATCTAAGAAATAGTAATATAAAATTTTAAGCAAATATTTAACTTTATTTAATTTTTTAAATTAAATACTAACTTATATGTAAAAAAAAATATTATAAGTAAAAAACTTTATACAAGAAACGATAAACTCAAAATTTATCCAGGGACATATATGTAATTTTTTTTTTTTTTTTTTTTTTAAAAAACTTTCAGAATCAGTGGATAATAAACTCTCAAACATGGATTTGACTATTTTAAAAATCGCTGCTAAAATCACTGATAACCGGTCCGCTCATAAACATTTATAATTGGTATTTTAAAAAACATCCATAAACGGTACGCGAAACTCCCAAGCATGCTCTTAATGAATACTTCACATTTATTTCTATCCGGAAAATTGAATTCAGGACTTGATAAAGAATAATGCTGCTTGGCCAAGGTGATTGACAGGAAATCGGATAACGAGGTGGGGTGACAATAATTGATTGAATGTTTTTTTAAACTGTCAAATAATATATCGACACATCTTCTTATTTTTTAACTTGTCGTTGAGCCTATGTGTACAGTATAACTCCTTGATGAATAGATAACATTTATTTCAATACAGAAAGCTGTCCTACAAATATTTATCAACCACCTTCTTTTGGATACCCACTACATCTTTAAAAGGGACACTTGCCCTACACTGAGGATTTATCAAAGGCATAATTACAAAAATCAAGTGTAAAATTTACACCAATTCAAAAATCAGGGGCCAAACTTTATTTTTCAAAAATCAGGTAATATATAAACATCATAACCCTAATTTTTTACCCTACCCCTCTTCTCTCTCTCTCTCTCTCTCCCTCGCTCCCCCCTCCTTTCTGCCGGCAGCAGCAGCACCGGCAGCGGCAGCGGGCGAGCAGCAGCAAGCTGCTGCCGGTGCTCGCAGCAGCTTCGGCCGCTGCTGAGAGCAGCAGCTGCCGCTGCAACGGCTTCCGGCGACGGCGGTGGTTTTTTGTTGGCGGATCTGTGTGGTGGTTGGATGTTTATATTTATTGTTGTTGGTGGCAGATTTATTGTTGGTGGTGGCGGCGTCGCGGTTCAGTTTTCGTTTGTGTTGGTCTATCTGTGACTTGTGACCAAGTATTTTGTAGTAGTGTATTTAGTCTGTGACCAATCAATCAACTGTGACCTAAAAATTTAATAATCTGTGACTCAAAATTAATGTGACCAATTAATTTAAAATCTGTGACCTCGAAATAATATGTGACGTAAAAAAATTTTGATCTGTGACCTCGAATAATCAAATTTCACGATATGTGACCATTAAATAAATCTGTAACTTATAATTATGAATCTGTGACCATTAATCATAAACTGTGACTTTATTATCATTATTTAATAAATATTTTTAATTAATTAAATTTATACCTGATTTTTGAATTTTCAAACTATTTACCTTATTTTTGAATTGAGGTAAAGAAAACACCTTAAATATGAATTTTTCCCTTTATCAAATATATGTTGCCTGAGAAAATCAGTCAAAAGAAATTTATAAATAATTCATATTACGTCACCTTGACAGTGATTTAAGATAAATAGATGGGAAGCCTTCATCAAGAACATGTTTACGTAAGTGTGTATTAATTATTATTTCAAAGTTAAACTCATTTAAAGTGATCTTTAAAGTCACCGGACTTTAGGCATATAAAAAAGTAAAGTGGAAGATTTTCATAACTAAGGAATTAAGTTTGATCAATTTCAAATTTAAGAAATTAAGTTTAAAATTTCAAATTTAGGTTTTTTTAAATTTTATTTATAATTTAATTAATTAAACATATATTTTATTTATTAAATACATTAAAGTCACAATTTCATATAATTTAGTCGCAAATTCCATATAATTGATCACAAAAAATAATTTTTATATATCACAAGTTATTTTACGATCACAATTCAAAAATCTTATAGGTCATAATTTGTTCATTGATCACATATCAAAAACAATTATAAGTCACGACTTATTTTATTGACACAAAACATAAAATCAATTGATCACAAATTATATTTAGGTCACAATTTATCAAATTATGGATAATAAATTAATAAATTTTTAGGCCACACAATATTTATTGGTAACAATTTATCTATCTCATTGGTCACATAATGTTTATTGGTCACACACTAACTAATTTATTGATCACAATCAACCAAATCAATTATGACAACCACCAACACTTGTGACAATCACCACACCGTTACAACAACTCAAACCACTGTCACCAGAACCACCAACACCACATCCCGGCAACGAAATTAACCATCGTCCTGAATACCGTAGCCAACATCACCATCACCACCAACACCACAACCCACACACCACCACCTAAACACCGTACCACCACAACCACGATCACCACCAGATCCCCGACCACCCGTAGCACCACCATAATGACTTGTACCACCACCGCAACCCACCCCCGTACAAACATCGTCACGGCGCCAGTAGCCAACCAAAGGGTGTCCCCTGCCAAGGTCCCTAGAGTCCCTACCACCACTACCTTCACTGTGCCGTCACCGCCTGGTCCATTACCAGATCCAACATAATCATTACTACCCAAACACCACCACCACCACCACAGCCCCCATCCACCAACTGAAAACACAACCCAAAAATCCCACAACCCAAAAATTTCAACTCTATTGTTTAACTATATTTGAATTATTTCTTATCATTTTCTGAAACAATAATGAAAATAAAACTGATAAATTTTATGTTCTAAAATGCATAAAATATTATCCTTCAAATTAAATTTTAGTTCAACAATCTTCATACACCAGATCACGACGATGCAGATCTCCCGACCACAACACAAAAATAACCATGACCACCATCGCCGCACGCATGCAAGCGCACACAGCCAACCATCGCACCGCACCCGCACCCACAACAACACCGCACCACTCAAAAATAATAAAAAAAAGGAAAAGGAGAACATATCGGGATCGCGTAGAGGCGCCGTCGTGAAGCAGCGGCACGCTACGCAGAGCTACCCTATCCGTAGGAAGAAGTCTCTCAATGCTGCATCTCTGATGCCGTGCCTCAACGCTGGAGTGCCATCTCGTCGAGGGGGAGAGAGAGAAAAAGTGAGAGAGAGTAAAGAGAGTAGGAAAATGATTAATTTGATTTTGTAATATAATTATTAATATTAAATTTTTTAATTATAATCTGATTTTTGAATAAACAAACTTTGTACCTGATTTTTGAAATTGAATCTTAAAACAAAGGACTGTGTGTGATTTCCTCTAATAAGGGTCTAATTATATGTAGAGACTTGTTTTCTTTTGTTTTATTTCATGATGCGCAAAAATACATGTACATGAAAATATATATTAAGGTTATGATCCTCAGTTCATATGTGTGTTCTCATTCTCTTGGCCATCCCATTATCAGAAACAATAACAAAACTTCTCTATGAGAGAAATAGTATTGTAGAGGAAGATCAAGAATCAGCAGCCATCTTCGTTCCCAATGGATCAAGGTATGCTTTCGGTCTTATTCTTTTGTTGATTTGACATGGAATATCTTGACATAAATATAAGGTTTTCTTTATTAAGCCTTTGTTTGAAATTCATTTTTTTTTCATTTCAACCACACATTCTATCAATAAAATAATGATACACATAAACCCAAAAATTCTCCTTACTTTTTAGTCACGCATTCTTCCATCAATCACTATTTCAGATCAAAATTCTTCTCCAAAATGGATGTCAAACACAACCTAAGGATCAATGTTTAAATTTCGAACACAACGTGCATTTGTGTCAACAACCAACCAATATTGGTTGCCCATAAATTTTTGATGGATGATTCGTCTTGTACATCAAGGGAGTCATAATGGTGTCCATAATGGACACATGGCTCCTCCCTATTGGAGGGTGTGCTGACATTATGGACACCATTATGACTCCCTTGATGTACAACTAGCACCACCCATTTTTTATTCAACATCCTACTACGTATTCATGGTGCAAATTAGATCAAGCGTGACTCCATCAATATTCATCTTCTACTTCAAAGATGCTGTTTCAAAATTTATCCGAATTTCATAATTCATTCACTTCTCACAAATTTACAAATCAAGCAAGATAATGGTAATTGTTTAACTATATTTGAATTATTTCTTATCATTTTCTGAAACAATAATGAAAATAAAACCGATAAATTTTATGTTCTAAAATGCATAAAATCTTATCCTTCAAATTAAATTTTAGTTCAACCAAAAACCAACCTTTGTTAGCCATACAGAAATAAATTCTAAAAACAAACATTAATGGTATAGGTTTTAGGACTATGACATTAAAATTTGTCATAAATATGTGTGAATAATAATGGTGTCGATTGAGATCGAAAGACGCGCTCAGCCACTAATGCAGCTGTTGGGCCAGGTGTGGGTTGGATAGGGGCATGGGCTGTGATTTGTGATCACACAGAGACAATGGTGGCGGCACAGATTAAGAGAGATCAGTGGGGTTGGATTCTTGAAGAGGATGTGAATGCCCATTAACTCCTGGAAGGTCAAGTTGTCGAATGTGACTCTCTCCAAGTTTTTCAGAGTTCCCAAGCTGAATTTTCGTACGCGTCAAATGCAATGTTTTGCGAGATATCAAAATAGTTATGGAAAAAGTTAGTTGTGACTTTTGTCTCTTTATTGCAGGTTCCAATGGTAAAGTAGCCCACAAATTAGCTTTGTTTGACAATTTTGTAGAGGAGTCAAATCACGTTTTTAGCACGAATTATGGGTAGCTATGTCAACGAGTCGAGTCGAGCCGAATCGAAAAAAAAAAGCTCGGGCTCAGCTTGAACTTTTTTTGATCAAGCTGAGCCGAGCAAAGCTCGATCAAAAAAATGAGGCTCGGCCTGGACTTTCTTATGTTCTAAAATGCATAAAATCTTATCCTTCAAATTAAATTTTAGTTCAACCAAAAACCAACCTTTGTTAGCCATACAGAAACAAATTCTAAAAACAAACATTAATGGTATAGGTTTTAGGACTATGACATTAAAATTTGTCATAAATATGTGTGAATAATAATGGTGCCGACTGAGATCGAAAGACACGCTCAGCCACTAATGCAGCTGTTGGGCCAGGTGTGGGATGGATAGGGGCATTGGCTGTGATTTGTGATCACACAGAGACAATGGTGGCGGCACAGATTAAGAGAGATCAGTGGGGTTGGATTCTTGCAGAGGATGTGAAGGCGAATGTGACTCTCTCCAAGTTTTTCAGAGTTCCCAAGCTGAATTTTCGTACGCGTCAAATGCAATGTTTTGCGAGATATCAAAATAGTTATGGAAAAAGTTAGTTGTGACTTTTGTCGCTTTATTGCAGGTTCCAATGGTAAAGTAGCCCACAAATTAGCTTTGTTTGACAATTTTGTAGAGGAGTCAAATCACGTTTTTAGCACGAATTATGGGTAGCTATGTCAACGAGTCGAGTCGAGTCGAGCCGAATCGAAAAAAAAAAGCTCGGGCTCGGCTTGAATTTTTTTTTATCAAGCCGAGCCAAGCAAAGCTCGGTCAAAAAAATGAGGCTCGGCCTGGACTTTTGCACCGAGCCGGCTCGGGTTTTTGAATTTTTTTTTTAAATGGCTGTAGCTAGAAAAGCAGGCATCTTTTCTACAAGCTGCCTTCAGAGACAGTTCTGTAATTTTTTTTTTTTTAATGGTGGGCTCGGCTGGGCTAGGGCCGGCCCGGGCCTTGGCTCGATTACACCGAGCCCGAGACGGGCTTTTTTCGAGCCGAACTTGAGCCGTCGAGCTTTGTTGCCATCCCTAATTATGGGAGGGAGCACCAATCGAACTGGTTCGAGTCCCACAACAATTTTGTAGAGGAGTCAAATCACGGTCCAAATGGATGCCTTTTTTTTTTTTTCTTCTTTTGATAGTCATTCTTGGTGACATTACTCGATGAAATTCAGAAAAGAAAATGTTCAATTATTTATTGATACGATCAATGTTCTAAAATGCTTAATTTTCTCTTCAACCATAAACCATCATTCGTCACTAATAAATTTGTAGTAGCTTCCATGAACCTTTTATCACTGCTCAATTTGTCTGAAACTCTTAATGTTTTTTAATAGGTTTCGTGATCAACCAAAGATATATAAGGAAACAAATATAATTCATATTAAACAAATCCTTTTATATACCTAAAATTCTTCAACACAGATCGGGCGTTTGAATTTCTTAAAGCATAAATGGGGATTTATTTTAAATTTTAATTTCTACTTTTTACATTTTTGCAATTGTTCATTTATGTACGATATAGACTTTCAAGAATAGCTGTCCCCCAATTGATGGCAGGAGGCGGTGGAGTAAGTGTAGTACGTTACACTTGTATACGTAAAATTTAATTACACGGTTTTATGTCTCCGTTGCAGCTGGTTTTGTCAAACTCAGAAGCCACTCTATTTATTAATGACTTAACAACAATATCAAAAATTGAAGGATGAAAGTCAAGAACACTATGGAGATTGAGCAAGATGAAGCATTAGAGCCAGTGAGTCCTAGTGCCCAATATTTGAAGAGCTCAGTGTTATCATTCACTATTTTATGCGTTTTGGAATTAGAAGTTCCAATTGACGTTTATACTATCATGACACTCGTCAAAGATGTATTCTTACCCATAAATCATCGCTTCTCTTCAATCATGGTGAGTTTTATGATCTTGATCAAGCATCGACCCTGGTCGACTAGGGTTCCATGCATGTTACAACCTATGTTTGTAGTTAACTTAAATTTTTATCAATCTTTTTTAGCTAAATCAAATGTGATATAATATAGACAAAAAGTGTATTTGTTCAAGCAGGTTTTGTCGAAAGGAGAAAAGAAATGGAAGAGGGTGGAGGTAAATCTAAAAGATCATGTAAACGTGCCTGTTTTTCAAAGTGATATGTCAACAGACTATTATGATGAGGTTTTCAATGAATATTTATCAAAACTTGCAATGGAACAATTTCCAGAAAATAGACCTTTGTGGGAAATTCACATAGTTAAGTACCCAACAAGAAATGCAGCTGAGAATTTGATATTCAAACTTCACCATTCACTTGGAGATGGCTATTCTTTAATGGGAGCCCTTCTCTCCTGTCTTCAAAGACTCGACAATCCTTCTATGCCATTAACATTCCCTTCACGCCAGCCTAACTCGAGGCCTAGTCGAAACAGCCACGACTTTTTCTGGCCCGTGTCCCAGTTCGTTTCAGGATTGATCAACACAGCATACGATTTCGGATTGAATCTGTTGAAGAGCAGTTTGATCAAAGATGATAAATCACCTATTAGATCAGGTGAAGATGGAGTGGAGTTTCGACCAATTGTTTTAACTACTACTACTTTTTCCATGGATCACCTCAAGCAAATCAAGGACAGGCTTAAAGTGGTAAAATCTAATGACTTCTCTCTCTTTTTGTTTCCTTGTTCACTTCTTCTTTTCATTCAATTTTCTTATGCTTTAATCATGATAAAATAGAAGTTGAGAAAAGATCATGCTCTAGATTACACTTGACGCATGTCCATCCATACATGTACATATGTACTGTAATTTCTTAAATCGTGTTGACATGTGTGTATGTACTAGTGAATGGGTTGGATAATGTTAGTTTGAAAAATGCTAAGTGTACATAATTATTGTATATAGGGGTGTCCATAACCCTCACATTGGGGTGACACTAATTATGTACACCAAGCAAAATCCTAATTTTTAAGTTTATTTTTCTTTTTTAAATCCGTTAAATGCTATAATGTCCGAAAAAGTTATGAGAGTAACATGTGCCTAAAATAAGTCCTACACGAGTCATTTAAAATTTGGAGAGTTAGGGCTCCCACTGCCTATCTTTATATATAAGGAAGATGCTACACGTACATAAAGGCGTACATCCCCCTCACGTGAAGTCCGTGCCCCTCATGTGAGTGGGGTGTACACCCCGATGTGTACAATTATCATTTTCCATATACGAGCAACTCTGATTTCCAAAGAATCATCATGAATCGACCAAATACTTGAGATCCTTTTAAAGCTTGCATTTCTTTTACAGACAATTAATGATGTGATTACTGGGATAGTCATATTCGGCACGCGGTTATACATGCAAAGAGTGAATGAAGATTCAGGTCAAGCCAAATGTACAACACTTGTACTACTTAACACTCGAGCTATCGGAGGTTATAAGTCAGTGAATGAGATGATCAAACCTAATGCAGAAATGCCATGGGGTAATCGTTTCGCATTCTTACAGGTTGTTATTCCCAAATTGTCTACCCAGGAGTTGAACAATCCAATAAAATTTGTAAAAGAAGCACACCAGTTGATCAAAAGGCAAAGAAATTCTGCATCCGTTTATCTAACTGGCCACTTTCTTGACGCCATTCGACAAATTAGAGGTCCTGAGGTATGCATATTAATGTCCAATGTCATAAACTTATTTCCCCTCAAGTTCTTTTTTGCCTCATTTTTCATTTGTACAAGTGTGATATCATGTTAAGCCCTTATTTTACCTTCATTTCTTAAATTTATTTTTTTCAATAAAAAAATTTATGGGATTTACAACTTTAATCAATTTTTCAACTGCACAATTTAGCAACTTTTATGACTTGTTTCAGCTCCATTTTTTTGGTGTAGAATGCATTTTCAAATAGTAAATTGATAGAGAATTTGTGGTTAAAAATGAAGGAAATTTTTTTGGATTGCGTGTAATATTATTTTATTAAAAAACGTGTAATTAAAAAGAAGTGAGAGAAAATTGTATTTTCAAAAAAATGGGAATCAAACAAGGGTTTATTAAATCTAATTTCTGTCTAACGAAATAGGGCATAGTTGTCATACTCGACCCGGACATTGACCTGAACAATGTAGCGGGTCAATGAGTTAATAGTTCAACCGACGAGTCATTGCATAAAAACTTATAAAAAAAATATGAAGTATAAATTTTTTTACAGGGGAAAAATTAAAATATTTAGGTTTATAAAATAAAGTAAAATGTTGGACCAAATTTTTTTTAAAGAATATATTTTTATAAAAACTATAAATGATTCATTAGTTGTTGCACACAAGTAATACTCAAGTATTTTGTATTTAAGTGGACATTATTTTGTATCCATTGTTTTTCTTAGAGATCCAAGGTCCGGACCGGGTAAATCACCGGTTATCTCGATCAAAGTCCAATTTTGACCGAATCAAGTGTATTTCTATCAATTTAATCTGCCCGGTCAAGAGTCTGGGTCTCCAAGTTTTGCCCGGCTGGACCGGGTAGTTTTTATAGCTACGAAATAGGGGCTAAAATTATTAGTTCATAATTACAGGAAATTATGGATAATTTAAGAGAGATGAATTTCGTTCCCTAGCCACTTATGGGGCTGTAAACGAATAATGTCCACTTTTTGAATTTTTTGACAAATAAAACATTCTCAACTAAATGCTCCCTCCCTATTTTTACACTAATTTCAAGCATTCTTGTCAAATAAGACGTTTGATTAAAATTTCTAATCCATTTAGACACTCTCTTCCTTTTTGCTCGAATTTTGAACCATTTAAACATTCTTGTCAAAGTAGACAATGTGGATCGGAGTTCTTAATTCAACCCAAAAAAAAAATGCATTTTTTCCATTTTAATGTGCATTAAACAGGGTTTAGGGTTCATTTGACAGGACTTGTCAAAGTAGACAATGTGGATCGGAGTTCTTAATTCATTTAGACACTCTCATTCCAAGTCGTCTGAGAAAAAAGAAAAAATTAGTAGTCTAGAAAACTTTCCCTCAAAATTAACGTTTCATTATTGATTGATAAAAGTTGCATATTTGTCTAACGTCCAGAGGAAATTTTTTAAGGCAAGAAGTTCACATATTTCCTATATAAATAAATCATGTGGATTACTGCCCATCTAAACTAAGTTATATTAAGCCCCGGTTTGAGATACATTATAATTTTCATTCTCATTTTTTTACTCAGTTTCAGTCATACATTTTTCAATAAAATAATATTTTTATCACATCAATAATTTTTTATTCTTTTTCAACCACATATTCACCGTCACATCACCCAAAAAAAATTCATTTTTCCCATTTTAATGTGCATCAAACGGAAGCGTTTTTAAGAGACCCTTTATTTATAATTTTTTTAATGTATTTTAGAGATTATTTTTAATTTAGAAAGTCAAAAATTTTATATACTTCAACAAACTCTCTATTTTGCTTTTCTCAAACAACGTTTATTGATTTATCTTCATATTTTATTTAACACAAATTTTTATATGTCAATTGACCAATCAATTTAAATATGATTTGAATAATTTAAGAAGCAGAGTATTGAAATATATAATTTATTAAATATAATTATTGTGCATTAAGAATAAATAGTGAGTTCGCTATCTAATAAATGTAGAAATTAACATAGCCTATATTTCGCCTCCATTTAAAAAAAAAAAAACAAAAACAAAAAACCTATTTTTTTTCAAAATTTATTTTCAACCACACATTCTCACATAAAATTATTTTACACATAAATTCAAAATTCTTCATTATTTTACATTTTGGCAGAAAAATATGGCTCAAACAAGGGAATAATCAATTAAATTGCTGAGGCAGCATATTTAACAGAGATTGTGGCCTTATACGTATAAATCTCGGTCTAGATTATCTGTTTTCTTGAAGGTTTTTTTTTAACAAGTCTATTTTCGCTTATGCGGGATTTTTAAAAAAAAGCAATTTACGATTGTATTGGAGATGCTCTTAGTTTCTCGTGCCATTTTCATATCGAACATTTTTCTATAAGGGTATATTTTGCCAATTTTTGTTATAATAATTTTTTGCTAAATTAGTTCATTTTCATCAAAGTAAATTATCATCATTTAATCATTTCATGTGCATATTTGGCAGTTTCGACAAGATTGACTAGCAACAGACCAAGTATTATATTATTTTAGTTTTTTCAATAATAATACTGAATAAAATGAAATCATTGTACTGAATATGCAAGGATAATGTGGAAATCGGTGTTATGTAACAGGCTGTTGCCCGATCCATCCATGGCTCATTGCATAATTCGAGCCTGACAATATCAAATATGATGGGGCCTGTGGAACCAATGGCTTTAGCTAATCGACCAATTAAAGGATTGTACTTTGCTGTGGCTGGGGCACCTCAGGTACTCTATTTTACCATTTCAAGAGCTTCTTATACTTCAGTTAGCTTATAAATTTAGACTTTAAAATTAACTATCGAAAATATACTTTCGCCTTGCCAACTCCAACGTGGGTTAACTCTACTGGGCACGGTTGACAACCCCCTCGACCGGCCCCTCCTCGGTAACTCTAGTAAAACTCTCTTAACAAACGTGTCCACAACTCACAAATGGTACTTTAAATTTGGTCTACGAATTTAGCTTCTTGTTCAACATGAGCTCCACCTAAAACCATTGCAAGATTGAATAGTTAAATATAAATTGAATTTACATAATTGCAAGTTTTTGCAACACGGCGCGATCAAGAGTCAAGACTCATTATTTGATTAAGAACTCGATCCACGTGATTTTCATAATCAGGCCACAATGAAATTTAATCTGTTAATCTTTTAAGATCTAACATTACGCAGAACTACATAGAAAGAATTTACTTATTTATATATCCCTTCAAAGCTTTTTCAAGTAAAAATCTAAGAATTTCCAACTAAATAGTGTTAATATTCTCTCTTAAAAATTTCTACCTTTCAATTCATTTATTTATCTCTTGATTGTTGCCTTGTTGTGCATGCATGCTGAACTATGCAGAGCCTTTCAGTAACAATGGTGAGTTACGTGGGGAAGCTGAGAATTTCGATGGGAGTGGAGAAAGGTTTCATAGACCCTGATAAGTTCAAGTCTTGTATCGAAAATGCCTTCGAGGCCATTTTCAAAGCTGCACTGGAATCTCCCGCTGAAACAAAATTATAGGAAGCTTTACCCTTTAGTATTCCAAACGTGCATCTCAAATTTATTTTGCTATATTTTATATTTGTAGTTATCACAGTCTGATCTAATGATTATGAACATACTTTATATGTGGGACAGATTAAAAGAAGATATGTAAACAGATGATGTATGAGTTTATCATTTCAGATTACTAAGTAGATGTTATATTTAAACCCATACAAAGCCAAATATATTGTTTAAGCCAGAAAAGTAATATAATGAATTAGAAGATGCTTCTAAAACCATTTATCGAGAATTACCTTTGGTCGTTACAAGAATCCAGTTCTTATCGTTCCGTTAATTTTGTTGGAGAATGCTTGTTGTACATCATTATTTACATAATTTTTTACCGATTGATGAAGTGTCAAAAAGAAAGTGGAGAGTTTTTTTCTTTTATTTGGTCGATGATAAGATTTTGATCCAATTAAATCTTCCTGCATCATCCGTTGATAAACAAATCTATAAATTGTGATGTATGTTTAGCATGACCGAAATTTGTTATACCATTGGAATGTCATAGAGAGAAATAAATTGATGTGCTTTGTTGAAATTAGTTGACTAAGGATGAGCAATGTTTATACATTGGAAAAAAGAACATCGACATATAAATAGCATTACTCAAAAGTTTTATATTATTATATTTTTTGTAATTGGTTTCTTTTAGTTTTTATTAGTCATAAGTGCAAAATTTTCTTTTTAACAATGACCTAAAGTTTTTAATTGTTATATGGATGATTTCCATTTCTGTGTACCGACGTGCTACATATATGAAAGATTGGGGTCCCTTGTTATTTTTTTTTTTATCTAAAAATCACACTTAACCCATTGTTTGGTACACATTAAAATTTTCATTTTCATTCTTCTACTTATTTTCAACCACACATTTTTTAATAAAATAATATTTTCCATCACATCAATAACTTTCCTTCTTTTTCAACAACACATTCTCCAACAATCTACTATTCCAGAATACGTTCTTTCAAAATAATGTGGTTCAAACACACCCTTATCTGGGTCACCAAATGTGGATATTTATGAGTGTTTTCATGTTTAGATACTTAATTTAGTACGTTTATTGATTATTTTAATTTAGTATATTATTCATTGAAAAAGAAATGGTTGAATAACTCGTCAATCCAAATTGATTGATATTTTTCCCTGTAAAATTGTAAGACGAGTTGTATTTAAGTGATTGTTTAAAACATTTTCGCATTCTTATTTGATTGTAATATAAATACTTTGAATATTTTTTTTATTGTTGACTTTAAGTTAACAAATTTAGTTCCATAAATTCTTATAAATGAAAAAATTACTTGCTTGCTATGATTTAGAAGTCTAAATTCTAAAATTCGCCTCAGGTTTCGTGAAACACAAGCATGACTTGAACTTATTTTGATTAATGAAACATTTCTCCACCGACGTGACAATTCTTGTCTTTTTAGCATAACTCACCATCGTTACTTATAGCCACTTCTTCCAAAGGCCCCATCACATTTGATATTATCAGGCTTGAATTATTTAATATGCCGTGGATGTATCGGGTTATTGCCTGTTGCATCAAACCCAAATTATTTAGGACAAAATTTTTTTTGAATGATTTTCAACAAGGGGTTATAACATGGTTGAGTGCAAAGTATTCTATGTTAATTTGAAACCGAAGCTGGTACATATTTAATGTTCATGTTGTACACAATTAGACTAGACAATTCAGCAAAGTTAAAAAGCTCCAAGAAATAGATAATAGATCCTTGGACCACATCTCCAACACTAATATGGATTGCATTTAAATGGCTACTACATAAGTTAAATATAGGCAATGTCTACAAAAGTTACTCTCCAATGTGACATGTCTATGTCTAGCTGATTTGGTAAGAAAAGTAAACATTATTAAGATGATCGTCTAGATGTGCATAGAATGAGTCACCATATTTCAAATTTTCTCCTCTTATGCTTTCTCGTTTCTTATTTTATCTCAATATACAATAGAGTTGAAATTTGAATTATAGATGCACTTATTGAAGATGAAAGTTGAATTATAGATGAACTAATTGGAGATGAAATTCTAACTAGATCGCGTATTCATTAGACATTAATGCCCCCTAGATCGAAAGCATTTATTTTTTATGTCACCTAAGTTGCTATTAATGAAATGTATTGGAGATGCTTTATCATGTTGGTTGTGGCTTTTTAGGAAACAAGAGTTTTGGCCACTTAATCAATCTCTTTGGGATCCTAGTTAGTAGGTCCATGTCTGGTATATAGTATAAAACAAGACTATATACAATTAAAAAAAGAAAAAAGAAAACTCCTTCGGGGGTGGCCGAGTTGGTGGAGTAGATAAACGTGGAGATTGAAAGTCGCGAGTTCGAATCCCCTGCCAACACTTCATCGATCGAGCTAGTCGCACCGGACTTGCCTAGTGCGGTTTATCTCTCCTGTGTGATTTACGACTACTATACATGGAGCGAGGTTTACCCAGTGCGCACTCACGGGTAGCGTCTGCGGGTTTCTACGTAAAAAAAAAAAAAAAGGGAAGCAAAAATCTTGTTTATAAATTATAACATTGTACTATCCCATGTCATTTCATCCAAAAGGCTCAACTAATACCGCAGTTGAATTTAGGGTTAGAAATGCCCCCATGATAAAATAAGATATTATGACTACAGAAATTTTGAAAAATATTATGTTCGTCACTTTTCAGTTTTATGAAAAAAAAAAAAAAAAAAATCAAGTTGTAATTTTCGTGTTACACTTCAAAGTATATTATTTTATGAGGCAACAAAAAAGCATCTTAAATACTGGAAATATGGTGAACTGTGTTCTAACAATTTTTTCATTACAAGAATTGCTTTGAGGAGAAAGAATTTGCTAATTATTTTGCTACCCTAGGGGCGGGTGGATGTTGAGGACAATGTATTTTATTATTACAGAGAACAAAATGGGAAGTAGGAAATAATAATCGCTAAAAGGAGAATATATTTGTAAATCGAGATATGTGTATTACACAGTATACTTAAAGCAGATTCGTTCCCTCGCGTAAGTGCTTGAGATTTCATTGATGTTTGTCTACCAAGATACAATTGAGAAACCAATAAAATCCAAATATGCAAACAAAGAATAATGGAATTTCGCGTGTAGATTAAAGGAAAAACCAAATGTATAAATAAGCTCTAATGGAAAATTAACAAACTGGGAGTTATAGATGTTAAATCTCTCTGTTAACACATACATAAATCATATGAGTGTCTGGAGTTAGAGAATTTGGAAGGTTATTTGGAAAAAAATGCATAGAAAATTAAGGTAAAACGTGGACACTTCTAAATGATCAATTTTCATTAGTTCGATTTGGTATTCATATACGCAAGGTAACCATATATAAACTAATCTTGCCTTAATCATTTTCATATGTGAAACAAACTTTAATTGTTTTCTCTCCAACTTATAAATTCCTTCCAATTTGTACACTTTAAATTCCAATTTCTCATTCATCCAATCATCAATTTTAACAAGTAAACATATAATTTCGATATCTTACGGAGGAGAACACAAATCTACCAGAACAAAGGAACGAATATCACTCGAAATCATGTCAAAACAGCCCATACACACACATTTTTACAACAGTTGAAATCCACCAGCAATGGCATGGACGGCTTCTTGCTCAATGAGCTGAATATGGATGTTGTATTTCACACTTTACATCCTTGAGAGAATCTCTAATAGAGTTGTGGATTGCACTAAAAAGAGTCACATGACTCTAAAATGATTACATGACTTTTCCAAGTTCCATAACAATAGAATAAATTCCTTTGTTATTTCGATGGAGGACATGGAGTGAGTGTAGTAGTGTCAATCGAGCCGAGCGGCTCGTCGGCTCAGCTCGTGAAAAAACGAGCCCGAGCCGAGCCGACCCTACTAGGCTCATTTTTTACGAGCGACTCGTGGGGGTTTTTTTTTTTTTTGTAGCTGAAAATGTATAGTTAAAAAAAAAAAAAAGATTAAAAAAGTCGAGCTCGCGAGCTAAAGCTCGGCTCGGCTCTCGAGTAACGAGCTTGTGGGCCGAGCCGAGCTCGTGCTTATACGGGCTGAGCCAGCTCGGCTCGGCCCATTGCTGTCACTAAGTGAGTGGATAAAACCAACATTCATTTCTCATCAAACAAATACTAAAAAAGATTCATAAGATACAACCTTAAAAACTATTTACTAAAATAATCCAAATATTAATATCCGACCAAATTTTAAATGACTTTAAACAAAGCAGAAATTAATGAACTTTAGAACTAGAATAAAGTTTGAGCATCACTCTAGTGCTGCTTTGGAAATTGCCTCAAAGGCACATTCAATGCATGACTTGAACTTATTCGGATCAATGAAACCTTTCTCCACTGACATGACAATTCTCAACTTTTCCACATAACTCATCATTGTTACTTGAAGACTCTGCATAATTCAGCCACAACATGTTATGAACAACCAATCATTTCAATGTAAACATATAAAGTGCAGCATTGCAATTTTTCTTAAAACAAAAAAACTACTATCAAGCATGTCTCAAAGAGACTATAATCAATTAATCTCATTCGAGAATCGGGATGTCTATATTTGAAAGCTTAAACAGAAGCTAATTTTATATGCAATTACCTGCGGTACTCCGACCACCGCAAAGTAAAATCCTTTAATTGGGATATTAGCTAAAGCCAATTGTTCCACAGGCCCCATCAAATTGGATATTGCCAGGCTTGAATTGTTTAATGTGCTGTAGATGTATCGGGATGTTGCCTGTTGCATCAAACCTGAACTGTTGGATATTTTTTCGTACAAAACTAGAGAAGAACCCAAAAGTAAACTTGCAAACACTGGTAAAATATGAGATGAAAATAAGCTTTGTTACATGGAAAATCAATATACATACCTCAGGACCTCTAAATTTTGTGATGGTTTCAAGAAACCGACCCGTCAGATAAACTGATGCAGAATTTCTTTGCCTCTTGATTACTTGCCGGGCATTGTAAACAAATTTGAGTGGATTGTTTAACTCAGAGGCAGTCAATTTAGGAATAGAAACGTGCAAGAATGCAAAACGATTACCCCATGGCATTTCTGCATTAGGTTTGATCATCTCACTTACTGACTTGTAGCCTCCAATGGCCCTAGTGTTGAGTAGTACAAGTGCTGTACAGTTCGTTTTACTGGAATCTTGATTCTCTCTTTGCATGTATAATCGGGTTCCAAACATGATTACCCCAGTAATCACGTCATTAAGCGTCTGTGAACGAAATGCAATACTTAAATGTGTGAACTTATACGAGCATAAAAAAAATGAGAAAATGGCTATCAATAAGAAAACAAGAAAGAAAAGGAAGCCCCAAGAATTTACCACTTGAAGTTTGGTCTTTATTTGCTTAATGTGTTCAATGGAAAATGTAGTTGTAGTTATAGCAAATGGTCCATTCTCGACTCCATGCGACCCGGATCTAATTGGTGATTTATCGTCTTCAATCAAAGTGCTCTTCAAGAGATTACATCCAAAATCGTATGCAGTGTTAATCAACCCTGAAAAGAATCGATTCGTGAGCCTGAGAAAACCAGGGCTGTGACGATTAGGCTTTGAGTTAGACTGGCGCGATGGGAACGTTAACGGCATAGAAGGGTTGTCAAGTCTTTGTAGACAAGACAGAAGCGCTCCCATTATAGATACCATCTTCCACGCGAATGGTCAAGCTGGAATATCATAATTTCCCAGCCTGCATTCTTTGTTGGGTAGTTAAATATGAGAACTTCCCACAAAGGTCGATTTTCTGGACGTTGGGCTCCCGTGCTAGTTTCGATAAATAATCATCAAAACATTCATCATAATAATCAGTTGACAAGCCACTGGGAAGAAATGGTACCATTTACATGATCTTTTAGATTTACCTCCACCCTTTTCCATTTCTTTGCTCCTCCCTTCTTGGAAACCTGCTTGAAGTCCAAAAAAATCACTTCTTGATTATTATCTCAAACTAAAGACTTTTGCATACACCTAGCTAAAGTAATATAGTCTCTACATGTTCGATAACTAGTTTTTGGATGAAAGAAATCAAGGAGTTCTACACTCTAAATAAACCTGTATGTGACACGACTATAATGAACCATTCAAGTTTATTCCTGAACACTAGTAACATGCAACCCTATTTGACCACGGTCGTGCCTCACCCTTAAAAACGAAAAGGATGAACATCAAACAACTCACCATGATTGAGGAAAAGCGATGATTTATGGGTATGAATAAATCTCTGAGGAGTGGCATGGCAATAGATTCATCAATTGGACCTTCTAGTTCCATAACACCTAAAATAGTAAGTGACAATGCTGAGCTCTTCAGATATTGAGCACTAGGACTCATTGGCTCTAGTGCTTCTTCCTGTTCAAACTCCATAGTATTTTGGATGTTCATCCTCCAACTGATTTGTTATATTTATAGAAATTCAGTCAGTTTGTACAAGTTCGTCTATTCGCTGTTACATAGTCAAACAGTAATTTTGATTATTGCTGCCTAGTCAAACGGTAATCTACGTTTCATAGCATTTACTTAACTAATTAATTGGTTTTACAAGTGATCATTTTTTAAAAAGATGTTTTTCATTGTATAACTTTAGCTGAGTGTGAAAAATCGCGACGTGGAAACTTAGAGGAAATAAATTTCGTCCTTATACTTGGTTGGTTTACTGTTCTTTGGACTATGAAGATCTATTACCCTAAATAGAAAATGAAACTGAGAGAAAAATTAATGATGTTTAGAAGTGTCATTCATTTGTTGTAAATATCAACTCGTAGTGGAATTGTCAGACATGAGAACTAACTAATATTTTTGACTATTAGATAACTATATACTGACTTTCGACTTGTCTCTATTCATAGTAGTAGTTTTAGGATCCATTATCCATAAATAAATATTTTTTCTCTATAATTTCTTAAATTAAAACATATTGGTTGAAGTTTTTAATTTCAAATGTCATCATTCTCATCCAATGTTACCATCAATTTTTCAGAACCATATTAGAAAACATATCCGATAATTACTTTTAACACCAACACCGAAAAAAAAAAAATACATAAATAAAAAATTGGGTTGGGGGGCGGTGGGTCCGGGTCCCCCAGGACCCCCCTACCTCCGCCCCTGCCCAAATCTTTACGTCTCTTATCCTATTTAAATGCAAAACTTACTTTTCTATAATACATTACCTGTTTAATAATTAATTTAAAAATAAATTTAACTAACTTTAAGCGATTAAATATACTATATATTTCTCTCTCAATGTATAATAAAACCTTAAATATACATGTTTAAATATTCTTTTATTATAAAAAGGTCAAGACTCCACGTTTAAAAGTTGAATAACTCAACTAATAAACTCTTAAACCTTGTTTTCGGGGGGAAAAAAGGTCTTAAAACTGAAAAATGCGATTTTTAATGAGTTCAATCAAATCTTTATTCCTTTACTAAAAATAAAGGAAAATGACAAAAATACCCAACAGAGTTTGGGGAAGAATTTATAAAAGATTTAATATATAAATAGATATAAATGAGTATTGGATAAGATAATTGTGCTTATTAATATATTAAAAATGAAATTTGATTATTTACAATTGATTTATAAATTTGTCAAATAGAATTAAAGTCTTCTAACATTATGGTAAATTACTACTACTTTAAAAGAGGAAACATGAGATTCACAGTCCATTTTTGTAGCACTCGTGTTCACACTCAACCCGAATAGGTATTGTTCATAAAATAGTTTCATTCATACTCTAAAAGGGAATCCTCTATCACTATTCATTCTTGTCACACAAGTTTTTCACATTAATCTTGTTTTTATCTGGTTTTGCTACAACATGTATTGCATTTGATATTTCCCTCTGCCATCTTTGTTGACTAATTGATATATATTTTCAACAACCGTCCATGGATATTTTATAAATATCTTCTACATCTCCATGTACCCTATTGAAGAATTGAATAACATATATGCATTTGTTTACAACGCAAAGTCAGTGAGTCTGCTTTTATGCATCAGTTCACTGCAATATATTATAGCCAACTAATTTTTGACTCTTCAAATGCAATTTATTTAAAATATTTCTATGTTGCAACAACTAAAAGTGCAATTCTTTAATTTTCCATGTTTGCTAGATTCAAAACTGAGACAAGATAAAATTAACCTAAGTTAAGTAAAATGCAATAATAAAACGAAACAAAAATTTAGTAATATACCCCTGAATAAGTGCACAAAAATGCACTTATCAGAAGTCAAACATGCTCTCAATAGAAATCTAATTTGGTAACAAAGGTTTTCATGTTGCATGAATGTCATAAAAAGAAGAATATCTAATCACTGCGGAGTCTTTAACTATATTTGGATAACTGGACTCTAGGCTTGCACCGTGACTAAGCTAAAATAAATTTTTGAACTGAATTTAAGTACAAAAAATATATTATTTTTTTCTCAATTCACTTTTCATTTGGATGCCCAGGTCTACTCTCTACATCTGCCCCTGAATATGATACGTGATAGTGTCAATTAACTAGAAATTTTACTTTTAACGATGATTTATTATTATTATTATATTTGAATTATATCGGGGAAAATGGTCGTCGATAAAGATTTCAAGAAAACATATTCTATCGCAAAAGATGAAATTTGTCGATGCTATACTATCTCATGTCTTTGTTGTTTAGGTAGACAGCAAGACAACGACCACAATTTCTATTAATCTCGCACAGTTTATTCTTGAAAAAAAGCTAATATAGTGTACATCAATGGGTTTTAAAAACAAAACAAACAAATATATTTTACACTGAATTATGTTAAATGTTTGGATGGGCTTGTGTCAAAAAGTAAACATGGATGGTTCGTGCAATCTTGTTGTTTCAAATCTAGATCCACAAGTTAAGTATAGGAGGGCCTATCAAAGGAAGTCGACTTTTGGTGAAGCACCAAAACTATTTCCAACTACTTATGTCTGAGACTGGTATTCCATATAATCACGATTCTACTAAATAAAACTTTGCTTAATTGTCAAAAGTACTTAATAGCAGTACTACAAACAAAATGCGTGAAATTAATAAAATCACGTTTATTTTTTGTTTTCAGTAAAATCATGCCACGAAATACGGCTTAATTAAAAACGCGTGACATTAATTGCGATAGAATACGAATACCGAAAAATTGGGTAGTTACAAGCGACTTAATGTATCAGTATCCACTATACAAGACGCTTTACCAATAGGTTGAGACCTCTCCACGTAAGTAGCAATCATGTCTAGTACTAATTCCACCTTTATATGCATAGACATATGAACAATATGCCGAATTTCATACTCACTATCAACCACAAATCTGAGTTGATCTTATAGTTGTGGATGTAACACGAGACAAATCACATTGATTCCAAGCAACATGAGCAAGAAACAGGACATGTCCTTGATGGCGGATTTCAACACCTACAATTAATCGTCTATCATCTAACTGTATGTAATATCAACTATTTCATAAACTTAAATGTGCAAGAATATAAGAATGCATTTAATCTTGCAAATGGACCACAAGGAATGTGCACGAATATAACAATGCATTTAATCTTGCATGGACCACAAGGTTGAAAAGTAGTAGATTGAGAAGAACCCAAATCTTTACGTCTCTTATGCAAAACTTACTTTTCTATAATACATTACCTGTTTAATAATTAATTTAAAAATAAATTTAACTAACTTTAAGCGATTAAATATGATATATATTTCTTTCTCAATGTATAATAAAACCTTAAACAGACATGTTTAAATATTCTTTTATTATAAAAAGGTCAAGACTCCACGGTTAAAAGTTGAATAACTCAACTAACAAAGTCTTAAACCTTGTTTTCGGGGGGGAAGGTCTTAAAACTGAAAAAATGCGATTTTTAACGAGTTCAATCAAATCTTTATTCCTTTACTAAAAATAAAGGAAAATGACAAAAATACCCAACAGAGTTTGGGGAAGAATTTATAAAAGATTTAATATATAAATAGATATAAATGAGTATTGGATAAGATAATTGTGCTTATTAATATATTAAAAATGAAATTTTAAAAATAAAATTTGATTATTTATCATTGATTTATAAATTTGTCAAATAGAATCAAAGTTTTCTAACATAATGGTAAATCACTACTACTTTAAAAAAGGAAACATGAGATTCACTGTTCATTTTTATAGCACTCGTGTTCACACTTATCCCGAATAGGTACTGTTCATAAAATAGTTTCATTCATACTCTAAAAGGGAATCCTCTATCACTATTCATTCTTGTCACACAAGTTTTTCACATTAATCCTGTTTTTATCTGGTTTTGCTACAGTGTGTATTGCATTTGATATTTCCTTATGTCATCTTTGTTGACTAATTGATATATATTTTCAACAACCGTCCATAGATATTTTATAAATATCTTCTACATCTCCATGTACCCTATTGAAGAATTGAATAACATATATGCATTCGTTTCAGGGACGGATCCAGGATTTTTTGTAGGGGGGCTGACAGTATACTTAACAAAGCCAATGTAATAATATTTATATATACCAAAAAAATTCATTGAAGAACATTATTTATTTAAGTCGTTCCCGACGAGGATTTGAAACATAATATTCATCTATAACAGAATCTAGATCTATTTTCTCAGCAAGTTCTTTTTCTATAAAAAGTATCATACAATCAGCAAGAAAGTCATCCTCCACTTTGTTGCGAAGTATCGTCTTCACATGTTTCATTACTGAAAATGCACGCTCAGTGCTTGCGGTAGATATGGGTAATGTTAATATAAGACGAATCAATCTAGTCACCATAATGTAACTTTCTGACCTTCCACTCTCAGTCAATTGTGTGCATAACTCAGCAAGTGTAGATACATGAAATCGAGGCTCACCCTTCATATCTAACTCATAATGTGTTAACTCAAATTGTAATGTAATAATATCTTGATTTGAAAAATCTTGACGATAAAATTTCTCTGCAAGTGTGCAAATTTTATGACTGTCAAATGATCTAAATGAATCCTTAGGATCCAAAGCAGCACTGAGAGAAATGAGTTCTACTGATATGTCATTAAATCTTGTACTTATCTCCATTATCACAAAATCTATTGATTCATTGAAGAAATCATTGTGATAAAAATGCTCAATTGTAGTTTCATCATTAGAACGACCAGTGTTATATAAACCTTCTAGATTAGGTATTGTAATATCATTTCTTGAGCAAAAAAATTTCACATCTTGAAGAAATTCTTCCCAACCGTCATCTCTTAATTTTTGAAGCAATTGTTTTGTAGTAGATACAAACCTTAAAGCTGCCAAGATGTCTTGAGATTTTTTTTTGAAGGGTTTGACAAAGAACGTCAGTGATTCTCATAATTCTATGGATCAAATACAAAATAAATATGAACTTAAAACTCACCAACTTCTTGTAAGCACCACGAGCTTCAGCCAAAGATCTGTCATTTGAACAATGGTCACAAATATATTGAAGACTTTGCGGGTTGCACCATACATATCTATCAAGCTCTTTATAGAATCGTAATGTGAACTCCAACGAGTAGCTCCTGACCGCTGCAAATTAACCATTTGATTGGCTCCTTTTCTAGATTCGAGCTCTCCAGCAACCATCATACGTTGAATTTCCTCTCTATGAGAAGCTTGCAACTCAGTAACTCGTTTAGGAGAATAAGTAATAATATTGACAATTTTGTCTAAATGAGAAAAGAAATTCCAAATGACAGGGACATCTTTAGCTGTTACGACCAATGCCCACTGTAACCGATGGGCAAAACAATGGTATTTGGGCTGGGTTGGGTTAAAACTTATTAATTGGGCTGTACCAAAAACCAAAAACAAAAGGGGCAGCTGGGGTAGAACTTATAAATGACTGGGCCTGTACCTAAAACTAAAAAAAAAAAGGAAAAATGCATGGTTCAAGGATTTACTTTCACAAAATCAAAAATCAGGTCCCAATGTTTAAATTTGCAAAACTGAGGTTTTTCCATGATTTAATTATTTATATTTTACAATTAATCTATTAAATTAAATATTTAATTATAATATAATATAATTGACTCCACCCCACCCCACTCCACCCCACCTCCACTACTCCGGCTACCGGCGACTACTCCGATGCCGGCGACGACTCCGGCGATTGTTCTCCGGCCACACCTAATTCCGACGACTATTTTTCGGTGACCGTTGGCCGTCGCATAATTTCGGTGACTGCTCCGATTCTAAGGTCACAGATTATTTTGAGGTCACAAATGAAAAAATTTATAGGTCACAAATTTTTAATTGATTATTTTCTTGGTCACAGGTCAAAAAAATTATATGTCACAGGTCACATATTTTCAAATTTGTGGGTCACAGTTCAATAGTTAAGTCACAGACATCAAAAAAATCGATACTGTTTAATAACTAGGTCACAGACAACAACAAAACCCACAACAGTTTAATAACTAGGTCACAGACACCAAAAAACCACCACGTGTTCAATAGCATGGTCACAAACAAAAAAAAAACCACCACATTTTAATAGCTCGGTCACAGACCAAAAAAAAAATCATCACGGTCAATATCTAAGTCACAGACACCGAAAAAATTTAGGTCACAGACCAAAAAAAAAAAAACCACCGCCAACAGATCCACCACCACCGCCCAAAACATACCACCGTTCAAAGATCCGCCACAACACTCACAGATCAACCACCCACACACAAATCTGCCTCCAAACACACAGATATCATCTACCCAAAGCACATCCATTCTACCACTCAAAAATAAATAAAAAATAATAAAAATAATAAAAAAAAAACAGGCAGCAGCGTCTACCACTCAAAAATAAAAAAAAATAAAAAAATGCAGGCAGCAGCATCGACGCTGCTGCCTGTGCTGTGCCACACAGCAGGGGCTGCTGCCTGTGCTGTGTCGGCAGCAGCGTCGACGCTGCTGCCTGTGCTGTGCCACACAGCAGGCGCTGCTGCCTGTGCTGTGTCGCACAGCACAGGCAGCAGCGAATCGCTGCTGTGCGACACAGCGGCGTCGCGACACGCTACTGCGCCGCGCAGCAGATCCGAGGGGGGGGGGAGAGAGAGAAGGGGGGGAAGAAAGGGAGGAGAGGAGGGAGAAGGGGTTCCAGCGGCGGCGACGGGTTGAGTGGGAGTGGGAGTGGGAGTGTTTTGATTAGGGTTTGAATAGGATATTATATATAAAATAAAGTTGGTGGGGGTAGATAGTGGGGTGGGTATATAGATTAATTTAATTTAAAATATTATTATTTATATTAATTGTGAAATTAAAACCTGATTTTTGATTAAATAAAGTAAAAATCTGATTTTTAAAAAGTTAAAACTAAATAGCTGGTTTGGTGTAATTTCCTCAAAAAAAAAATATAGTTGTTGTAAACCTGGACCGGGCTACAGCGCCCTCCCCCCCCCCCACCCCCACCCCCACCCCCACCCCAATCCATCCTTGATTCGTTTACAACGCAAAGTCAGTGAGTCTGCTTTTATGCATCAGTTCATTGCAATATATTATAGCCAACTAATTTTTGACTCTTCAAATGCAATTTATTTAAAATATTTCTATGTTGCAACAACTAAAAGTGCAATTGTTTAATTTTCCATGTTTGCTAGATTCCGGTGACCTATGCAAGCGGTGTCATTGTCATGGCTAATTTAGAGAAGATCAAAGTTGCAAGAGTGGAACGCGATGATGTCACTGTGGGTAGTGCTTTGGATATTTTTGGAGGAAACTTGGCGTACAAAGATGTTGTGGCTTGTCATTCTCAGCAAGAGGCTTTTGCTGCTTGATTTTTTAGTTGCTATGTGTAAATGCTAACACGTAGATGTATAATTATATTTGAAGAAACATTAATGTTACTGTGGGAATTTTGATGTTAAACTATGCTCCCTGTTGTGACTTGAATTTGTTGAATAATCAAGCATACTGCTGATTCTTAGACTGTGAAAGTGGATCCCATCAGAAGTTTTGTTCCTCCTGGAGTGTTTGATGAAATGCCACTGTGGGTTTTGTTCCTCACTATAGTTTTCTTGAGTGGTTCGGAGAGGAGGTTCGGCGATGGCGTTTTCTTGGGTGGAAGAGCTGGCAGTGGGGGTGGGCATTTTCTTGGGGGTTGGCGTCTTCAACATTTGCACGACTTTTCAAAATAGAACCACTATGTTTAATATTATCAAATCTATAAATATTTTGAAACGCTTAAAAATGATTAATATTGTCCCCATTAATTTCTTCCTTGGAACAAATTTTGGCTACCAAATTTTTTTCATTTAAACCTTACTAGAATATTATCATTATTAAATTTTACTAATTCTTATGTTAGATAAAAAATTACTGATGTCTCACAATACCATTAATATTTGATATACTAACATTACATTAAAAATACCAAAACTCGTACATTGTACGGGCGTACGACTAGTATTATAAATTAGCTAAAATGTGACAACGATTATATTAAGATAAAAAATATATAATACGGTAGCTCTTAGCAGTGTAATTTTATCAGTTTAGCCTCTGTTTGGCTGCCAATTTTATAAATGGATTGTAAATTTAATTAAGATGAAATATTAATTTCAATCTCACATTCATAACTACTACATGTTTTAAAACATTATCTACATATTTCTTGAAAATCATTATTATTATTTTAATAAATAATTTATATATTTGTCAAATGGAGGCTTAAAATTTAATTAATTTGAAATATTAATCTCAAGCCAACTCCAGATTGGCCTTTTTGACCCAAAGGACTTAAATCCTCTAATCGGCAAGCCAATTGGGCCTCGAAAGTATATGACTTAAGATTCAGCATTTCCTGCTAACTGCTTCTTTGATCTGGCCCAGTCAATGGGCCTTGAAAGTAATAGCCCAGTTCTGCTTGTCTTGTCCAACTTCAAGGTGCACTAATGTCCATTTTGGGCCCATGGTACTAAAAGTAGTCAGGGAAAAAATCATAACTCGGGTTTTTTGTTTACAACAATTCACAAGTCAGGTTCATAGTTTGAAAATTCAAAATTCAGGTATATATTTAATTAATTAAAAATATTTCTTAATTAAATACAATAAAATCAGATTTATACAATTAATGATCACATATACACAATTATAGGTCACAACTTATTTATTGGTCACATATTATCAAATTAATTGATCACAAATTATTTAATAGTCACAGATCAAAAAATTTAAAGGTCACAATTTATTCGTCGGTCACAAATTTCCAAATTAGTCGGCCACGAATTATTTAATGGTCATAGACAAAAAATTTATAACTCACGATTTATTCTTCGATAACAAGTTTCCAAATTAAATGGTCACATATTCTTCCACAGTCATGGATAACCAAATAGTTGGTCACAAATTAACTAAATAATTGTCACCTCCACTGTACTGCCACCACCACCACAAAACAGCTACCACAGAAACACTATCACCACCACCAACACAAAATAGCCACCACACAAACACCATCAAAAGTCCAAACCCACCCCCAACCACCAGATCCACCACCAACACTACGACCACCTTCACCTCGTCGCCGTCGCCATCGCCACAACACTACCTCCACAACATTCCACCACACCCACAGACACCACCATCGCACCAACAATAACAAATAAAAATCATCCCTGCTACAGCCCCTCAAAACCACCACACCACCATCGCACAACGCACCACCACCCCTACAAACACCACCATCGCACCAACAAATAAAAATCATCCTAAAATACAAAATATGTCGACTAAGCGAGGAAGAAGAAACCACCCCCAAAACCACGGCTAGCGTCGTTGCAGCGACGATTGAGCTCCGGTGTAGATCGACGCAGATCGCAACTGCTGCGCCTCCGCGCGAAGAGGCTCCGGTCTGCCTCCATGGTGGCGACGACACGGCACGGCATCCTTGATGTCACGCCATTCACAGAGAGAGTAAGGGGAGTGGAGGGGAGGGAAAGAGGAGAGGAGAGGAGGGGAGGGAGTAGAGTGATAAATTAAGGTTATCAATTAGGGTTTTAATATAATACCTGATTTTTAAAAAGTAATCTTTAAACACCTGGTTTTTATAATTTCCCAAGTAGAGTTATATATTTCAGCTGGTTAAAAAAAATAAAAATAAAAAATTGCAACATTACAACCATAAAAAGAAAGACGAATAAGTCATAATTTAAATTGATGTGAAGGGAGGGGTAATTAGGTTATCAACACGTTTCTACAGTATCAAAGTTTTACATAGTTAGATAAGCAAATCATATATCTACTTTCTATGCATTTTAAACCTCGAAACAGGTTTTGAGCTATGAGCACCAAACTGTTGTTCCACTGTATATTTTCCAATGTCTAGACTAGTAAAAACTTGTATGATAGCAGAACTCAAAATTAATTGAGTATTTACTAGAAAGATTGCGAACATATTTGAAACATACGTTACTATTATCACTGCCTGGTAAGGAAGAAGGATGAGGAACTTGTAACAAAAATAGTCATGTAAATTGGATGCATGCCATGAGAGGGAATGGTATAACCAAACTCACATGTTTTGTGACAATTGCTGAGGATTACGAACTAGTGCTAGGATATGCCACCTTCAATGGCATGCCTACATGTGCAGTTTTTAGGGTATAATAAAAATAGGACATCCAGGAGTGATTGGAACAGCTCACAAAATCCAACCACTTCCACGTGCTCTATAGCCCATACGTTTCCCATACCTCTATTGAAACAGACTGGTTTCATGTTCTTTGATCAATTGGTTATTTCTTCCCACTAGTATCTCATTTCCAATTTTGGTCTCAATTAGTTCACAAGATTGAATTGCCCACCAAGAAGGACAAGGCCTAAAAGCAGCAGGAGCAACTAAAATCCCAATCTAGCCGCTGCTATTCTCCACCCATCAACCGGACAGAGGAACTGTCCTAGCTAAGCATTAACTCCTCGATTCAAGAAGCGCTTGGAGATAGGAGGAGAATGAGAGGATCATCTCATTGCTTTAAATCTATTACTACATGAAGCAATGAATTGAGCGGAATGGTGGAAAAAGATTCACGGGGCAGGCCTCAAAACTTTTTAACAATGAAGCTTAGTTTGTGCTAATCCTTTAATTCGGGAAGCTCCAAAACCTTTTTTTTTCATACTGTATTCATTGAATGCTGGACCTTTGCCATGTGAAGATCCATCAGAATCAGTTTAATCAAGGAGGAATCATAATACATATAAAAGAAAGTACGTGCTACCAGTACAGTATCTAATATGCTCAACAAAACACACATTTACAAATACAACAGATTTCCATGCTGTTGAGAGTCCAATTCTGTGCTCTCTTTATGAACTGATGTTTCCATTCATATTAATCCGAGTTACAATTTTGCACCCAATTATTCCTGCGTGCCAGATAGCATACAAGGAAGTCAACTGTCAACTAGGATGAGCCTCAGACACACTATTAATTTCATATATAGCTCACATCTTTATTAAATTCATCAAATGGATTGAGGAGCTTTTCGTGCTCACAAATATTTACTTTTCCTAAGCATGTTATGGCCAAGATTTTTTGTCCATTTCTGCCAAAAAAAAAATATATATTTAACGAACTAGTAGGCTCATCACTCTAGTATATACAAGAGTTGATAACACCAAGCATGATAAGATCAACAATGCTATAGCAAGCTCAAAACACAAATAAAACAGAAACCACCAGCACATGAATGTAGATTGCTACATACTAGCAATACAATGTGCATTCTCCAGGGGTCATGATTAAGTAAATAATATTTGAATTTCACAATAATCACTTAATTATAGAATTTAAAAGAACTGTGAACCCTTAATTTTATAGTTCACTTCCATACTAATATTATTTTTCCTACAAGTCCAACCACGTTACAATGAGATTTTAATAAATCAATATACCTCTTTATAATGTTCAATGGTCCATCCAAAAATATGGTAAACACATTAGCTTATACTTTCAGGGTTTTCACTGGAAGCCACATGAGGTAGAAGTATAGTGCATTATGTTCCATGAGAAACTCGAGCTATATGTTCATTTACTCTCCTTCATCTCAACATATCTAAGAGTGACAAGGTGCATATGCTAGTGAAGTTATAATGCAAAGAGATCATTTGCCTTCATCTCAATAACAACATACGGTAATACGTAAATTGCATATAGTTTACAATAATGATTGAATGACATTTACCATTAGATAGTGACTGCAAGTTTGCATCCTCAACCTGCATCATGTAGTTCAGCAAAAAGCCAATTAGGTAAAGTTAAATGGCCGAGCACTGTAAGTTTTATAGAGAAAGTTTACAGGGTGGCAAAGAATAGAACAGAAGTATATAGAATGATTCTAAGTGAAACCATGCATGATCTACAGAAGTTCATACAAAAATATGTTCCCGGTTATAGGCAAATTCATTTTCTAAGTGAAACTCTGTACCTTTGAATTTCTGGTTTCCTGGTCAATAATACTTTGAATTTTTCTCCACCATTTTTTTACATGTTTCCAACTTGGGTTCAGGTCTTTTTTCGGCAACTCTTGCTGCCAAAAAGAATAAATGTGCTACCCATTTACAAGGTGGGCAATTGAAATCTCCTCTGCACGTTAGGCGGCCCAATCTCCAACCGGGAAAGCAGAATTTGAAGGCACCTATTCGAAGGTGGCTTTTATGAATAGCTCATAGGCATCAACTTGTAGGTAGCCCTAATGATTAGACGAAAATGTTTGGTTTGATTGATTTTCAATCTCTTGTTTTAGGTCGTTAGACCGATTGTAACATTAATTCTGTAAGTCCGAGTATGCTCGGAGTAGTTATACTCGAAATTTTGATCAATACAATTTATTTATCCGATCTATAAAAAAAGAAAAAAGGGAAAGATCAATAACCACACAAAAAAATCAAGAAGCTTACCACTGCGTCTGAAGTTGTAGCCTCAAAAAATGAAGCCTTGGCCTTTAAATCCTGCATCACAGCCTTTAAAGATTCAAGTTGGTTCTCCAGACCTTTACCTCTTCTTTTCATATTTCAGTTGTTTGCTTGGATGCTCTTTCAACGTAGTGATTTACTCCCAAATCTGGAATACAATTTCATCAGAGCATATGGAAAATAAATTGAACTCTACTCCCATTTGCTTTAATTATGAGCAATTTTCATCAATCATTTAAAATTTATGTTCCCAATCTGATTAAAATCAAATTGAAATTGAAAATATAGCCGTTATTGTTGACTTTTATTAGAAGGGTGGACCCAATAACGGCCATATTTTCAATTTTAATTGGATTTTAAACTGTACCAAACAGGCTACATGGTTAAGATTAACTCAGTGTACTGACTCAATAACTTGGTATACATCCTATCCACAAAGATACTAGCTTGATTATTTCTGGAAAAGGAACTATGTATCCATTTCATAAATTTAAATTCCTAGCCAAAATCAAGCTTGCTATAGTTCAAACCCATAGAAATTTCATTCAAAAAAATTTAATCAGGTTAAAGCATCCAAAAGTACTACAGTTGTAGACGACAAACATATTCCAACAGAACTGTTCTTTTTCAAATGCCAAAGGGTTAAATGTCATATGGTGAAAAAGAACCAGAATTTTTCATTACCATTCCCCAAAAAGCCCATCCAATCAAGATAATGTACAGTAATGCCTAATGATTGTGTTGTTCTATAATTTATACTATTTGTCCGTGACTTTTTTACACACAGAACTTACTTATAAGCATGTAAAACATTATTACAGGATTTGGCAAAACGCGTATTAAAAAATAAACACTCATAACCAAATTGACAATTTAGCTATTATAGTTGCAGGCATTACCATAAATTCATTGGTGTGAATCAATCGACCCGAGAAAATGCCACCTTGCCAAACGGAACCTATTCACCAACAAAAAAAGCACAATCAGTGTATACATGTGCAATTACAAATTCGTTTTTTTTTCTTTTCCCGCTCCTGGTGTAGAAGTTTTGAATTTTACCGTGATGTTGTGGTGGAGTTCAACAAAAGTTTCTGTACAAGGTTTACAAGGTTGGTGTTCTCATTAGGACCGAACCAAATTTAATATTGGAACCGTTCGTGTTCAGTTCCATTCGGTTCCGATTTTCGTACAATAATTAAATTATTTAATATTTGTAACAACACTACATTAATTCAACTAATGATATGTTCAATTTTAGCTTTAACAAAATAACGTAGTCCAATCTTGTGATATTTTTTGTGCCTCTTTTTGTTGAGTTTTTTTATAGATTTGGCTGTTAAAATAATAAAAAAAAAAAAAGATGAGAATAGAGAGCTCATAATAATGAAGAGAGGCGCAATCAAGCTTCCAATTCGATTTCTTTAGAATAATACTATGGTAGAATAAAAAACTTGGGGTAAAACTTATGTCAATTTGATTAAGTTGTGATTGGGCTTTAAATTAGAAATAAGAAAAATTATATTTTAGGTTTGGGCCAAATTAATTAGTTAGCAAATTTATTTAGGAAAAAATAAAATAATTTAACTTATTTAAGATTAAAAAAAATATTAGGGAGATTTAATTATTATTCGATTCTCGGTCTAGAGCCGATAACCGATTCAAACCCGTTGATTCCCAATTCAGATACCCGTTCAGGTATTCTACTTAAGAAGAATCGCTTGATTCGAATCAATAGTTTTGTCCAGGCAGAATTCTCATTCATGAAGCCCTTGAGTAGATCACTTTGGCTTAACTCTTACGAAAAGTGCTATCTATAGATCTTAGGTTAAATTACATACAATAGGAGATTATCTAAAAGAGAGGCGCTTCCATGAGAATGTTTCAAGGCTTGAATTCTCCAAAATGCTTATGAAACTTAAGACTTGCTCAGAGTCAAAACGAACAGGGACGTAGCCAGAATTTTTAGTTGGGGGGGCGGGCGAAAATACGGGGGGTGGAGGGGGGCGGGCCCACCTCCCAGGCCCCGAAATTTTTTTTTTAACTAAGAGAATTAAAAACGATGATTTTGAGTACCAAAATAGTACTGAAATTCAATATTCAATTCAATCACTACTAACTATTCTACTACTTATTTCTTAAATTCAAATATTCAATAACTAACACAATTACACAAACTAACAGCAAATACTCTACTTAATTCTTAAATTCAAATATTCATGAATAAGACTTATTAGGATTGAACACACAAAATGACGAAATCAACTTTAATAGTGCACCAATCACAAATCACAATCCTAACATTTTCCTTTCAATAAGAAATCAAAATTATACATTAGAACAAAACAAGTAAACATGCATTATGCATAAACCAGCTTGAGAATTGGGAACTTAGGTTTTGAATTGAATTTTGGCTATTTATTTATTTAAGTAACTATTGGATCTTTTGTTTAGATCTAAGATTTTTGTATGGTTGAATTTTAAAATGTAAGTTATTTGCTCAATATTTATTAATGAAACAAAAATAAAAAATTTTGGAGCGAGTCAAAATCTTGGGGGGGGACTGAAAAATACATTACAAATTAACTAGAAATAGTGTACCGCGGACAATGTTGGGGGGGCACGTCGCCCCCTCCCGGCCCCTAGCTCCGTCCCTGAAAACGAACATAACAATAAGAACTCGAAAATGTTAGGGAGGTTATTGTTCGAGTAATATTGTGTTGGTTTACACCAATTCTAAATATTGCATTCAATGATTGGCCATGTTAATACAATATTATACTACAGAAAGCTCAAACTCATAAGGTACTTATCCTGATGCAATAACTTTTCGCTTGATCTCTCTATTAATTTGCATCTATTGCAATAATTTTCACTCATGTGGAGAATTGTTGAAAATTAGTTTTATGAAGTTTGTTTGGCCAACTTTTGACCAATTATTTGAGTGTGTCCCCATAATCAAAGAAATATTTCTTTGGCTAAGCGTTCTACTTTGTAAGTAGATTACTATCGTATATTTATTTTCGTAAAATAAATCTTGGGTGAATGAGAAATTAAAGTAAAAAGATGTCACTTGAAATTGAAATAAATTGGAAATAAAATGATGGAAAATAGCTAGGTAACGTATCTAATCCCACGTGGGAAAAGTAATTTATATAGCTTAAGACTGATACTTGGATTTGGGCCCTAAGGGATACCATAGTCTTTGAGGGAGAGATGAGCTACATGCTTGTAGGTTGGACCCAATTCTACATGCACAAGATGTTTTTTTCTAGGAATCGACGATTTTTCTTTAAAAACTTATTTGTTTCAGTTGTTGCTATCGGGACAAGTTGTGACTGTTTAAGAGATAACTTTTCTGTAGTTATGTCTTTCAAACACGATATTTTAACTTCTATAAATAGACATCCATATACAAGATTTTATTTATTCCAAAATTACTTTGGATTCTCTCCAACAAAATAATACTTCCTCCCTCCCATAAGGATATGATTCGTTTCCTTTTTTGTCGTTACTAATTATATGTCAATGTCCTTGTTGAGAATATAGTCAATATTTTCAAAATGTAGCAGTTGGAGTCCAACCATCCATTTAACTGTTAGATGACCAGAATAGTAAAAATCAAACAAATGTAATAAGGGCAAAATAGAAAGTTTACAATTTTAATATAAAATAATTATAATAATTAGAAAAAAAAAAACAAAAGATTCTTCTTCTTCGTCCTCAAACCCCCCACCCCCACCCCAGCTGAAGAAATCGAGAGTTCAATCATGAGTTGGGGCTTCATCATCTTCTCTCCTTAAGCAATCCCCCTTTCTAGTGAATCAACTTGATGTGCCTTTGCTAAATACTCCGCAATTCCGCAGTTAGATGCGACAATTTTCCCCTAATATGACCGTGGACAATAGTGTTAAAAGAGTTGGCATTCCACCCTCCTATCCAAAAATGCCACCTATTTCACCCTACTCACAAGTTCAAGTTAACCGCCCTTCGAATCAGCAAATGGGTATGCAGAATTTTAGACCTAGTGCAAGGCCATCACACTCGCGTTCATTATCACAACCATCATTCTGTTCACTTGATTCCTTGTCGCCCTTAAGTCCTTCACCTTATCGAGAGTCACCACTACTTCAATTTCTGACCAAGTATCTGCTGATACATCAATGGAGGAGAGGGATGGGAACCTACATTCATTGTTTCCGCCTTCACCTTTCACAACGGGTGGTTCATTAAGGGGCAGGGAGGGTCTTCCTCCTAGTAAGGCACACAGAAGGTCTAATAGCGATATCCATTTTGGGTTCTCTACCATGATGCAGCCGCCACCACTTATTTCGCTAAGGAGTGTCGGCGCCGGGGGTGGGGTGGGGGGTTTGAGGAAGAAGAAGAAGAATCTTTTATTTTTTTTGTTTTTTGTTATAATTATTTTATATTAAAATTGTAACTTACTATTTTTCCCTTATTATATTTGTTCAATTTTTACTATTCCGATTAACCAACGGTTTTGAACTCCAACTGCTACATTTTGAAAGATTTGATATCGTGGCTGCAATTTTCTTATATTTTAATTTTCTATTATGCCCTTATTTAATGTGTCTTATTATCAACAAATATGACATATTTCTATTTAAATCATTATTTAATGAAAGAGCATATTAGGACAATATAGAAAGAAAAAAAATATTGTCCACTATATTAATTACATTTTTTGAAGTCGTGTGAAAATGGAAGTAAACCTATTTCTGGGAAGGAGGGAGTATTCCTTGACCTCATGCACTATTTCGTAATTTGCATTTCAATCCCGAATATTATTTTCTTGAATATTCAAGTCTTTTTCCGATTTGTAGAGATCAAAACATTAGTTAGTTCGTCATGTCTTGTAGTTTGGTGTTCTACTATTACAAGCCAAAGTCGTATCTTAGAAAATGAAGACTTGCAGCACTAATGCGAAGAATTATTGTCTCAAGGAGAAAGAATCAAATTCTTGCCTTAGCCATATTATTTTTTTGCTTTATTTCTTTCACCGAGTTAGTTGAGAGACTATCTAATTTTTCGCTTACCAAATAGATATTTTTTGAACATAAATTGGTTTCTTAGATGATGACAGATTATTTTAATAATTATAGACGTTGAGATCCACCAACAATGGCATGAACAGCTTCTTGTCCAATGTGCTACGTACCGATGTCGTTTTTCACACTTTATATTTCTAAGAGGATATTTAATTGGCTATGAATTGCACTAAAAAGTTATATCATATTACCGTAAAATGCTTATATGGCAAGGAAAAAAGATGTGCTAGACACCTTAATGCAGGAAGATCCGAGTCATATGATACCAAGTTGTCTCATAGCTCGTTGATGGCGCTGATGTACCATGAGTTGGTAGATCAGCGCAAAAATGGCAAGTAATCAACAATCTTTCCTAATTGGGACAATTTTTGGACACGTTTCGATATTTTGGCCATAACTTTGGCTATGGTTGTCTGAACGACGCTCATGAGTCATGACCGCATTTCGGAAAGCTCTTTTCGGAGCGCACGTCGTGGCCACCGAGCTTTGCATTGATTTTGATGGCAAAATCCATTGTTTTCCATTCCGAATCCCCGATTTTAGTTATTTTTTTCTTTTTTGATAATATCTCGTTTTTTAACATAGATTATAAACTCACTTTGAGCCACAGTTTTTGAGATATTATTTCTTTTATTACCTATTTTTGGCATGATTATTGTGATTTTGTTATTTTTAGTAAAATTTCGATAATTGCGATTTTCTAACTATATAATCCGACTTGTGGGTTGTTTTCACAGGTTGGATGAATAATAAAGACTTTTCTTGTTTTCTTGGCATTCTTTTCTGTTAATTATCTACTGAAATCAGTCTGTAGAATAATCGATATTTTGCCCGGCGTCACACCCCCATTCATCAAAAGTTATTTTCGAGACAAAAAAAAAAAAAAAAAAGAGAGAAGTTTTTGAGTCAGTTTATACAATTTTCTGAAGTTACTTCTTGAAACGTTAATAAGATGTGTCTTCGTTTAAAGTGGGTTATGACTGAAGGCCAAATAAAGAAACCAATATTCTAGGAAAGAGATTATTTTCCCTTGCAAGATCAAAAAAGGGATGAAAGAATATATTCCATTTAGACATTTTGATAGAGGGCATGGAGAAAGTGAATAAAATTGACATATACTTCTCATCAAACAAAAACTAGAAAAGGTTGATAAGATACAACCTTAAATTATTTAGTAAACCAATCCAATTATTAATATCTGACCAAATTCTAAATGAACTTAGGGCATGAAGAAAGTGAATAAAACTGACATGCATTTCTCATCAAACAAATACTAGAAAAGGTTCATAAGATACAACCTTAAATTATTCAGTAAACTCCGATCAAATTATAAATGAACTTAAAACAACGCTGCTTTAGAAATTGCATCAAAGGCATATTCAATGCATGACTTGAACTTATTTGGATCGATGAAACCTTTCTCCACCGACATGACAATTCTCAGCTTGTCCACATAACTCACAATTGTTACTTGAAGACTCTGCATAATTCAGCATGCACAACATGTTATGAAGAACCAATTAATTCAATGTAGATATATAAAATTGCAGCATTGAAAAAAAAAAAAAAATCCTCTATCGAGCATAACAGAGAGACTATAATCGATTAATCTCATTCAGATGTCTGTGTCTGAGAGCTGAAACTGAATCTGAGAAAAACTATTTATACGGAAGTATACAATACCTGCGGTACTCCAGGCACGGTAAAGTACAATCCTTTAATTGGGATATCAGCTAAAGCCATTTGTTCCACCGGCCCAATCATATTTGATATCATCAGGCTTGAATTATTTAATGTGCCGTACATGTATCGAGCAGTTGCCTGTTGCATCAAACCCAAATTATTTAGGATAGTAAATTTTCTGAAAGATTTTCATTAAAACATTCTTAATTAAGAAGAAATTAATCCCTCTAGACAGCTTAACTCCGTCAAGGCATAATTTAACATCGAAATAACGAAGAAAAGTATATAAATATAAAAACAAATAAAAACTGCTATCTTCCTCAAGATTCCATAGCAATTAATTTTTGAGAAATTGGTAACGGATTCTGTCGTTACCATATCTGTTTTATTATAGTGACTAACGAACTCTTGATCGTACGAAACTAGAATAGATGCCAAAAAGTAAATCAGAAAACTCTGGTAAAACATGAGATCAAATAAGTTTTTTTACATGGAAAATCAATATACATACCTCAGGACCTCTAAACTTTGTGATGGCGTCAATAAACTGACCCCTCAGATAAACTGATGCAGAATTTCTCTGCCTCTTGATTAATTGACGGGCTTTGTCAACAAATTTGAGTGGATTGTTTAATTCAGAGGCAGTCAATTTGGGAATAGAAACGTGCAAGAATGCAAAACGATTACCCCATGGCATTTCTGCATTAGGTTTGTTCATCTCACTCACTGACTTGTAACCTCCAATGGCCCTAGTGTTGAGTAGTACAAGTGCTGTACAGTTCGCTTTACTTGAATCTTGATTCTCACTTTGCATGTACAATCGGGTTCCAAATATGATTACCCCAGTAATCACGTCATTAATCGTCTGTGAAAGAAATGCAATCCTTAAATGAATGAACTTACACGAGCTTAAAAAAAAAAAAAAGAGAAAATTGACAATGAGAAAACAAGGAAACAAGAATAAGAAGCGCCAAAGAACTTACCACTTGAAGCTTGGTCTTGATTTCCTTGACATGTTCTAGTGAAAGGGTAGTTGTAGTCACAGAAAATGGTCCACACTCAACTCCATGCCCGGATCTAATAGGTGATTTATCGTCTTCAATCAAACTGCTTTTCAACAGATTAAATCCGAAATCGTATGCAGTGTTAATCAACCCTGAAAAAAACCTGTTCATGTGCCCAAGAAAACCATGGCTGTGACGATTAGGCTTCTGGTTAGAACTACGCGATGGGAATGTTAATGGCATAGAAGGATTGTCAAGTCTTCGTAGACAAGACAGCAGGGCTCCCATTATAGAATAGCCATCTCCAAGTGAATGGTGAAGTTTGAATATCATATTCCCAGCTGCATGGTTTGTTGGATAGTTAAATATGTGAACTTCCCACAAAGGTCTACTTTCTGGAAGTTGCTCCCATGCTAGTTTTGATAAATACTCATTAAAACATTCATCGTAATAATCAGTTGACAAGCCACTGGGAAGAACTGGTACATTTACATGATCTTTTAGATTTACCTCCACCCTTTTCCATTTCTTTGCTCCTCTCTCCTCGGAAACCTGCTTGGAGTACAAAAAATCACTTCTTGATTATTAACTCACCATTTTGTGTACACCTAGATACAGATATTACAATCTCTATGTTTTCGACAACTAGTTATTGGATGAACTACAGTCTTGAAATATGTCTGTCAAAGGATTATAACGAAACATTTAAGTTTATTCCCGAACACTAGTAACATGATTTTACCACGATCGTGCCTCAACCTTGAAAACATAAACGACGAGCATCAAACAACTCACCATGATTGAGGAAAAGCGACAATTAATGGGTATGAATAATTCCCTGAGGAATGGCATGGCAATGGACTCATCAACTGGAACTTCTAGTTCCATAACACCTAAAATACTTAGTGATAATGCTGAGCTCTTCAGATATTGAGCACTAGGACTCATCGGCTCTAGTGCTTCTTCTGGTTCGAACTCCATTGTATTTTGGATGTTCATTCTCCAACTGATTTGATATATTTATAGAAATTCAGTCAGTTTGTACAAGGTTTGTCCATATGGGTGGATCTACTGTGGGAATAGTGGAGTCCATTGTCTTCACACTAAATTTGATTTTAATCTAAGTCAAATCAAAAAATCAATATCAACCACATTTCTCATGGGTTCCACGACTTTTTAACCACACATTTTAAAAATTTCTATCACAATACACTTAAAATCTGAGTTTAACATACACCAAATACCCTCTGAATACATTCTCCCAAATCGAGAATGGAACGAGGAACTAGGATTAAACTATGATAAATATGTGTATTGACTTGTCCTCGCGAGTTTGTAGTCATCATTACCTCCGTCCAATATTGATAGTTAGCTTCTATTTTCACTTAAAATATAATTAATATAATTGGAACAATAACTTCTTATAATTTTAGTAATATACCTCGACATTGAAAAATACTTTAAGTATGAGTAATTCATATTTATTGATTACAAGACACGTTAAATTGTTGGAAATTATATTAATTTTCAAATTTCAAAATTATTACATTTTAGTTTTCAGTTTTGGTTTAATTAAAATCTTAATTTATAATATAACATATACTTAAATATAAGGATGGCAAAATGGCTCGACGGCTCGGGCCATTCGTGGCTCAGTCCGGGAAAGTCGAGCTGACTCATGGCTCGGTAACATCGAGCCCGTGCCAGCTCGTGTGGCTCATGCCCGTGTCGCGGGTCATTTTCGGCCCAGACAAGCCGAGCTTGTAAAAAAAAAAATTTTAAAAATTAGAAGCAGCTGCATGCACATTGCTGACAGTGCTTGTCAAAGAAAAAAAAAACTTAGATTTGAAGCTCGGGGGAAAAAAATCGAGTCGGCTCGGTCTGCTAAAGCTTGAGCTGAAAGCTCGGGTTGAGCCTCAAATTTTTGGCTGAGCTTTTGCTCGGCTTGACCCGGGCCCAAAAAAGCTCGAACGTTTTTTGCTTGAGTCGAGCCCGAGTTTTGAGTTTCGACTCGTGGCTCGACTCGACTCGACTCATTGACACAACTACTTAAATATTTGAATGAAGGTTATGAATTAATTAATTTTACATTATTGTGATGGTTAATTTCTCCCTATAAAAGGGATGGTGATTTCATTGTCAAATGCATCATAAAAAGATACAACTTGAATACATAAAAAATACTCAATTTATATTTCATACTATATTTCTATAATTTTGACAACTCGATAAGGGATTTGTTCTTTATCTTCACATAGTCGTGCTCATAGAAGGAAAACAGACTGTGAGCTACATTGATTTTATCTTGAAGCTATGTAGCATCAAAAGTACTCGCACGAAGAGGAGATAACACGACTTTAGACAGTACCCTTGACGTGATCCCCTAAAACTTGCTTTCTCTAACTCTCTATTTATGTCTTATGATTATGTTATTATTGAATTAAAATGTTTTTGCTATTTTAATTTGTTATGTTAATATATAATCTATACATAAATCACCCATTTTTTCCAACATAAATAAGGGAATATTAAAAAAAAAGTTAAAAATCAATTATACTTTTAACAAGGAAAATGGTCCACATTTGAGATAAGCTAAAAAGAAACAAATCTATCTTTATGGTAAGTAGTGGCTTCTGTTTTGGGGTCTTATATATCGGATTTCAACATCTACAATTAATCTTCTATCATCTAATTCTATGGCATGTCAACTATTTCCTAAACTAAAATGTGCAAGAATATAATAATGCATTTAATCTTGCATGGGCCACAATGTTGAAAAAGAAGTAGAATGAGAAGAACCCAAATCTTTACTTCTCTTGTCCTAATTAAATGCAAAACCTACTTTTCTCAAATACATTACATGTTTAATAATTCATTTAAAATTACATTTAACTAACTTTAAACACTATTAAATATGCTATACATTTCTTTCTCAATGTATACTAAAACCTTAAATAGACTTGTTTAAATATTCTTTTATTATTATAAAAAGGTCAAGACTTCACGTTTAAAAGTTAAATAACTCAAATAATAAAGTTGTTCTTGGCAAAAAAAAAAAAAAAAAAAAAAGGTCTTAAACTGAAAAATGAGATTTTTTACGAGTCCAATCAGACCTTTAATCCTTTAATAGAGGATTTATCTATTTGTACCAAATAGATTACATAATGTTTTACATAATCAACTAGAATTATTGACTTTTCATTTGGATGATACGTTCTAGTCATCTAACTAGAAATTTTAATCTTAATGATGATTTTTTTTTTCATGAAGTCATATTTGAATTATATCGTGGAAAATGGTCATCGATAAAGATTTCAAGAAAACATATTCTATCGCAAAAGATGAAATTTGTCGTTGCTATACTATCTCATATCTTTGTTGTTTAGGTAGGCTACAAGAAAATGATCACAAATTCTATTAATCTCACATTACTTTACTAATTTCAAACTCTATCAACCGAGTCGATCTTATTGTTGTGGATGTAACACGAGAAAAATCATATCGATTCCTCGCACCATGAGCAAGAACCTGGACATGGTCTTGATGGCGGATTTCAACATCTACAATTAATTGGACATTTAATCTAATTGTTTGTCATGTCAACTATTTCCTAAACTAAAATGTGCAAGAATATAACAATTAATGCATTTAATCTTGTTTGGACCACAAGGTTGAAGTAGTAGATTGAGATGAACCCAAACCTTTTACGTCACTTATCCTATTTAAATGCAAAAATTAATTTTCTATAATACATTACCTGTTTAATAATTAATTTAAAAATAAATTTAACTATCTTTAAACACAATTAAATAGGCTATATATTTATTTCTCAATGTATAATAGAACCCTAAGTAAACATGTTTAAATATTATTTTAATGTAATTTTTAATGAGTCCTATCAAATCTTTAATCATTTACTAAAATTAAAGTAAAAGGACAAAAATACCCAATGGAGTTTAGGGAAGATATAAAAGATTTAATAGAAAAATAGATATAAATGACTACTGTATAAGATTATAGTGCTTATTAATATATTAAAATGAACGATTAGCAATGAGATTTGATTATTTATAATTGATTTATAAATTTGTCAAATAGAATCTAAGTCTTCTAACATTATGGTAAATATCATAAATTAGTCAAAATGTGACTACAATTATATTAAGAATAAAAATATATAATACAATAGCTCTTCACAGCGTAATTTTATCGGTTTAACCTCTATTTGACTGCCAATTTTTTTAAATGGATTACAAATTTAATTAAGATGAAATATTAATTTCAACCCCACATTCATAAGTACTACATATTTTAAAACATTATCTACATATTTCTTGAAAATCATTATTATTTTTTAATAAATAATTTATAAACTTGTCGAATGGAGACTTAAAATTTAATTAATTTGAAATATTAATCTCAAGCCAACTCCAGATGGGCCTTTTGGACCCAAAGGACTTGAATCCTCAAATCGGCATGCCAATTGGGCCTTTAAAGTAATAGGACTTAAGATTTAGCACTTCCTGCTAACTGCTTCTCTTGATCCGGCCCAGTTAATGGGCCTTGAAAGTAATAGTCCAGTTCTGCTTGTCCTGTCCAACTTCAAGGTGCTCTAATGTCCATTATTACTTAAAGTAGTTATACATTTTAGCTGGTTTTATCAAATGAATGAAAAAAAAAAAAAACAAAACTTGCAACATTACAACCATAAAAAGAAAGACGAATAAGTCATAATTTAAATTGATGGGAAGGGAGGGGTGATTAGGTTATCAACAAGTTTCTACGGTATCAAAGTTTTACATAGTCACATAAGCAAATAAAAAATATACTTTCTATGCATCTTAAACCTCGAAACGGGTTTTGAGCTATGAGTATCAAACTGTTGTTCTGCTGTATATTTCTCAATGTCGAGACTAGTAAAAACTCGTACGATAGCAGAATTAAAAATTAACTAAGTATTTACTAAAAAGATTGCGAACATATCTGAAACATACATTGCTACTATCACTGCCTGGTATGGAAGAGGAACGAGGAACTTGTAACAAAAAATAGTCATGTAAATTGGATGCATGTCATGAGAGGGAATGGTACAACCAAACTCACATGTTTTTGTGACAATTGCTGAGAATTAGAAACTAGTTCTAGGATATGCCACCTTGAATGGCATGATCCACAATTTTTAGGGGATAATATAAAAGTCACATCGAGTAGTGGTTGGAACAACTCACAAAATCCAACCACTTCACCTGCTCTATAGCCCCCACCCTTTCCATACCTCTATTAAAAAAGAGTGGCTTCTTGTTCTCTAATTAATTGGTTATTCCTTCCCACCGTATCTCATTTCCAATTGTGGTCAATTAGTTCACAAGATTGAATTGCCCACCAAGAAGGACAAGGCCTAAAAGTAGTAGGAGCAACTGAAATCCCAATCTAACCGCTGCTATTATCCACCCATCCATCGGATAGAGGGACTATCCTAGCTAAACATTAACTCCTCGATTCAAGAAGCGCTTGGAGATAGGAGGAGAATGAGAGGATCATCTAATTGCTTTAAATCTATTACCACATGTAGCAATGAACTGGGCGGAATGGTGGAAAAAGATTCACGTGGCAGCACTACAAAAAAATAACTGATTTCGCGATAAAAGAAGGTTGTCACAAAAATTGAGATTTTGTTGTAAAAGTAATTTAGCGACGACAACATATTTGTTGCAGGTATTGTCGAGCTATATGAGTCACGGAATGTGTTCTGCGATGACTTTCGACCATTTATCGCGTTAACAAATCGCGACAATAGTTGTTTGACGCGAATTATTTTGCGACAATGAATATTGATTTATGTGTCAAGTTGTGTTCGTGATTAAATTTATTTCGAAACAAAAAAATGTTTGTCCCTTCAACGATGTACAATTGTCGCCCAATTCATTCTATTTTTATTTATGCATGTCGGAGATTCTATTTCAAACATTTGATTTTCAATTTCTTTCATCGCAATAAAATTGTAACTATAATACACATTTATTTGAAAACGTAACTTCATTAAAAATAACACGTGGCTTTATGAAAAAAATGCTTCAATATACAATTATTAAAATATAAATGATATCAAAATAGATAAAAAAAAATCATATTAGTGTCAACAAACTAAAAATTATCTCAAATTGTGCATATCCACGCAGGAGCGCATATAAAGCGAGAACAGAATTGACCTGTCGGAGATGAGATTTCGATGGTGCAGCTTAAGTGACATTGATGAGAGATTTCTGGCAACAACAAATTAATGAAAATTTTAGCAAAAAGTGTTGTATATGACCTGGGCGATTTTTGCTTTGCTTCTAGAGTTTTATTGGGACTGCCCAATGTCTTCCTTTTGCTTGTTCGACCCGACGTTTGTACCTTTTTCTTCCCCTTCTTTTCATCATTTTTTTTCGTCATTCCTAATCCGTACCCACTCGAGAGAGATAATCACACTGTAAACAAAAGGGAATGCACCGGAGTTTGGGTGGAGTTCGGAGATTTATCACGGCTGATTTTGGAAACGAGATGGAGATTGTGCGCGAATAAGGTGGAGATGAGAATGTGCTTGAGAGAAAATACGCGCTTCAATTAATTAAAAAATTTATTATTTAATTAAAATGATAAAACCTGAAAATTGAATAAATAAATTCCAAACTTGATTTATAAAAATGGATCTTTAAACACCTGTTTTTATGTAATTTCCACTTTAAATTGACCCAATCCATTATTTGTTATTTTATTTATTTATTTTTTATGTCTACAATGTCACTTTCCTTGTTGAGAATATAGTCAATATTTTAATTTTCTATTATGTCCTTATTTAATGTGTCTTATTATCAACAAATATGAACTATACCTATTTAAATCCTTATTTAATGGAAGGGCATATGAGTAAAATACAAGAAAAGATTATATTGTCAACTATATTAATTACATTTTTTTAAGTTGTGTGAAAATGGAAGCAAACCTATTTCTGGGAAGGAGTGAGTATTCCTTAATTTCCTTTACCTCATGCACTATTTCTTAATTTGCATTTCAATCCTGACTATTATTTTCTTGAATATTCTAGTCTTCTTCCGACTTATAGAGATCAAAACATTAGTAAGTTCGTCATGTCTTGTAGTTTGGTGTTCTATTATTACAAGTCAAAATCGTATCTTAGAGAATGAAGACTTGCAGCACTAGTGCGAAGCATTATTGTCTTAAGGAAAAATAATCGAATTCTTGCCTTAGTCATATTATTTTTTGCTTTATTTCTTTCATTGAGTTAGTTGAAACTCTATCCAATTTTTCACTTACCTAACAGATATTTTTGAACATAATTTGAGCACGATAAATTCCATATATTACATTATTTCCCCAACAGATTCCACAAATTTATAGTTCTTTAAATTATGAAAAGAGACAAACATTTGGGAACTACACTGTCAAGTCGCACATGGGCGGACCTAGGGTGGCTTAGGGGGGCAAGTGCTCCCCTTGCTTCCATTTTTTTTTTTTTTTTTTTTTGTTACAATTAAATATTCTATGTTTTTATTTCAATTGTCGAAGTCATTATGGGATATAAAATGAAATCGACATATTACATTCTTAATATCATTTCGAAGTGTTCACGGTCTAGTTTTCTACGTCGTTAATGGCGTACGAAACTATCAATTGTAGCAAATGTTACGACTTGTCAAAGTAAGCCGTTCAAAATTAGTATTTCGAAAATTTCGATAACATGCTCACTTTAAAAATCATCTGATGATTGTACGCTAATCGAATTTACAAATTGCTTATATCATTTCAAAACTTATTTCGAGAACTATATTATAAGCATACCAAATAGTCCAAACATATATAAAAAATAGTTAAAGATGCGTCAAACGTTAGTCTTAAAAAAGACGTCTAATTCGTATTTTCTTTTTAAAAAATTCAATTATTTTATTAACATTTGTTATTTTTGCGATACAAAATTTTCAATATAGTTTTTATCATTTTATTAGAAAGTTTTATATGGAATATGACATCAAAAATTTTCGAAATTTTACATCCAAAAAAGTCATATCCCATGTGAATTTTTGGATGCAAAATTAAATGGAGTAAGCTTTTTTTGGACATAAATTTTTAATTGTAAAATTTCTCCCAATTTTTTTGCAAGTTCGATTGTGCCTCCTAACTTTTAACCTCTGCATCCGCCCCTGAAGTCGCATGCCTATATTTACATTATTGACGACTATCTTGAATTCTAGACTTCTTGCACAGTTAGTTCAAAAAACATTTTGCTATACAATTTGTACTATCGTTTCTTAGATGATGACAGATTATTTTAATAATTATAGATGTTGAAATCCACCAACAATGGCATGAACAGCTTCTTGTCCAATGTGTGCTACGTACCGATATCATTTTTCACACTTTATATTTCTAAGAGGATATTTAATTGGCTATGAATTGCACTAAAAAGTATATCATATTACCGTAAAATGCTTACATGACAAGGAAAAAAGATGTGCTAGACACCCCATTCATCAAAATCTATTTCCGAGAAAAAAAAAAAAAAAGAGAGAGAGAAGTTTTTGAGTTAGTTTATACAATTTTCTTCCGGGGAAATATATGAAAATAGCCTAAACAAAGAGGCTATTTATTCATTTTGGCATTTGACCATTCAAAGGTAGCAAACTACCAAAAATACCCCTAAATATAAAATTTACAACCAAAGTAATCATAATATAAAAAGAATAACAATTTAGTCCTAAAAGATTTATTTTAATCTCAAAGTGATAATATTTTTTCAAAACTAACTTAACTATGACTAATAATTATAAAATGAAAAGACCTAGATCTAAAAGAGGTCCATATAAAATTAAAACGGTTGTAAAAAATAAAAATGAAATTGAATTTGAAAATGAAATTGATAAAATAGGATATCAAGAACAATTATATGCTGCTCAAGAAATATTAAAATGTTTTAAAGAAAATTTAATAGAAAATTTTGCCAGAGGAATTGTTAGATCTATAATCGTAAAAAGATATAATAGATAAATTAGAGAAAAGGAAAAAGAATATCTCAAAATATAATATACATTTTGAATCAAATATAGATATAATAACAGATCTTGATATTATGAATTCTCAAACATTATTAGATTTTGAAGATTTAATTAAAAACCTATAGATGAGGAAACATATCACAAATAGATTACCACAAGAATATAAGAAATTAATGTTCAATTTAACTTTAAGATTTTATATATTTATAACTAATAATATATTAGAATTTGATAAATTAAAAGAATACATATATACGACTATTTAAAGATTAATTAGATTTTAGATTTTAAGAATTATTTGATTTTTGTTCGCTCTAAGTAGCACCACAATTAATGGTATCAGAGTCATAGAGATCATGGACATTACAATTACAAAAACAGATTGGTATTACAAAATAGAAGAAAGTAAAGGAAGTAATATATTTTTAGAACATATTCCTAAAAAACTAAAAATAATAACGTTAATGATAACTAAAGAATTATCTCGAGAGATAAAAGAACAAATTATAGATAACCTTATAATAAGAACATTAAAAGATGAATATATATATGAAAAAATTATTATGGAACTTGAAAAAGAAGAAATTATGTTATATTGCAAAAATTATGAGTAATAGAATTATAAAAATAGATAATTATTATAAATTAGAAACAGAAAGAGAAAGTTATATATTTTTAGAACCTATACACAATAAGTTAAAAATAATAACATTAAGAGTAATTAAAGAATTACCTATGGAAATTAAAGCACAAATATTACATAAATTAATTGTAGAATCAATAAAAGATATATATATATATATATATATATATATATATATATATATATATATATATATATATATATGAGAAAATAATAGAAACTTTTGAGAAAGAAGAAATCAATTTATATTATAAAGAAAAATATGAATCAAATGATTTGTAAAAACTGTTAATGGAATTAATGGAAATAAAAGAAATTTTAGATAAAAAAATTAGCAAGAGTAAGAGAAATAAATCTACAAATACAAGATAAACTTTTAAAACCTAGAAAAATAACAGAATCACAACAAAAAAAAATACTAAAATTAAAACAAGAAAGATATAAAATAAGAGCAAGTTATTACGAAAAAATGAAATAATTAGCAGATAATAATTATATAAAACAAAAATGTGATAATGTAATAAAAAATTGTAAAGATACTGAATGTAGAACATATTACTTATGTCAATCAAAGAAGAGATAAATGTCAATAGGTGAGTATATAAAAGAGTTAAAAACACTAATAAAAATATTAATAGATGATGTTCAAAACATAAATAATGAAATAAAAGAAGTAAGAAATGATATTAATATTCTAAAAATTGAAGTAAGAAAATAATAAAGAAAAAGAAAAAACAATAGACAAAAAATTTATAAAAAAAGAAATGTCTAGAATAGGGAAAAAAACATATTGAACAGAAAATATAAGAATAGAAGCAAGTAATATGGATGATGAATTTAGGAAAAATATTTTACCAAAAATAATAGAAGAAGAGAAAAAATGGAAAAATCTAAAAAAAAAGTAATGGGAAAATTAGAGATTAAAGAAAATCAAGATAATATAGAAGACAAAAATGAATGAAGAATTAGATTTACTTATAGAAAATTTTGATCAATTAAGTTTAGAAAATTTAAATGAATATCAAGTCTTAATGAATACTGGAGGAGGACCAAATAAAGCAGAATCCTCTAATAAACAAGAAATACTAGACCCAGATGAAAGTTATGCACCTATATACATTAAACCATATAGACAATATTATGAAAAAATAAGAAATAGACAACCACCAAGAGGAAACAAATACAGTAATAAATTTGAACTAAATGATAATTATGATAAACTTGTCAATCATGGAGGAGCAAAATTAGACTTAGACTGTAAAATAGATATTAAAAAAGCCTTAGTAGCTTGGGCAGACTCAATGATATTATTCTTTTTATATAACAAAAATGATACATGGGAAAGTACTGAAAGAAGAATAGACTTTTTAATAGCATCTTTTGAAGGAAATGTTAGAAATTGGTGGGATGGAATAAATAATGATACAAAGATATTAATAAAAAGAAATGTACAAACAGAAATAATAAAATCAGATAGAAAGATTAGTAAACTATATTTCAGATGAATTCTTAGGAGAATATTGGATAAGAAATTTTGATGGAGAAACAATAAAAGAAAAAGAAAATGTTAGGATAAAATTAATAAACCTAACAATATGTGATATGTGTAAAATTAAAGAATATACATGTGAATTTAAGGAATATTATTATACCCAATTTTATAGTAATGAAAATCAAGATGTATATAAAGATATGTACTATAATAAGTTACCAGGAACATGGAGAATATATTTTAAAATAAAATTTGAAAAATATATTAAAGAAAATCCTGAAACACCTAGATCTTTAGGATCAAGAATAAAAATTTTATTTGAAAGACTTGCATATATATGTCAAGAAAGACAATTCATGAAAAAATCAGGAAAATTAACTAAGATATGTTGTGAAGATATGGAAAAACCTACACAATGGAGATATAATCCTGAAAGAAAAAATATTAAGAGAAAATTCAAAAATAAAAAATTTAAAAAATTTAGAAATTTTAAGAAAAAATATATAAAGCCTAGAAGAAAATATTATAAAAGAAAATACAATCCAAATAGACAATAGAAAAACAGACCTTATAGAAAAGATAAAAGCCAATGCAAATGTTGGAATTGTGGAGAAATATGACATATAAGCCTTGATTGTAAAGAGAAAAAGGTAAAAATATTACAAAAAGAATATTTAGAAATAGAACGTGAATTAAGTGAAATATCAGATATTGAACAATATTATGATCAAGAAGTATATATAAGTGAATCAGATTCAGAAAAAGATAATGAATCAGAATTTGAATAAAGAAATTGAAGAAATAGAAAGAGACAATATATATAAACAAGAATATGAAGGAATAGAAGGTTATGGATTAAAAGTAATATTTGATAATAACAAATTCAAGAAAAAAATGAGAAAATTATCTTTAGATTTAAAAATAGGAAAATTGGAAGTTTTAGATATGATATGGAAAAGAGAAAGAATAGCAATAAATGAATATCATAAAATTGAAAAAGTTATAAATGTTAGAACAACTCAAGGAACACATAAATTAAACTTTCTAACAAGAAATACAGTAGATGAATTATTAACAAGGATTAGTAAAAAACAATGAGAAAAAATTCAATATATTTATTTAGTAGGGATACAAATAATGTTTAAATCCTTATTTAGAAAAGGAATAAATTCACATTTAACAGTAAGTCTACATGATGGAAGAATAATAAATTTAAAAGATAATCATTTAGAAACTATAGAAGGAAACTTGGCATACCAAAAATTAATATTTACTTGTTACCCAAAATATTGTGTCCCAATTACAGACAAAAACTTCAATGAAGTCTTATGACTACATTTTAAGTTACATAGAGATGATATAATGAAACCAGGAGACAAGATTATGATTATAGAATATAGAGCTTTGTACACATTTACTAACTCCAATTATGGAAATATATACTCTAAAAAAATCATACATAGAAGTTCATAAGGAATGCAAGGATATTAGTAAAATAATATAACCAAGCAAACAAATAAGTTTAATTCCTAAAGAATATGAATTTAGCCCCTGTTTGAGCCACCTTTTTTGAAAATGAGAATGAAAAATATAGCCGTTATTGGGGCCCACACAAGAGATAGAGAATTTGAATTTAAATGTTGATGTGATGGATAACGGTCATATTTTTCATTTTAGTGAAGAAAAAAGGTGGCTCAAACAGGGGCTTAGTATACTCAAGGATAAACCTGAAATAGCAGAAGATAAAGAAGATGATTATTCTGATAAAATGATGTTTAGATATGGAAGATTAATTAAAAGGACAACAAGCCTTAGATTACCTAGAAGACGTTTAGAAGGAACTAGTAATATAAAAGAAATCAAACTTCGTAGAAATGCTGGAAATATGAAGATAGAAGGAGAATATTATAATGGAAGAGAATATATTGAAGGACCAAATATACTAATTGATACAGGAGCAAGTGAATGTCATATATTTTCAATTAGAAATAAATGATTAACGACTCATAAAGTTGAACCATATGGATAATAGTATGAACACAGATCCTCATATATTATTATGAATAAGTTTTCTAAATGGATTGGAAGACTATAGTATAAAAAGAGAAGGATTATATATTACACATAATGGTCAAACTATATTATGCGAGAAAAGATAAATGAATAACCAAATAAGTTTTCTATTAGTCGTATATATACAAGTTACTATAGTAGAAACAAATTTAACAACTTGTGCCTTAATAGATACAGGAAGTGATATAACAATATTTAAAATCTTCTTAATAAAATCATGGAATGAAAATAGTAAAATAAAAATAACAGGAGAAAGTACACAAATAATTAATAGTGCTGATAAAGTCAGTATAATACTTGGAAGTAAACAAGTAAAAATAAACAAGATATATAGTTATAATAAATTAGATTGTGACATACTATTAGGAAATGACTTTATCCAACAATTTCAATATTATAAACAAAATAATTATATGATAATGTTACAGACACCATGTGCATGCTTATTAAAAATCTCAAGGGAATTTAGACCTTATAGAGTTCAGTCAACCCAACGTGGTGATAAATGGGAGAAAAAATTAATTATAAATAAAGATATGAATACAAAAACCCTATACAAAAAAGTATTGAAGACAGAAATAGAAATAAGTATAGAAAAAATTATAAAACAATTAGAAAAGACATGTGGAGAAAATTCATTATTATTTTGGAAACCATACCATCCTAAAGCTAAAATATAACTAATAGAGAATGTTATAATTAGAGTTAGACCAATGATGTATACTATACAAGATACACAAGAATTTAAAACTCAAATAAAAGAATTACTAGAACAAAAACTTATTAGACCAAGTAATAGACCCCATAGTAGTCCAACATTTATGGTTATGAAACATTCTGAGCAAGTTAGAGGAAATGCCAGAATGATAATCAATTATAAAGAATTAAACAAATATACTAAATTTGATGAATACTTTTTACCAAATAAAGAAGTCATAATAAACCTTGCAAAAGGAAAACAATATTATTCCAAGTTTGATTGTAAATCAGGCTTTTGGCAAATTAAAATGGAAGAAGATAGTATACAATATACTGCATTTAGTACACCTCAAGGTAAATATGAATGGTTAGTAATGTCTTTTGGTTTAAAAAATGCACCACAAATATATCAAAGAAAAATGGATAATATATTTAGAAAATTTGATGAGTTTTTAATAGTATATGTTGATGATATATTAATATGTTCTAATACTAAAGAAGAGCATAGAAACCATTTGATACAATTCATAAATGAATGTAAAAAGGAAGGAATTGTTCTTTCAAAAAAGAAAGCTATAATAGGAAAACAAGAAATTGATTTTCTTGGACTATCAATAGATAAAAAAGGAATAAAATTGCAAACTCATATATCCAAAAAGATAGAAAGTTTTCTAAATAAATTAGAATCAAAAGAACAAATACAAAAGTTCTTAGGATGTTTAAACTATGCAGGAGGATTTATTGAAAATCTTTCAAAAAAGAGACATAAAATATAAATTTTACTTAGGAAAATAAATACTAAAGGATGGAGTGAAGAACATACAGAAATAGTTAAATTATTAAAAGAAGAATGCAAAAATTTACCAAAATTAAGATTGCCAGATGAAAAGGATAATTTGATTGTTAATACAGATACTTCTGACAAGTATTGGGCAGCCATATTAAAAACAGATTTAAATGAAATTTGCAGGTATTCAAGTGGAACTTTTAACCAAGTAGAAATAAATTATACTACTCATGAAAAATAATTGTTAGCAATTATTAGAGAAATAAAAAAGTTTTCATTATTCCTATTATCTAAAATGTTTATTGTTGAAACTGACAATTCTAATGTTACATGATTAATTAAAAATAAGTTGTCAATGGAGCCTCAATATAGGAGATTGCACAGATGGCAAGCATATTTGTCATTCTATAATTTCGATATTATTCATATTAAAGGTATAAACAATTATCTTGCTGATTTTTTAAGCAGAAATATCGAGTTCGGAGATGGATAATATCAAGTAGGAGATATCATAAATAAAATCTGCGGCAGCATTTGCCAAAGATGAAGCTGATGATATAAAAATTGGAATGGAGGCATTAGCTGAAACCTTAAGTTATAATGTCAAATTATTACTTGAGATCAGTACGTCCCATACCAAAGTTACCAATGAATTAAAAGACTGATTTGATGCTCTTGAAGCACGATTAGAGTCTACAAATATAAAAAATACAGGGATTAATGCCTTAGTACAATCCTAAAATACCAAACAGGGAATACAAACAGGTACACCAAACGGAAGCAGCAGTGGACCCAGTCAAATAAAAAGAGATACAATCATGGAAAGTCCCTGAAATGTGACAATAAAAAATGATGATAAGCATACAAGGGTGATCAAAATTAGAGCAGATGAAGATGATGAGACCCCTTTAACACCAAGAGAAGAAGAATATAAAGCTTTTGTAAAACTTGTCTATGAACTACAAGATGATGAATCATATTTCATCTCTCCAGGAGAACATGTTTACCTAAGGATGACCATTACAAACGATGGAGACCATAACATGGTCAAAATGCAGCAGACTATGGATTCTTGGACTTAATTTATCCAGGAAAAGATTTAAAAGAAATTGAGAAATTGATGGAAGAATATATTATCCTGCAGAACATATTATTACAGTCGGATATGTAGACCGAAATTTTCAGATTGAAGTAGGCCAAAATAGAAAGCCATTGCCAAACATTAACAGATCATGGATGAGATCTCGAAGAGTTCTAGGGATGAAAGTTCTCTACAATATGGCAAAAAATTTATATGATAAAAAATTACAATGCTTATACCAATATGAAGGATGGACACTTGTAGTTGTATAAATAGAAGCCTTTGGGCTAAGATAGATACAGAATGAGTTGAGAAAAAAATACTTGAGCTTTAGAATTACAAAAACACTTCTGTCTTTTGATATAATCTTTGTACCAATTTCAGGATATCAATAAATAATCAATTTCTTACATAGAAGAATGAGTTTCTAAATTTTCATTCTCATAAATTCTTGATAGATCTAAAAAGAAATTTCTTTCTTATTTTATCAACAAAAACATTTTTTCTTTAATCCAAGTCTAGGGATTTGTCCTTGGAAACGATACAGTGAAGGCAAGAAGCTGAATAGCAAGGATTCCGTTAAGGTAGGAGGTCGTTGAAGGAAACAATTTGCACATTCAGAGCCTGAAGGTCACTCGATTCTAAGAATAAAGATCCAGATTAAAATTAAGGTAGAACTACTATTTCTTGTTAAACTTTGAAAGAATTTCTTAAGATCCTAAAGAATCGCAGGGATTATAAATGTTTATGATTATTCATGATATTTGGATTACTGTCTACCATGATGTTTATATCATTATTTTATAATACTATGATAATAGTATCCAATCATGCCAGGATATACAGTTAAAGGATTAGACGATTGTTAGAAAGAATATTTGAAAAAATAGAAAATATTAAATCCCAACTAAAAAGTATAGATGAAATATCTGAGGAATATATTAAACTTATAAAAGAATGTGAACAAAAAATAGCAGATTATACTAATATATTAGATCAAAGAATGGATTTATGCTTTAAAAATCAAAATATAAGAAATACAGAACAGATCCGAAACTTACTTTAAAATAAAAGAACATGTCTTGCAATAAAGAAACTTATTTCATTAAGGGTAAAATAGATTTTTCTACGAAAATCCCAAATAGACTAAGTCAATAGGCTAGTTTGAATAATCCCCCTTTCTGAAGTTACTTTCTCTGATTAGATGACCTTTTAAAGGAAGCAGGTCAAAACTTAGCATGCTAATTCTCAAAGCAACCAATTCAATTTAACTTTATCTTTTTAGATAAGTTATTACTAAAACTGCAGATGTTGAAATTGATAGAGTAAGTATGAGATTCGGCAAAATATTCACTATTCTATGTTGTTTTTCGTGTATTTGTGTGAGTAGGGAATCGTGGTTGAAGTGTGTTTCCATAGCATGTTATCTATAGTAGACAAATATTACAATGCATAAAAACATCAACGCGGTAGGTAAAACTTCAAAACAAAGTTGAAGTATCATCCATTGCCCTTTAATAAGATGTGTTTTCCTTTAATGTGGTTTATGACTCAAGTCCAAATAAAGAAATGATTTTCCCTTGCAAGATCAAAAAAGGGATGAAAGAATAAATTCCATTTAGACATTTTGATAGAGGGCATGGAGAAAGTGAATAAGATTGACATACACTTCTTATCCAACAAATACTAGAAAATGTTCGTAAGATACTGTTAGGTAATTACCTCAAAAGTCAAAGTGGGAGGACTTCTACTACAAATAATATTAGGTCATTATGAATCCTATAAATAGTGATTTATCTCATACTTTGGGGCGTGGCCGTGACAGAAGAAAACAAAGAAAAACGGAACTGTTGCCTTAGGTGAGGGACTGCTACCTTGTTGGAATTAGTATATGTAATATATAAATGCACATACTAACACAGGCACACAAAAAGTGGTGAAGGAGTTGGTGTATATTTATATAGAGAAAGTCAAACTTGGTGGCTCTCTTGGATATATAGCAGCAGGGGCGAATCTAGAACTTCGACTCAGTTAGGGCGGCCGTTGATCGTCAACTTTTGACCTTCGACAGTCAACGACCGTATAGCGATGTCGTTTATTAATATTATTTAAATAATATTAATAAAAATTCGATATATATATAAATACACTAAAACAAAAAAATTGTATATTTATATCAAATTATAGTTCAATAAAATCCGAAATAATATAAAATACATGATACGTGAAACTTCTTTGTGTTATCAATGCTTAACAAATCATTTGCTTGACTAAAAGTAGTTGCGAGATATGCACCACTACAAGAACTGGGTTGAGACTTTTGTTTAGGTTGAGAAAAATCATTCCATAATTAGTATTAGAGTTCAATGTTAATCAAAGATTAAACGTAACTAAAATTAATTTTAAAATACAATTAAAGTTTCAATTTCCAATTTCCAAAACCAATTTATCACAAATTATAAATTCCCCAATTTCTCATTTTCAATTTTCATAAATCACATATTCACATAATCACATTTCACAATACTCAAATTAATTTTTAATATCACAATTCATAGTAGACATATTCTCAAATTCTCAAATAACACGTAAATCAAAACTCAACATAAATTATTAAAGCATAAAATATTTAAAACAACGAAAACCAACAAAAAAAATAATGGTCACTAACTCACCTATATAACACAAATTATTTATCATAAATCACAAATTCACAATTCTCATTTATTTGTCACAGAACAAAAACTACAAAAAAAAAAAAAAGAGAGAGAACGAGAACGAGAGTTGAGAAGGAAAGGGACGCTCACCACAATTTACAAAGTCGCAACCACAGCCCACGAGAGGTCCGTCCAGTTCGACTTCCGAGTCTATTGCCGCGACCAACTTCGCAAATCGAGCCAAGAGAGGTGAAGAATTGGAGAATGACCAGACCCCTGCTTCACTTCGTTTGGTAATTGCCTAATGGGTACACTGGTAACTGGACTAAACTTGCGAGAGGAAATACATATATATAACTGGACTAAACTTGCCTAATTTGCGCCATTGGGCCTATTTTTTTAAAAAAGGAAAGCCCAAATATTGGAAAACTAAAAAAAATAGGCTCGATTCCAAACCTGCAGTCATCTTCTTCGCCCGATTTCTCCCTTCTTCCACCACCGCAATCGCTCCGTTTTGCAACTTCCACCCGGCAGTTTGAAGGCTTCGGCGGATCCAGCCAGGGCGGCCGCGGGGGCTCGCCGAGTGCTGGATCCGCCACTGTATAGCAGCAGTTGGCAGTTTCTGGGGAAAATACCAAAGGCAGATTTGAAGATACGCAGCAAAGAGAAAACAGAGATATTGGGCTGCTGATTGTTTTTCTTTGTTTACTTTGGGATTGGTTTGGGAGAGTGAAAAATTCTATATGATTGTAACAATTTTTCATATAGTGGAAAAGTTTTGACGGTCCGTTTAATTGTGCGTTATATTATTTATATTTTCTTTGTTTGCTAATATTGTTCTGAATAACAAAAGATCATGCGGGTAATAGAAATAGAGGAAATTTGTGTAAATTTCTCTACAGATACAACCTTAAATTATTTAGTAAACTAATCCAATTATTAATATCCGACCGAATTCTAAATGAACTTATATAGGGCATGGAGAAAGTGAATATAATTGACATACATTTCTCATCGAACAAATACTAGAAAAGGTTCATAAGATACAACCTTAAATTATTCAGTAAACTCCGACCAAATTCTAAATGAACTTAAAACAACGCTGCTTTAGAAATTGCATCAAAGGCATATTCAATGCATGACTTGAACTTATTCGGATCGATGAAACCTTTCTCCACCCACATGGTAATTCTCAGCTTGTCCACATAACTCACAATTGTTACTTGAAGACTCTGCATAATTCAGCATGCACAACATGTTATGAAGAACCAATTAATTCAATGTAGATATATAAAATTGCAGCATTGAAATTTAAAAAATAAAATAAAACTAAAACCTCTATCGAGCATATCAAAGAGACTATAATCAATTAATCTCATTCGAGAATCCATATATATGTCTGTATCTAAGAGCTGAAACTGAATCTAAATTTACCATTATAAGCTAAAAATACAGAAATACAATACCTGCGGTGTTCCAGGCACGGTAAAGTACAATCCTTTAATTGGGATATTAGCTAAAGCCATTTGTTCCACCGGCCCAATCATATTTGATATCATCAGGCTTGAATTATTTAATGTGCCATAGATGTATCGAGCAGTTGCCTGTAGCATCAAACCCGAATTATTTAGGATAGTAAATTTTCTGAAAGATTTTCATCAAGAGGTTATACATGGTTGAGTGTAAAATATACATTAGTTTTGGATTATTGCAACCAAGGCATGGCCAAAAGAAATGCGTGCAATAAGTGAATTGGTTTAGTTAAGACATTCTTAATTACGAAGAAATTATTCCCTCTAGACAGCTTAACTCCGTCAAGGCATAATTTAACGTCAAAATAGCGAAGAAAAAGTATATAAATATAAAAACGGATAAAAACTGCTGTCTTCCTCAAGACTCCATTAGCAATTAATTTTTGAGTGTTAAACAATTCAAGGAAAATAAAAAGAAAAAGAGAGGCTATGGTTTTATTAATTCTGCATAATGAAAAGTGAATACAAAACTTAAATATAAAGAGACTAAATATAGTCTAAAATAAAGGAAACTAAAAAGACTATTATACCCTTAATAAACAATAAAACAAAATAAGATAGCATCACGAGTTTGCAAAAAACCAAAAACGATGAACCGAACCGAACCGAATGAACACTTGTATCTGCAAGTAGCCAACACAACCACACAATCTCAACAAATTCAAACGGATGCAAATTTCAAATCCAAATATACCGAACCAAAAACAAACCAAATTTTCAATCCCATTAACTAGGTCAAACTGCAAACCAAATTTTCAATCCCACGAACTGAGCCAAACTGCAAACCAAATTTCCAATCCCATCACCTGGGCCAAATATGCAGAACAAATTTCAGATTACCTACAAACTGCAAACCAAATTTCTAATTCCATCAACTGGACCAAATATGCAAAACAAATTCCAGACCCATCAACTAGGCCAAATTGAAAATTTGGCATTTTTTTCATATCAAATTCCACTGTGCAAACCAATCAAAGTCATCTTCATTGGATGCACAATTGTTGTTCCTCACATATCCTCCATAATTGACATCGAAATCCTCAAGCCATCCTGTGATGGCTGTTAAAGTAGTTTCTATATCCATCCCAAATGGGTCAAAAGGCAAGAGGTTGGCAACATCATTGGAAGCTGATTCCGACGAACTACACCTATCAACACTGTCCCTCCCACAACGGAAATCACGCTCCTCAATTTCCCGTTGGCTTTCATGTTTCGTCCTTGTAAAATCTTCCCCATTCTTCACTGGAACACCGTCCACAATATACCTGTTCACAATTCCCGTGGGAGATACCAAACTATCTTCACCAATGTGCGCAGGAAATATTGGCCTATGTGAATAGTTCAAGGCCATCCCAGAAATCCCAAGATTTTGTATATTTTCTCCATATACCCAAATAAAATAATGAAAAACAATAATATGCTCTACAGCAATTTTTTTTATTCTTTTCTCTCTCAAACAAGAAAACCCAAGCAGCACTACACAACCCAGCAGAACCACCAAGCAAAATGAAACACACAGCAAAATGGAGAGCCAACAAAATCAATAGCTCCGTCTCTCCCCAATCAAGGCTCTGATACCATGTTAAACAATTCAAGGAAAATAAAAAGATAAAGGGAGGCTATGATTTTATTAATTCTGCATAATGAAAAGTGAATACAAAACCTAAATATAAATAGACTATATATAGTCTAAAATAAAGGAAACTAAAAATACTATTCTACCCCTAATAAACAATAAAACAAAATAAGATTATATTTGTTAACATTGAAAAATTGGTGACGGATTCTATCATTACCATATCTGTTTTATTATAGTGACAAACGAATTCTTGCTCGTACGAAACTAGAATAGAGCCCAAGAAGTAAACTAGCAAACTCTGGTAAAACATGAGATCAAATAAGCTTCTTTACATGGAAAATCAATATACATACCTCAGGACCTCTAAATTTTGTGATGGCTTCAAGAAACTGACCCGTCAGATAGACTGATGCAGAATTTCTTTGCCTCTTGATTAATTGACGGGCATTGTAAACAAATTTGAGTGGATTGTTTAACTCAGAGGCAGTCAATTTAGGAATAGAAACGTGCAAGAATGCAAAACGATTACCCCATGGCATTTCTGCATTAGGTTTGTTCAACTCACATCACTCATTGACATGTAACCTCCAAGGGCCCTAGTGCTGAGTAGTACAAGTGCTGTACAGTTCGCTTTACTTGAATCTTGATTCTCACTTTGCATGTACAATCGGGTTCCAAATATGATTACCCCAGTAATCACGTCATTAATCGTCTGTGAAAGAAATACAATCCTTAAATGAATGAACTTACACGAGCTTAAAAAAAAAAAAAGGAGGAAATTGACAATGAGAAAACAAGGAAACAAGAATAAGAAGCGCCAAAGAACTTACCACTTGAAGCTTGTTCTTGATTTCCTTGACATGTTCAACTGAAAGGGTAGTTGTAGTCACAGAAAATGGTCCACACCCAACTCCATGCCCGGATCTAATAGGCGATTTATCGTCTTCAATCAAACTGCTTTTCAACAGATTAAATCCGAAATCGTATGCAGTGTTAATCAACCCTGAAAAAAACCTGTTCATGTGCCCAAGAAAACCATGGCTGTGACGATTAGGCTTCTGGTTAGAACTACGCGATGGGAATGTTAATGGCATAGAAGGATTGTCAAGTCTTCGTAGACAAGACAGAAGGGCTCCCATTATAGAATAGCCATCACCAAGTGAATGGTGAAGTTTGAATATTGTTGAGAAACTAAGCTAGTTAGAAATGAACTATTGCCTCAGACACTTAGTTCATCATTGGCATTAAAAGCATAAGGTCAAGATACAGTTTCTGTCCATCAGATAGCCTCAGAATAGTCATTCATCATAGGCCTATTATGGGAGAAAAGGAGCAGCCAGAGATAAAGCCAACTCTACTTTTATCCTCATTTGTATAAGCAGTAAATAGGATCAACAGACAATCAACAGAGCAGTAGAATAGCATAGGCAACCGTTGCTTATTATCTTATATAAGTCAACACAGTTCATTCACTGTAAATCAGAACTCATGCAATAACATTCAAATGTTCATCACTTTTACATTCAATTCCATCAAATTCAACATGGTATCAGAGCAGGTTTTAAGCCTGTAAAATCAAAGAGCCAAGAAAGTCCTTTTTCACATTCAAACCATGTCCCAACACACAGACAACACCAAAATCACAAGCATTGTTCTCAATGGCAACAAAAACTATATACCCTGGTCCAGATCAGTAACGATCGGTCTCAGTGGCAAAGGTAAGTTGCAGTTCATTTCAGGCACCAAAGAAAAACCCAAGCCTATAGACCCACAGAACCCAACAGAGGCAGAAACAACCAAAACAGAGGAATGGCAAACCACAGACCACTTGGTCATGTCATGGCTGCTAAACACCATGGAGCCACACATTTCCAACATGTTTATGTATTACAACTCGTCAAAAGAAGTATGGGACAAAGCCAAAAAATTATATGGCCAACAGAAAAACTTTGCCCATATTTTCAGTCTCAAACAAGAGATTTCGAAAATCAAACAAGGCAGTCAAAGCAACATGCAATTGGTGACAGATTTAGTCTCAAAGTGGGAGGAACTCAACACATACCTTCCACAAACGACAGACCCAAGCGAAATTCAGAAAAGAGATGAACATGATTTGATTTTCACTTATCTGGGGGCACTAGATGCAAGTTATGAGGCAGCCAGATCACAAATTCTTCTCTCAGCCGAAATGCCAAGTTTCGATGATGTAGTAGCAACAATCGAGCAAGAGGAATCTCGAAGAAACCTCATGAACCCACAACAATCTGAAAACTCTGAGAACAATCGAGCCTTCAAAACCCATTACACAACCCCCAATTTTAGAGACACGGCCAGAACGAAGGGGAACACAACAGCCGACTGGTGCGACCACTGCAAACGTGCAGGACACAACCAAGAAGGCTGTTGGATCCTTCATCCTCATCTCCGGCCGGCGAGAAGCAAAGGGGAGAGAGGGAACTGGAATGGTGCTCGAAGGGAAAGGCGATTTGGAGGGTTTGGAGGGACGAACAGAGGGGTCGAAGGGAACCCTAATGAAAGGGATGGACCTGGAATGGGGCTTGGACATGAAACAGGGCTTAATGGATCCGGAATTGGGCCTAAACTGGGCCTGGACCTGCTGGACACACTGGACCTGCTGGACACACTGGACTTGGGCTTAATGGACCTGGTGGATTAGCTGGACTTGGGGCCATTGGATTTGGGCAAGAAATAGCCCAATCTAATTTAAATGAAGGAAGTGGGCCCTCTGGAGCACCAACGGCCCAATTGACACAACTACTGGCCCAACTGAATGGTTTGTTACAACAACAAACTACTCCAGGTTTTGTACTTTCCAATCCCGATTTAAATATTTCCAATATGTCTAAAATTGCTAATTTCTGTCAAAATACGGATAAATGGATCATTGACTCTGGTGCTACCGACCATATGACATGGGACACGAGTAAAATACAAAGTATTACACAGATTAAAGAGCCTCAACATGTGACTGTTGCGAATGGAAATAAAGCCCAAATTTGTGGTTTAGGAACAGCAAAATTTTTTCAAAAAACGTGAAAAATATTTTATACTTACCGGGATTTAATTCAAATCTACTATCTGTAAGTAAAATAACTCAAGATTTAAATTGTAATGTTATATTCTCACCAAATAGAGTAACCTTTCAGGATCGAGAATCAGGGAAGAAGATTGGTGAGGGTTTTTTAAAAAATGGACTTTATTACCTTGAAGAAAATTCCAATAGATGTCATGTGTCGGTCAGTTCTACCTATCATGACAAGTTGCTGCATTGGAGATTTGGCCATCCATCTGATCAAGTTCTAAATAAACTATTTTGTTGTAGTCTTAACTCTAGTAATTGTGATATTTGCAAGTTTTCTAAACAAACTAGGTTGCCTTTTTCCTTATCTACTCATGTATCGGAAAAATGCTTTGACTTAATACATTTTGATGTGTGGGGCCCGGCGCCTGTTGATTCTTATAACCACTTTAAGTATTTTGTTACATTTATCGATGATTTTTCTCGTACTACTTGGCTTTACCTTTTAAAAGGAAAAAATGAGGTTTACACATGTTTTCAAGACTTTTTTAATTTTGTTGAAAATCAATATGACGCAAAAATCAAGATCTTTAGATCTGATAATGGGACAGAATATGTTAACAAAAATTTCTCGGAATTCTTCAAATTGAAAGGAATTCTACATCAAACTACATGTATTAACACACCTGAACAGAACGGAGTCTCCGAAAGGAAAAATCGTCATTTACTTGAAGTTACTAGGTCACTCCTCTTCCAAAGTAACGTTCCAAAATCCTATTGGTCTGATGCCGTGCTAACAGCCACCTACCTTATAAATAGACTACCGAGTGCAAGGCTAAAAAATATGAGTCCTTTAGAAATTCTGAAGGGTCGGAAAATTGATCTTGATCATATACGTGTCTTCGGTTGTACATGTTTTGTACACATAAAAAGACATGACAAATTTGATAAAAACTCTGTTAAAACCATTTTCTTAGGATATTCTTCCGAAAAAAAGGGATATAAGTGTTATGATCCCAAAACTCATAAACTGTACTTCTCAAGAGACGTTTCCTTTTTTGAAGACAAACCCTACTATCTAACATACGAACAAGAAAATGCTCAAGGTAAACCAATTATGTTACCTCCAATAAATTTTGTTTTCCCGGAAGAAATAAATGTAGAACAGGTTGGACGTGCGGAGGAAGAACAAATTGGTACCATAGATGCAATTTCTTCAGGGGGAGAAGAAGATGAAGAAAATGAACCAAATGAGGAAACAGTTCAAGAAGAAATTGGCTTGAGAAGATCCACTCGACAAATTCGACCTCCTGCCAGATTAAGGGATTATGTATCCCATCAGGTGATGTATCCAAATGTATCCCATCAGGTAATGTATCCTATTCAACAATTTATTTCCTATAAAAAGATTTCTCCTGAATATCGGGCCTATTTGGGTAACATATCCAAACAGGTCGAACCAACCAACTTTAATGAAGCCACCCAGGATCCTATCTGGCGTAAGGCTATGAAGGAAGAACTTCAAGCTTTAGAAAAAAATGACACGTGGGATATTGTCTACTTACCGAGGGGTAAAAAACCTGTAGGCTGTAGATGGGTTTACAAAATCAAATACAATAGTAATGGCACGATTGAAAGATATAAGGCGAGGTTAGTTGCCAAAGGTTTTACCCAAACCTACGGCATTGACTACCAAGAAACCTTTGCACCAGTAGCAAAAATGAGCACCGTTAGAATTTTATTATCCGTAGCCACCAACTTAGGATGGAATCTGTTTCAAATGGACGTTAAAAATGCTTTCCTTCAAGGTATTTTGGAAGAAGAAGTCTACATGACTCTTCCTCCAGGCCATAAAATTACTTCAAATTCATCACTAGTCGGTAAGCTAAAAAAGTCTATCTACGGCCTAAAACAATCTCCAAGAGCATGGTATGCTAAGCTAAGTTTCTCCCTTTTGAAAAATGATTTTGTCAAAAGCTCAGCCGATTCATCTATGTTTGTCAAACACTTACAAAAATCCATTACTATTATTCTTGTCTATGTTGACGATATCATCATCACTGGAAATGATAATGAAGAAATTAAAAAGGTCAAACAACACTTAAAAAATGAATTTGATATCAAGGATCTTGGAAAACTCTCATATTTCCTCGGAATAGAAATAGCTCATTCCAGTAAAGGCCTATTTCTATCCCAAAGAAAATATGTTATTGACTTGTTAAAAGAAACTGGTAAACTAGGAGTTAAACCAGCCGGTACCCCAATGGAAACCAATGTTAAACTTGGAACAGAAAATGGTGACTTACTACCTGACATAGGACAATATCAAAGGTTGGTAGGAAAACTAATCTATCTTACGGTTACCAGACCTGATATTGCATTTGCAGTAAGTGTTGTAAGTCAATTTATGCATGCTCCACGTACCAGTCACCTGAGTGCAATTGATAGGATACTAAGATATCTTAAAGGCACTCCAGGTCAAGGTATTTGGATGCGAAAAAATAATTCTAATACTGTAAATGGTTTTTTTGATGCAGATTGGGCCGGGAGCTGCGATAGAAAATCAACCACAGGCTTCTGTACCTTTGTAGGTGGTAACTTGGTCACTTGGAAAAGCAAAAAACAAAATGTTGTAGCAAGGTCAAGTGCTGAAGCAGAGTATCGTGCCATGGCATCCACAGCAAGCGAGCTAACTTGGATCAAGCAGCTACTTAGAGACATGAAGACAGAGCATATAGAAACTATGCAAATGTATTGCGACAATCAAGCTGCGCGACATATTGCATCCAATCCAGTCTTTCATGAGAGGACCAAACACATTGAAGTCGACTGTCACTTTGTCAGAGAAAAAGTACAGTCGGGAGAAATAGAAACACCATTTGTTAGAAGCAAAGACCAATTGGCAGACATCTTTACAAAGGCACTCGACAAAAACAGTCATCTTAACATTCTTGGCAAGTTGGGATCAATTAATCTATTCGAACCCAACTTGAGGGGGAGTGTTGAGAAACTAAGCTAGTTAGAAATGAACTATTGCCTCAGACACTTAGTTCATCATTGGCATTAAAAGCATAAGGTCAAGATACAGTTTCTGTCCATCAGATAGCCTCAGAATAGTCATTCATCATAGGCCTATTATGGGAGAAAAGGAGCAGCCAGAGATAAAGCCAACTCTACTTTTATCCTCATTTGTATAAGCAGTAAATAGGATCAACAGACAATCAACAGAGCAGTAGAATAGCATAGGCAACCGTTGCTTATTATCTTATATAAGTCAACACAGTTCATTCACTGTAAATCAGAACTCATGCAATAACATTCAAATGTTCATCACTTTTACATTCAATTCCATCAAATTCAACAAATATCATATTCCCAGCTGCATGGTTTGTTGGATAGTTAAATATGTGAACTTCCCACAAAGGTCTATTTTCTGGAAGTTGCTCCCATGCTAGTTTTGATAAATACTCATTAAAACATTCATCGTAATAATCAGTTGACAAGCCACTTGGAAGAACTGGTACATTTACATGATCTTTTAGATTTACCTCCACCCTTTTCCATTTCTTTGCTCCTCTCTCCTCCGAAACCTGCTTGGAGTACAAAAAATCACTTCTTGATTATTAACTCACCATTTTGTGTACACCTTGATACAAATATTATAATCTCTATGTTTTCGACAACTAGTTATTGGATGAAATACAGTCTTGAAACATGTGTGTCAAAGGATTATAACGAAACATTTAAATTTATCCCCGAACACTAGTAACATGCAACCCTATTTTACAACGGTCGTGCCTCAACCTTTAAAACAGAAACGACAAGCATCACATAACTCACCATGATTGAGGAAAAGCGACGATTAATGGGTATGAATAATTCTCTGAGGAGTGGCATGGCAATGGACTCATCAATTGGAACTTCTAGTTCCATAACACCTAAAATACTTGGTGATAATGCTGAGCTCTTCAGATATTGAGCACTAGGACTCATCGACTCTAGTGCTTCTTCTGGTTCGAACTCCATAGTATTTTGGGTGTTCATCCTCCAACTGATTTGGTATATTTATAGAAATTCAGATAGTTTGTATAAGGTTCATCCATATGGGCGGATCTACAGTGGGAGCAGTGGAGTTCATTGTCCCCACACTAAATTTGAAATTTAAGAGTGTGTGAGATTTTGCACACGATTTTCAAAAGAGAAAAAATCTCCTTATAATTTTCAATTTCGTCTCCACTAATTAAAATTTAGTAAATTTTGCCCCTGCAACTCTACAATCTTAGATTCGCTCCAGCGTCCATTCATTGTTAAATAGAATGGCTTCTAATGGTCAACGAAATTTTGCAATAGGAAATTAATATTACTGACTAGTTAAACTGTAAATTTGATAGAAACTAGAGTTAGAACAGGAAGGGCGGGTACGTAGCTGCTACACGATAGACGTTCATGTCTAAACAATTCTGGAAAAATGACCAAATGTGAACTCTGAACAGATTCTCCCAAATCGAGAATAACTAGGATTAAACTATGATAAATATGTGCATTGACTTGTCCTCACGAATTAGTAGTTATCATTCCTTCCCTTCAATAAAGATAGATTGCTTCTATTCACAGAAAATATAATTAATATAGTTGGAACAATATTTTTTCTTATAACTTTCGTAATATACCTCGACATTGAATAATGCTTTAAATAGGAGTAGTTAATAATTATTGATAACGGGACACGTTAAATTGTTGGAAATTATATTAAGTTTCAACTTTCAAAATTATTACATATATACTTAAATATTTGAATGGAGGTTATGAATTAATTAATTTTACATTATTGTGGGGGTTAAATTTTTCCCTATAAAAGGGAGGGTGATTTCATTGTTAGATGCATCAAAAATAGATACAACCTGAATACATAAAAATACTTCATTTATATTTCATACTATATTTCTATAATTTTGACAACTCGATAAGAGATTCATTCTTTATCTTCTTATGGTCATGCCCATAGAAAGAAAACAGGTTGTGAGCCACATATATTTTATCTTCGAGTTATGTAGTGTCGAAAGTATCCGCACGAAGAAGGAATAACACGACTTTAGGATAGCGTACTTGACGTGATTCTCTGAAGCGTGCTTTTTCTAACTCACCACTTATGTCTTATGATTATGTTATTATTGAATTATAATGTTTATACTATTTTAATTTGTTATGTTAATATATAATCTACACTCAAATCACTCATTTTTTTAGACATATATAAGGGCATATTAAAAAAAATAAAAAATTAATTATACTTTTAACAAGGAAAATTATCCATATTTGAGATAAGTGAAATAAGAATCAAATTTATCTTTATGGAATGGATGGAGTATTATTTTTCGTTCTCAATGTAAGTAGTGGTTTCTGTTTTGGGGTCATGGCTGATGAGAGGTTGGCAACTAGATTAAATTTATTTAGATTTACAGTTAGCAAGATTGAGCATCTTATATATCGATGAAGAATGATGAATCTTGTTGGGAGCAAACAAGAAGTCCCACATCGGTTGGGAGAAGAAAAGAAATCCACCATATAACCCAAGTGGGCTACTCCACCCATTGCCAATTGGTTTTGGGTTGGAACCTCACTTGGGCTTGGTGGTGTGGGCTTGGATCTGGTAAATTTGCTTATTATTTTTCCTACAACTGGTATAAGAACCGAGGGTCGGAAGAACGCTGTAGAAAGTGTGATGGCAATCGAGCTAAAAATTATTCGCGTTTGAGGTGCCTTGTGTCGAAAGTCTTCCTGACATTGGTGGTCAGGCGTCGGGTCCCGTTTGGTCGAGGGGCAACGGTAATAACAGTGGTACAAGATGATTGGCGGATGGATTATCGTTTGAGGGGAGGACACAATGATGTGGTCCTTCGTTTGAGGGGAGGATTGTTGGGAGCGAACAAAAAGTCCCACATCGGTTGGGAGAAGAAAATAAATTCACCATATAACCCAAGTGAGCTACTCCACCCATTGCCAATTGGTTTTGGGTTGGAACCTCACTTGGGCTTGGTGGTGTGGGCTTGGGCCTGGTAAATTTGCTCATTATTTTCCGGGGTACTTACAAAAATACCCTTAAAATTAGGAATGTTTTGAAAAATCATGTGAAAGATTTTTACGAAGTAAAAAATACTGTGTAAAATGAAAAAGTAACACAAACTTTAAAAAAGTGACAAAACTAAAAAAAAGTGACGTGCACACTCCAAAAGTGATACAACTCAAAAAAGTGACACAATGTTTTGAAAAATCATATGAAAAATTTTTAGGAAGTAAAAAATACCATGTAAAATAAAAAGGTAGCACATTGTCACTTTTTTTTTTATAAAAATTGTCATTTTTTACTTTTTTTTTTAAAAAAAGTGACACAAACTTAAAAAAAGTGATAAATACCAAAGTTAAAAAAAAAAGGGACACTAAAAAAGTGACACACTATCACTTTTTTATTAAAAATGACATACAATGTCACTTTTTATTAAAAATTGATGTTGTCACTAAAAAAAGTGATAGAAATTAAGAAGGTGGCTGAAAAAAGTGATAAATACTTAAAAAAGGCGACAACATTCAAAAAAGTGACAAATTTTAAAAAGCGACGAATTAAAAAAGTAGCACAAATTAAAAGAAGTTATACAGATTAAAAAGTGATAGACAATAAAAAAAGTGACAAACACTCAAAAAGTTACAAAATTAAAAAAAAAATGACAAACTCAGAAAAGTGAATATTTTTTTTAAAAAAAAAGTGACACACTCAAAAGTGTCGAAATTCAAAAAAAAAAGTGACAAAAATAATATGATTGGTGTTTTTTGAAATTAAAATATACGAATTCAAACATTATTTTAATCTTGAATTCGATTTATATTTTTTGAATCAATTCAATTGATGGATCCGATGTATTTTAATATCAAACGAAAACGAAAACATTTTAATAATAAAAAATTTAAAAGTGAAAAATATCACTTGGGAAGTGCCGCCGTTTGTCTTTGGAACGATTTTGCTGACTTTCGAGTGTTTTATATTTTTAGTGGACGTATTAATTACGGTTATTCAAACTTTAATTTAGTTTAAGTGTATTAATCAATTTGTTTCCCTTTTAGAGTACTGTGTCTAATTTCCTCTTATTTTCCCCACAGAATCTGTGAGGTGGTCACGGCCATAGTAAATTTCCAACCTTATTTTATTGCATTTTTCGTTATTAATTTTGTTTTATTCTTTCGTACTTAGTTATCTAGGAAAGGCTTTTGTTAGATTATGGTTTCGTTCCTTCTAAAATCTTATTGCAGCTCCGTCGATCGCTATTTGATTGGTATTTTTTAGGATTCATATCTTAATTAGATCACTGTTTTCTGGAATTCGCACGCTTCATATGCATCAATTGGTATTAGAACTAGTCTATATATGCTTCTAACTGTGGTTTGAGGAAGAAAAACTAGTTGCCGTGGCCCAAGCAAAAGAAGGGTATTGTGGGGGATGAACTAACAAAAATTCATCAGCGGGTTAATTCTTTGACACAACAGGTGACTGGTTTTGTGGCTCATCACAAATCTTGATTGATCATACATATGGTAATACACACGATGCGCACTTTGTGGTGGACCTGGTGCAATGACCGCAAGCCATGGGTGGCACGGCGGGATTTCAAGCCGATAGGCAGCCACTGGATATGGAATAGGAGTGCAATGGCCATGAATACCGGTTCAGATTGGCTTGCGGACTATTGATGTTGAGAGGTGTTGACACAAATCTTTTGCGCTCTTTAATATAGATTTGTGGGACATTAGTGCTAAGCAAATATTGAAAAGGATTTCCTATTTATATCGTTGAGGTCGAGGAAAATGTATGAAGTGATCCAATAAATGAAGAGGTAGTGACGACGGTAGCAATGTATGACGAATAGGAAATTTTAAGGGAATTGAGTACTGCTTGGTCTCATTGATACAATGAGGGCTCTTCTGATAAATAAGTATGAAAAAGGATGTGGCTGCATGATGAAGGAAAAGTTGGGCACCACCACGTTTAATTGAACCTGTTGGAATTTGGTTTATAGAAGATGAAATTTGGTTAAGTAATACCTTGAAAAGTTGATTTTGTATTAATTTCGACCAATTATTTGGACTTGATCTGATAATGAAATTATGAAAATAAATAAACTAAATTGTTCTACTCAACGAGTAGATAATGTATATTTGGAATCTCGAAACCAATTCCGGGTAAAGGAGAAATGATTAGGGAGAAAATGCCAAACACTTGCCTCCACCAATTCTATCACTTACATTTCTATTTTTAATTTCTTTTAAATTTGTGCTTTCATTTCAGAAATACTAGCTTTCTTTTGTTTAAATTTGAAAGGTTTTAATTGAAGACCGAAATGACTTTCATTGATGAACGAAAAGGCTTGGATTCGCCTTCATATATTCAATTTCGGTAAGTCGATACTTTGTTCGATTTCATGCCTCTATAACGGATATATTGGAGAATATGTATGCACTTATATTAGTGTAATTAGCTCTCCTAACAGAACCTAATGTCACTAGTTTTAAAGTGGAGGTGAAAGAACCCCTTGTGGTGAGGCTACTTGGTGTTTACTCTTGTAATTGGGCTTAGGCATGTGACAAATTTAACGAAATATGGATACATGCATGGAGCGTCGAATCAGGGAACGAGTGTTGTATTGTTTTATGGAAACTTGTTTGATACATTCACCTCTGTTTGGCGTATATTAAAATTTTCATTTTCATTCTTCTACTCATTTTCAACCACACATTTTTCAATAAAATAATATTTGGGAACAATACATTTATAATGTATTTACTTTACACCATTTCAAAAATACAAAAACAAGTTTCAAATTTCATAAATCAGGTTTTTAAATTTTTTATTTATGAAATAATGAATTATTAAATCAATTTATTATTAAATATTTAATTCTAATATAATATAATTACCCACCTCATCTCCACCACCCCTATCGACCGTTCCAGTCACCACTCTTCTCCGACGATTGTTCCGACAACCGTTCCGACGACCATTCCGATTTCGACAATTATTCCGGTTACTATTCCGATGACCGTTCCAGCTTTGAAATTTGGTCACAGATTCACAATTTAGTTAGTCATATATTAATTTTCGGTCACAAATTAGAATTTTCATGTCACAAATTATTTTATGATCAAATTTCAAAAAAACTGTAGGTCACAATTTATTCATCGGTCACAAATTGATAGGTCACATATTTTCTTTGGTCACATATCACAAATTTTATAGGTCACAGATCAAAAATTTTGTAGTCACATTATTTTTTAGTCATAATTTTAAGGTCACAATTAGATTTTTTGTGTGACCACCACCTTGCCACCAGCCGCTTCATCGTCGTTGCCTACACCACCATCGCCAACAACCACACAAATCATTCACGACCAGATCATAATTAATAACCAGTCACAAATCAACCAAAATAATTGGTCACAAATACAATCGGCACCACCACTAACGACACCACCACCGTCGCCGCTCAATAAAAACATCAATATCAACATCTCAAAACCAACACCACCCCAAAACCACCACCACCACACGCACCACCACAACAACACAGAACACACAAATCAGATACAGAACAAAACGCCACCCAATACAACTGGAAAACGCACAAAGATGTGACGAACCACCATTGGTCGGCCTTGCAACGATGGCATTTCTTGTACAAAGCAAACCGCTCGTAAATCCAATGTCGGTAAGGCGCCACGAAAGCAGCTAGCCATCAAGGCCGCTCGCAAATCTGCCCTTGCCACCGGCGGAGTCAAGAAGTCGCAGAGGGACGAGATGATGAGATAGATCTGAGGTTCGGAAGTAAAACAGATCTGAGGTTCCAGAGCTCTTCGACGTCAACAGTCGAATTTGTGAGTTATTCGATGTCAGTGGCCGGAAGAAGAGAGAGGTGCGATAGAAAAGAGAGGGGGGAAGCAGAGGGATGAGAGATGAGAGAGACGACCGGAGGAGAGGCGGCTATGAAGAGAATTGGGGAATGATCGATTTGTAATTTAATTTAGGGTTGGATGTGTGGGGGTGTATATATAGATTAATAATAATAATATTATTAAAATATTAATTTAAAATATTTAAATATGAATTATTAATTATTAATTAAAACCTGATTTATGTATAATTAAACTTGATTCTTGATTTATGAAAATGGAAATTTAAAAACCTTTCTAGCTGTAATTTCCTCATAATATTTTCCATAATATCAATGAATTTTCCTTTTTTTTCAACCACACATTCTCTATCAATTTACTATTCGAAAATACATTTTCTCAAAATAATGTGGCTCAAACACACCCTAAAAATGGACCTGAAAAGCTCTTGAGATTTTCGTAGATATGAGTCTAGGAGTATCACTCTTAAGAGATGCAGGATAAAATATGGAGTACCAAATTTGAGGACGAATTTTCTTCACCACGGAGATAATGATGAAAAATGACTAAGATATGAGGTGGACGCGGCCTTCGCTAATTTTATTGCTTTTTCTTGTTTTTTATTTTTATTTTTATGTTATTCTCATGCACTTCAATTATCTAGTTATATAAGTTCTTTGTTAGATTAGGGTTTTATTCCTAAATTTTTATTTCTATTTAAACTCTTATGGCAAGCTTTGTCTTCCCTCGTTTGTTTTGATATATTAAATACAAAGATGGAGATTTCTTCCAGACATTGGTTTGATAGATAATTTGACTCAATGATCCTAAACCATTGTGTTAATCTTGAAGTCAAGTGCTTTATCTGCGTCATATATGTTTGGTACACAATAATATATATACTAATTGGACTAATGATGAACAGATTAGTCTTTTAGTTAATTATCTTCATCATTATTTAGTCGAGTTTCTCAAATGTAAGATAATGATTTAAATACGCATGATATGGTAAGATATGATTAGGTCAAAAAAATTTCAACCAAATAAAAAAAAAATCATTATCTTTCTGACACCTCATATGCATATAAATTATTATATAACTCGTTAGGTACAAATAGCATTATTCTTTGTATCAACATGACTCAACAATGTTTATTGTTAAGTTCTAATGATTTTTCTCTTCTTCATTATCTAATCATAACTTAGGAGGCAGCTGACAGTTGAACATTTATTTGATGTGTAGTGCAGCAAATTAATTGTGCAATTATGCTATTGTACATTAAGGTTGACACGTGTGATGTGCCAAATTTATGTCATTGATTGCTTGAAGTGTCGTACAATAATGTCAAACTTGATGTACATGTAACAAGATTTTTAATTGTGACTATTGTATAGCCCAAAATACGTTACATTTCTCTCTCTTATTTTCTCTTCTTTATTGTCTAATCATACAATGTAGCTACTTGGTGTTTACTATTATCATAGAATACGGCTTAACAACTTGTGACCTCAATTGTGATAGAATATGAACACCGAAAAAATGAGTAGGGACAAATGACTTTATACCATGTCTAGTACTAATTCTACCTTTACAAGCATAAATACATTAACAATATGCCATGGTCGTTAATTACTTTACCTAATTTCATACTCACTCTATCAACCACAAATCTGAGTTGATCTTATAGATGTGGATGTAACACGTGAAACATCACATTGATTCCTAGCACCTTGAGCAAGAAGCCGTACATGTCCTCGTCTATCATCTAATTGCATGTTCCTAAACTAAAATGTCCAAGAATTTAATAATGCATTTAACCTTGTCTGGATCACGAGGTTGGGAAGGTAGTAGATAGAACCTTGATAGTGACAGACTGCTGGGGGTTAGGTGATTCGTGTGACCCTGGCAAAGTAGATGAACCCTAGTACGTAGATATGAGATAGTGTATAACCCAAACCTTTAATGCAAAACTTACTTTTCTCCAATACATTACCGGTTTGATAATTAATTTAAAATATATTTAACTTTCTTTAAGCACAATTAAATATGCTATATATTTCTTTCTATATATATATATATATATAAACCTTAAAGAGCAATGTTAAAATATTATTTTATGAAAAATACTAAAAAGGTCAAGACTCCATGTTTAAGAGTTGAATAACTCAATTAATAAAGTGTAAAAGCTGGTTTTCAAAAACAAAACATAAAGAGGAGGGGGTGGCTTCTTTAAAACTCAATAAACGATCCAAATCCAATGAAAGATGTAACTTTTAACAAGTCCAATAATATAATAATTGGACTAATGATGAACTGTTTAGTCTTTTAGTTAAGTTTCTCATCGTTATCTAGTCGAATTTCTCAAATGTAAGATGATGATTTAAATACACAAGACATGGTGAGATGTGATTGGGTCGAGAAAATTTCAACCAAAAAAAAAAAAAAAGATGCTCTCTTTTTGACACTTCATATGCGTGTAAATTATTATAAAACTCGTTAAGTACAAGTAGCATTATTTTGTATTAACATGACTCGACAAGGTTTAACCTTGTTAAGATCTAATGATTTCTCTGTTCTTCGTGGTCTAATCATACAATGAAGCTGATGGACAGTTATCAGACGAGTCTATAATTCATATCTAGAAGAAATATTATGCATTCATAACTTAGGAAGCAGTTGACAGTTGAACATTTATTTGATGTATAGTACAACAAATTAATTGTGCAATTATGTTAATTGTACATTGAAACTGTACATTAATGTTTACACTGTGTGATGTGCCAAAATTTATGACATTGATGGTTTGAAGTGTTATTAAAATTAATGTATAAAAAGTTTCAACTTCACAACAATATCAAACTTGATGTGCATGTAGCAAACGACTTAATTTATTATTATCCATGATATAAAACGCTTTACCAACAGGGTGAGACCCTTCCAACCATAAATCTGTGTTGATCTTATAGTTGTGGATGTCGCACGTGAAACCAGGGTTGTACCTGAGGCGAATTTCATAATTTGGGCTCATGAATCGCAACAAGTAATCAATTTTATTTTTTTTCATTTATAAGAGTTTTATGGAACATAACTTAAAATCAACAATATTATACAATGGGAAAATATTTTAAACGATCACTTAAATATAATTGGTCCTACAGTCTTAGAGATAAAAATATTAATCAATTTTGAATAGACAAGTTCTTCAACCATTTCTTTTTCAATAGATCAAAAGGTCAATCCATTCAATCTTTGTTGTGACAAAGTTGATTGGAGATAAATTTTAATTAATTTCAAGTTGAAGAAACTTCTTTCTGCTGATACAGTTGTAATCGGTATAGTATTTGACTTACTTGTTTAACCTTTAGTTGATTTCCTAAATATTTAATTCCACTAGTACAAAATCAAACCAAGATTTTTGTTTCCATTCTACAATATGGTTATAAGATATCTATAAATGACAAATTTGTGGGGAAAAAAAAGTGTCCGAACAATCTATTAACAGAAAAGGAAAAAAAATAAAAAAATAAATGATTATCAATGTTTTTAACTTAGCTATAGTGGGAGAAGATTTCCTTCCATTACATGTGTATGATAAATACACTTTGCTCTCATAAAGAATTACATTTCACATAAAATAGGAAATTAACTTCTTATTTACAAAATGGTTAAATTTTACACATTTTCTCACTTTACACAAGGCTCATAGTCTTTAGAGAAAAAAAATTTATTGCAACAACAGTAACGATATATTATCTAAGGTCGTAAATATTTTCATAATATAATAGTAAAATGGAAAAAATTTAAATCACGTCATATTTAAACATATATTGCACCCAATTACCCCCATAGATGACACAAATTCACATTAATTAATAACGGATTATAGATCGAGAAAAGAAATTCAATCACACACAAATCAATGATTCGATCAACAGGATATTGAAAAAATATAATTAAATTTAGAGACAAAGCTATACAGTAATCAATTAAATATATAAAATATATTAGGCAATGTAATTAAAAAAATTAGGTTAATAAACGATCACATTAACAAAGATGTGTTTAACGATGCATAAATATATACTGAGGGAGTGTTACACAATAGAATGAGTACTCTAAATTCAGACACTAATTCTATGATTTACAATATCATTGTTAAAGAAACCTCATTGTTTGGAACAGACGAATAAAGGTGAATGAGTATACATGACAATGAGTTTTTAAAATAAAGAAGGAAGCAAAATAAATAAATAATTGGCCCCTTAAAGAGCTACGCACGAGGAGATAGCATCTTGGGCCTCTCCTTATGTCCAGCTATGCGTGAAACATCACACTGATTTCTAGCACCTTAAGAAAGAAGCTATCCATGTCCTCGTCTATCATCTAATTGCATGTCAAGTCTATTTCCTAAACTAAAATGTCCCAAGAATTTAATAATGCATTTAACCTTGTCTGGATCACGAGGTTGAGAAGGTAGTAGATAGAACCTCGGTAGTGCCAGGGGGCTAGCTGACTCATGTGACCCTGGCAAAGTAGATGAACCCTACCATATATGAGATAGTGTAAACAAAAAAAAAAAAAGTTTCCATCCAGGGTCAAAAGGCGTTTTCCTACTATTCTCACGATCAAAAAGTCTGCAGGTACAGAAAAATTTAACAGGTTCCCAAAAACTGTTTTTGGCAACTGCCAATCATAGCATATCTCTCTCACAATTGTCAAGATGTTTGTTTAATTGATAGTGCAAATATGCACACTACTTTTCAAAACAAAAACATTAGCCGAAATTAATGATAATACAATGTCAAATACATCGAATATCGTTGAAATCTCCGAAAGAGTTGTTATTATTTTATCAAATAATACAAAATTATATATTGACGATGTACTTTATTCTAGCAGATTTAGAAGAAATCCATCTAGGTTTATGATATTCGTTGCAATAGATATCATATTGAGACGACGTAATATAGAATATCTTTCATAACTTCCTTTATATATGGTGAAAAGCAGATAAAAAAACTTCCGACTCTTTCTTCTAGCATGTACTAAAATCTCTGATCGTCATGAAATTTGGACATGACGTTCATAACTCATTTTGCTTCAGTTCCTATCAAAATCCAATGGTTCGTCTGTGAGAAATAAGTACGTGAATAGTAGAAAATTTTTAAGTACTCTATTTTTATTTTTTAAAATTTTATCTTTGAAGAATATGAGATTTGTCATCTGTTCAAGGCTTTATAAAACTTTCAAATTCAAGTATATTCTTTTAAAAGTCTTTCTATTTGTATTATATATTATATTTGTGAGTTTTTATATTAATTGAGTAGTTTGATTTGACTTGTACTCCTGAAGAAGCACGACTAGGATTTATATTTGTACTAAATGTAGATGGTGTTGATGTTCTAGAAGAAACACAACTCACATTGCCATAAAAAATATTAACAGCTTCTGAAGAGTATGTCATTATAATTTCAATATTCTAAAAGAATATTGATATATTGCTCCAGAAGAAACAAAAATAATATATATTAGTATTCTTGAAGATTACTGTTTTCTGTTTCTAAATAAACACAAACTTGTACATATTACTATTTTAGAATAATATTATAATTAATTTAAAGGTATCAATATTCCTTAAGAATATTGTTCTATTACTTGTAAATAATCATGACTATTACTTCCTCAATATTCTAGAAGATTGTTGTTCTGATATTATAGAATAGTCAATACTGCGTTATATGGGAGAATCAAATTTTATTTTTGATGGTAATTTATTCTCTATTAAATTAAAGAGAAATATGCTAAGTTTATAAAATGTGTGGCATAATTGAAACAAACACTATATTGAACCAGAAGTTCAATTTGTCTTTATTGTTTAGTATGATCGGTTCGACTATTACTAGATCAATAATGATGCGAAATTAAAAATTTAAATGGACATTTAACTTAGAACCAAAATATTTTTCAATCCAAAGAATTCTTATATAATGTTCTTTATTGAAAATTGGACATTAATTGCCACTAGCTAAATAGGGAATGAATCTTTTTTAAAATTAATTAGGTCAATAAATGGAGCTCTATCATCCTTCATATTGAGCATCTAAATATTATTTGCATCTAATAAATTTGATACGTCTAGAAGATTTCATGGTGTTCACATCCTGAAGTTTACGAAATTGCTACTCAAATTTAAAGTGTGAACATATTCAAATTATACAATCAAGATTGCGTGTCTTGTTAATACTAGTGATCTTAAACTTCAACATTTTAATAAGTGTCAGTTGGAATGTAGACAACTAGTATAACAATATTGCATGTTAAATGCCTCTAATTAAATTAATTGAAAATAAAATACTTCCATTTATGTTTAAGAAATGTTATTATGATGCATCATGTCAATTGTCAACATCAAGTTCTCCATATTATAATTGGCTCATGGTCGAAACCTGATTTCTTCATCTAATTATTTGATAGTTCAATATATGTATAATTGCTCAATAGCATTGTACTAAGATGAAAGTAAAGAATGTTGAGAATAAATGCGTAGTTTGAACTCTTATCCTAAATGAATGATATTTTATCACGCAGTTTGTTGATCTTCAATTTGATTAGACAATTCTCTCAACATTAAGGGAAGAATAAAGAAGTTGATTTGGAATTAATGTATGAATTTATTATTATTTAAATAATCATTAAAGATAATTCGAACCAAAAGTTCGAAAAATAATTTATTTAGATACATTCACTAAGCAAAAAGATCAATAATATCTTACATCGGCTTTAAATGCTCCAATTAAGATTAATATCCAGAAGGACATTTAACTAATATTATATTTGATAAATTATGGCATGCTTGTCATCATATTTGATTCTAATAAAAAAAAAATCTCCAAACGAAAATGGAACAATTAGCAAAGATGGTTTCATTAAGGAGATACATGCTCTTGATGAATATTTAAACATAACAAATTATAAAACCCAATAATAGGTTCTCTGATATGTTGAAAATTGAGATACCATTAAGTAATGTTATTATAGAAAATAATATAATCGAAAAATAAAAAGTTGATGACAACATTTTTGTACGTGATGTACTGCATCCTATTATGAATAGAGAAAAATCGAAATAAATTCGTCGAAACATATCGATTGAAGCAATGATTGCAATTATACTAAAATTGAATTTACTAGAGAAATCTGAAATTTCTCGTTACGATCCTAGTAAAATTAAACTTACTAGAGAAACCTAAAGTGTTTGAATTTGCAATCTGAACTCTTAAAGGTTTATATTTATGTAAAATGGAAATGGAAAAAATAAAATTGTAACATGAAACATACGATTTTTTAAATAATGAATTTCGTGAAAACTTGTATAAATAAATAAATTATCATGTGGTGAATACAAGCACAAATCCCTATTTCATTAGAGTGACAATGTATAAAATTTGATATGAATGTGATAAATGTGATTTTAGACAATTTATCTTGTATTGTTTTGATACTATATTTGAAGGATTTAATATGTTTGAAGTATAATTCAAGTGATATTATCATGGGAGGAGTAAATATGTGTTGTACTCTTTTTTATTTTACCGAGATTTTGTCTCATTGGATTTTCCTGGCAAGGCTTTCAATGAAACAATATAGTGGTTTATTCAAAAGAATAATATATTATTTTTCCTTAATTAGGATTTTTCTGACAATATTTTTCCTAATAAGATTTTAACTAGACATATTTTTTGTGTGATGAATGTTCATAACGTATAAGATATTAACCCTCAATATAATATTCATATATGTATTAGACTCCTGAAGAAATCAATAAACGTTATTTTCCAAATCATCATATTATTACAATCATCAAAGATTGATAAATATTTCGCATGAAGACGGTGTTATTTCAAGACATTGTCGTACAAGATAAAGATTAATTGATATAATAATTGAAATTAGGGGGAGCAGTTGTATTATTTTTCTTCCAATCAAGTTTTGTCCACTGGATTTCCTTGATTTATCGAGACAAATATTTTGTAATGTGTCATTCAAGGGAAATATTGTAAATAGTAAGTTTATCAGTAAATGACAATTGTACATCTTCAACCCCAAAAATTATTATCATTGTATCCTTAATCATTCCATAGAAATATGAGGCTTTGATTCTAAATAAAATACAAACAAATTTATTGACATTTCTCTTTTGTTCTCTCTTTAGTTTATAACATTTATTAATTAACAAGTATAATTCATATAATTGCTTTTCTTTTTCTTCCACTGTTCCACAATTTACTGCGAGGAGCAACAACCGGACTTTCTGTCCCACCCATTACGCAACTCCACCCTCAAACCTCCTTAAATTACAATTTACAATAAAAATTAATAAAAAAATAATACACTTATTTTCATTTTCCTCTTCCTCTCTATTTTAAAGGTCACCCTCGATCTTTCTTTCTTTTTATTTTTATTTTTAGTTTGGATTTTGCATTTTCTTGTCCTTTTTAACTTTTTCTTGATAAGATTTTTTTCCCCACTGTTTCTAAAAGCTTGATATTGCATTGGGATAAATTATTGGATAATAGTATTACTCGATGTTATAAATAAAGAAAAAAAAAATTACATTATTTAGTACGTCCAATTTAATATTATATGTCAAACATGTCTATATACACGAGAATAACATGGTGTCAATAGTAAGAATATATATCCATATTTCCTCGACCATAAAGATTAATTATATCTCAAAGTGTGACTAAGATTAAAAATATATAATACAGTAGCTCTGAGCAAACTTATCACTGTAATGGTAAAGAGGGATAACTAATTTTATCAATTTATTATAAATTTAATTAAAATCAATTATTAAGTTTAATCACTCATTCATAACTACTATAAATTTGAAAACGAAATACTATTCTTTTTAACAATTAATATATAAACTTGTGAAACAGAGGCTTAAAACTTTTGTATTGTCTGCCATCTCAGCCAAACTCCGTACGGGCTTTTTGGTTCCATAGGACATAAATCCTCCAATTAGGCTTCAAGGTAAGATTCAGCACTACATGCTAAGGGCTAACTGCTACTTTTGATCCGGCCCAGACAATGGGCCTTAAAAGTAATAGCCCAGTTCTGCTTGTCCTGTCTGGCTGTCTAACTTCAAGGTGCACTAATGTCCATTTTGGACCCATGGTACTTAAAGTAGTTATATATTTTATAGCTGGTTTTAACAAAAAGAAAGAAAAATAAGTCATATTTTAAATTGAAGGGAAGGGAGGGGTACTTAGGTAATCAACAGGTTTCTACAGCGTCAAAGTTTTCCATAGTTAGAGAAGCAAACCATATATCTACTTTCTCTGCATCTTAAACCTTGAAACAGGTTTCGAGCTACGAGCACCAGTCTGCTGTTGAACTGAGTTTTTCCCAATGTCGGGAGCGTGTTCTACAATAGAACCAGTAAAAGCCTGTAGGATAACAGTAGTGAAAATCAACTCAATAATATGTAAACTAAATTCACTTGAAAGCTTGCGAACACATCTGAAACATACCTTGCTACTATCACTGACTGGTATGGGAGAGGGACGAATAACCTGTAACAGAAAATAGTCACATAAATTGGATGCATGTCATAAGAGGGGATGTTACAATCAAAGTCACATGTTTTGTGATAAACGCTGAGAATTACGAATCAGTGCTAGGATGGGCTACCTCAAATGGCATGACCCACACGTACAGTTTTTAGGGGGATAATGTAAGAATAACATCCAACAGTGGTTGGAACAACTCGCAAAATCCAACCACTTCACCTGCCCTAGTGCCCTCACCCTTTCTCATACCACTATTGAAACAGAATGATTTCATGTTCTATAATTGTTTGGTTATTCCTCTCTGCTCATCTCTGGTTTACGATTTTGGGCTCAATTTGTTCACAAGATTTAATTACCTATCCAGGATACGGGAGCAACTGAAACCCCAATCTAACCGCTGCTATTATCCACCCATCCACTGGAGAGAGGAACTTGTCCTAGATAAGCATTGACTCCTCAATTCAAGAAGCACATGGAGATAGGAGGAACGAGAGGGTCGTCTAATTGCTTTAAACTATTACTACGTCTAGCAATGAAATTGATGCAGTAGCGGAAAAAGATTTATGTGGGAGACCTAAAATTTATTAAGCCCCTGTTTGATAGAATAATTAATTTTAACCACATATTTCATGGACCCACAACTTTTCAACCACAGATTTCATTAACTATTATCAAAATCTGCTAAAAATCTAATTTTAATGTTCATCGAACAGGAGCTAAAAATGAAGCTTAATTGGAGCTGATCTGGTGTCATGTAATTTAGCAAAGGATCTGAAAGTAATGTGCTAACTCTGACAAATCTCCTCTAGATATTGGAATCACTTCATTTATCATGATTAGACACTTCAATGCACTTGGCAATCACTGCCTGCCACTATTTATCTATGAATAGACTTTATCGAGCTTAAGTGCTGTTTATGGAGAATAGAAAACGAGAAATGGTAAAAATATACACACTCCTATTGTTGGAGAGACTAAACAACAGAGGTTATGTTTGACATGGTAAAAGGTCCCAAATCTTAGACATTCTATATGATGTCATGCTCTCATGAATTTTCATGAAATAGTGACACCTAATATTGTTGAAAACTTGGATCAAAGATTAAATACGCCCATAATTCAATAAATAGAAGGATTACAGTGACTACAAGAAGAGATGAAGCATACGTTATTATCAGGCATAACTGGATCCTGAACTTTCTCCTTTACTTCAGGAAGCTCCAAAACCATTTTTTTCATACTGTAGTCATCGAGTGCTGGACCTTTGCCATGTGAAGATTCATCTGAATCAGTTAATCAAGGAGGAATCAGACTACATATAAAAGAAAGTACAAGCTACCAGTACAATAACTAATATGCCCAAGAAGACACACATTTACAAATACAACTGATTTCCATGCTGTTGAGAATCTGATAAAAAGTCTTCCATATACTGTGGTAAAAGATCAAATACCAAGAGTCCTATTCTGAGATGAGATCTCTTTATGAACTGATGTTTCAATTCATATTAATAATCAACGCAAGAAAATAACTGAAAGGTACTGCAACCTGTCATGGTGCTGATTTAAGACAGGTGGTTATAATCAACACAGGCATTCATACACATGTAACACATGGTTACAACTTACATCTACATGTAAAACCCAATACCAGAGCCTACATTCCTTTCAGATATCCTAGAGCAGAAATGAGTTCAAAAGGTTTGAGATAGATAGGCGTTAACAGACAATCTTTAACACAAACTTCATTATGAAAATTTTGCATACCAAGCAGGTCCAATAAAGCAAACCATAATAATAGACACAGACGTGCCTGTAAAAATAACATAGGCACCCACTATTAAGTGCAAACAACTTAACATGATTAGTTTCGGTTAACAATTTGCACCCAATTATTCCTGTATACCAGATAGCATACAAAGAAGTCACTATCAACTAGGATGAGCCTTAGACACAATTAAATTTCATATATATCTCACATCTTCATTAAATTCACATGGATCAAGGAGCTTTTCGAGCTCACAAATGTTTACTTTTCCAAAACATGTTATGGCCAAGAATTTGTCCTTTTCAACCAAAAAAAATCTGTAAGGAACTGAGTTCATCACTCTAGGAAATACAAGAGTTAGTACAAGTCACCACGCATGATAAGATCTACGAAGCAAGAGCAAGTTCAAAAGACAAATACAACAGAAACCTCATGCACATGAATGTGCATTGCTACATACTAGCAATACAATGCAGATTGTCCAGGGGTCATGATTAAGTAAATAATATTTGAATTAAACAATAATAACTTAATTACAGAATTTACAAGAACTGTGAACCCTTAATTTTATAGTTCACTTCCATACTATATTATTTTTCCTATAAGTCCAACCACGTCACAATGAGATTTTAATAAAGCAATATACCTCTTTATAATGTTCAAATGGGTCCATCCAAAAATATGTTAACACATTGGTTTATACTTTCAAGGATTTCACTGGAAGCCACAAGAGGTAAAAGATTAGTGTATTATGTTCAATGAGAAACTCGAGCTATATGTTCAGTTATTTTCCTTCATCTCAACATATCTAAGAGTGATATGGAGCATATGCAAGTGAAATTATTATGCAATGAGATCAGTTGCCTTCACCTCAATAACAACATACCGTAATACATAGATTGCATATAGTTTACAAATAATGATTGAATTACATTTACCTTTAGATAGTGAATGCAAGTTTGCATCCTCAACCTGCATCACGCAATTTGAAAAAAAGCCAATTAGGTAAAATTAAATGGCCGTGCACTGCAAAGCAAGACAGTTTATAGAGGAAGTTCACAGGGGTGGCAAAGAATAAAACAGAAGCATATAGAATGATTCTAAGTGACCTGTATGATCTACAGAAGTTCATATAAAGATAAGTTCCCGATTATAGGCACAGTCGTTTTCTAAGTGACCTGTACCTTTGAACTTCTGATTTCTTGTTTAGTAAAACTTTGAATTGTATTGCAAGCCAAATCATTTTCTATCTGATTGTCTTTGTTAAATTCATTGGCTTTTTCAGCTTCTTCTTCCTGTTGTTCAAGTTCAGCAATCCGTGACAAGATGCGTGCATATTCATCATCTTCAATTGCAGCTTTTGTGTTGTCTGCCACAGGAAAATTAAGGGAGTCTGATTTTGGATTCTCTGAGATTTCAGATATTGTCAGTACTAAATTCTTGCTCTAACAAAAAATTGCAACTTAGCAATATCCGACACAACAACATATATGGCAAGACAATATCATACTAAAATAGAGGAGAAAGTCTTTCATATCTTTAATTGGCAAACATTATATATGGCAAGACAACATCATACTAAACATTCCATTCCTTTCTTCTATCTACAATATGACAAATATGCCATTGTCTGGTCCATCCTATCTTGTTTATGTTACGATATGCCTTCTTTCCCTATTGATATCTCCATTTGATCATGGGGAGATCCCAATAAAAATGTCCTCTCCTCAATGAGTCCTCTTTAATGCCACATTTTGTACTATTACCAATTTCAATGTAAGAAGCACCAGTCCCAAACATCACTTTTAAGTTAGAAAATCAAGTATCATGTTACGAAAAGGATGTGTACCACATGTTTTCCAGCTTCGGTATTCATATCCGTGTCAAAAATACGACAATGTTGAATTTGGGAGAAATGGCATACAATAGTGCTGAATACCAAGGGAGAAATATAGATTTTTAATTTACTGTTCCTTGTTTACGATGAGTGAAAGGCGTGCGGTTCCTCCAACTCTCAGGAAAACAGTATCAGGATTCAGGCTAATAAAAGACCAACCCGAAAAATCGTCAAACTATAATAACCAAAAAGCTTGTACAACATATGTACATCAGTTTTTCCTTCTGCAATGGACGTGCCAAATTTCCACCAAGAAAACTTTGTTTCATATAAATTCTATCAAATCAATAACTAGAATCCATTCTTCAGCAGATATGTGACTGTTTCTTTTCTTATTTTTTTCCCTTTAAAAAATACAAATAAAATACAACTTTCATTTCTAATAAGAAATACAAATAACGGCATCCATCATATATATCAACATATAGAAGAAAGAGGCCAATGAATTATCAGATTCACAAAGCTTAATAATTCATTGCCCAGAAAGGCATGAAATACTACTTGTCAAAGGTACCACTTCCAAAGGACTTTCCTCAGCATAATCTTCCCTTATCTCTACAAGACCATCCTGTCAAACATTACATCAAAATATAAAAATCATATAATTAAAATGAAACAAACAGAAAAAAATTATGGAAATAGAAAAACAACCAACAGAACAGTACTGAAATATTTCCTTGTATTACTTTTTTCTAAAATCATACAAAGCCCAACCAGTTCAAGATGGACAGGCTTCTAAACAAAATCCTAGCAAGAGAATTGCCCATGCGCTAAGATAGGCTTCCAAAAGAAATCCAATTCCACACAATTTTGACATGGTCAAATTACATTGGAATGAAATTTCTTAGTACAGCAAAATCAGAGCACATGCTGATTCATTTAAGTCAGGGCAGAAGTTCAAACAAAACCCTACCTTATATTTTTCACCATAGTTCTACATCAGAATGAAAATAAACTTCAGCTGCATGTAACATGACACCCCTCATCTTCGTGGTCCATTTACGATTCAGTTCAATTTTCAAATTTTACAGAGGCACAAACATTATCAGACTGAAGCTTGTGCATGCAACTTGTTTATGGACCAAAAGTATAACTGTATAACGGAAATCTAATAGATGTGGATGAAGAACCCATGGCAATAGTTCATCACATATCAGATTTAATCTTCACCTAGACAGTTTTTGGTCATTCCCATTTTCCATGATAAACCATACCTACATCATAGAGCCAAGTTCTTAAACATAATAAAATCATAAAATCATGTAGGCATGTTCTTACATAGAGTCAGATGAATTGTGGACATAGATACAGATGTATACATCTTCCGTGCACCGAGATGGAATGAGAAAAGTAAAAAAGGCCTTTTCTAATAAGATGGCAAGTATGAAAGTGGGGGTCTCATAAACCGTACTTGGAGAAAAATATTTTGGGCATGGTTCAGGAAATATTGTTTAACATCAAATTGATGGTCTGGTTAAGAAAATAATGTCACAAGAAGTCCATTAAAACTTAACTTTCTGTTCTTTAATTTATTTGAATAACTAATGCTTATAACTCACTACAACAATAATAGAAACCTGGACATTCTAAAAAATGGTTAGTATTTGCCAAGTACTCATTTTTAAAGCAGAAAAATGGCTACCTTGATATAAATATATATGGATAATTTGAATCAAAAGAACTCAACTGGGGGAGAGCAAACTCCACCATCTATAGTTTTTTTTATTAAAAAAAAAAAAAAGAAGAAAAGATCAATAACCACTCAAAAAATTAAGAAGCTTACCACTGCGTCTGAAGCTGTTGCCTCAAAAAATGAAGCCTCGGCCTTTAAATCCTGCATCACAGCCTTTAGAGATTCTAGTTGGTTCTCCAGACCTTTACCTCTTCTTTTCAGGATATCAATCGTTTGCTTGGATGTTCTTTCAACGTAGTGGTCTACTCCTAAAAGGACCTGAACCCAAGTTGGAAACATGTAAAATTAAACATAGTAATTTCAAATGATCCCGAATCTGGAATACAATAAGTCATCAGAGCATATGCAAAAGAAATTGAATTCTACTCTCATTTGCTTTGTTTATGAGCAATTTCCATCAATCTATTTAGAATTTAATTTCCCAATCTAGTGTGCCAAGCTAAATGGTTATTATTAAACTCAGTGTATTGACTCAATAACTCAATATACATCCTATCCACAAAATATACTAGCTCGATTATTTCATGAAAATGAACCCTATAAATATATCAACTTCATAAATTACTCCAATTTCCAAAATTAAATTCCTATCCAAAATCAAGCTTGCTATAGTTCAAAGCCATAGAAATTTCATTCAAGAAAATTTAATCAGGTTAAAGCATCCAAAAGTACTACAGTTGCAGACGACAAACATATTCCAACAGAACTGTTCTTTCTCGAATGCCAAAGGGTCAAATGTCATATTGTGAAAAGAGATATGCTACATGTACAATGTTGGGTGGGTTACAACATTGGATTACAACCTCTCACAAGGGGGTGGGCCCAGCGATTAAAATAATAGTGGGCACCACCTCCCTTGTGAGAGGTTGTAACCCAACATTGTACAAGGAGGATTATTGTTGTGGAGAAGAACCAGAATTTTATATTTACCATTCCCCAAAAAGCCAATTCAATCAATATAATGTACAGTAATGCCTAATGAGTGTGTATCTATAATTTATACTATTTATCTTTTGACTTTTCACAAACAGAACTTACTTGAGCATGTAAAACATTATTATTGGAATTTAAACAAAGGCAAAACGTGTATAAAAAAATAAACACGCATAAACCCAAATTGAGAATTTAGCTACTATAGTAACAGGTATTACCATAAACTCATTGGTGTGAATCAATCGACCCGGGAAGAATGCCGCCTTGCCAAACGGAACCTATTAACCAACAAAAAAAATGCACGATCAGTGTGTACATATACAATTACAAATTTATTTTTTTCTCCTCTGGTGGTGTAAAAGTTTAGAATTTTACCATGATGTTATGGTGGAGCTCATCGGGAAGTTTCTGTACAAGGTTTATGAGGTTGGTGTTCTCATTCATGAAGTCCTTGAGTTGATCGAGTTGCTCTTGGTGCTCTGATATAGTTTCCTGCACGCGCTTAGATGCTTTATGGGCTTCCTCTGCTGGGAACAAGGATGATATTGGCGTCACAGTTCCCTTCTTCATTGCTGGGTTCTCTGCCATTGCTTTTTCAGCTGCCAATATTTGAAATGGCAAAAACCAGAAAGCAAGAAAAAATTAAAAAAAATTAGCCCAAGATAACAGTTTTTTCACTGCCAAAAAGGGAAAAGGAAAGGAACTAAGAATCGTGTGTAAGCAAAACCCTTGTTAACCTTTCGTCGAACACTTAGGCCACAGAAATCTGATTGTTCAATAAATCGAACACCAAAACTTCTCTTTCAACTTTTGTGAAGTTCAGATGAATAGATTCAAGTACTGGGCACCTTCACTCGTTGTAGAATCAAAGATTGATTGAAGATACCTGCTCCTATTCACGGTTTGTAATCTGCTCTATTCCAAGCTAAAGCGGATCACGGTTCAACCGCTCGGTATTTGGTTTTTTATGGAATGTAAATTATGGCTGTGTTAGGCGAGATTTGGGCGACACGGTTCACCTTTTTTTGGTAAGTGAAATTTGTGTCACATAAAAAATAAAAAATAAAATTAATTAAGTTATTGCTTGGCAGGAATTTTAATCTAAGTCAAATTCAACAATTAATTTTAATGACAACACTTTTCAACCGTATATTTTATCAACTTTTATCAAAATCTACTAAAAATTTAATTTGAATTTCCATCCAAAAAGGGCTAAATATAATGAATGGCAGTAGCCAAAATTGAAGAAGATTTTAGTGTATAATTGTACTTGAAGTCCCATCACTTCGCCTAATTTGACGCAAATGTCAAACTTATTCAAAATTCATGTAAATAACTGGAAAAATTATCTAGAAACCTATATTTAAAGATCAATTTTCATAAATAAGGAGGATTAATTTTAAATTCAAAAATTAGGTACTAATTAAGAATTATTAATTTAATTAATACAAATTTAAAGATCCAACTCCACCAACAAAGTTCCGCATCTATCTTCTCTCTTTATCACCCTCTCTATCCACTTACCCCGTACTCCCACCCAACCCCATCTATCTTTTGATCAAATTGATGGAAGCCCATGGTAGCAATAGATGCGACACGGCTGGTCCTGAGAATTTAGAGGTCCTAGGCGACTAATTATTATGAGGCCTCCACAATTCAACAGGCATGCAAAACCCAACCTCCCACATTCACCCGTTTGAGCAATAAATTCAACAATAAAGTTTGTTTAATCCAATTCCGTAATTCCATCCAATTAAAAATCCAATTTTTCTTCCCATTATGAGGAAATCGCCTTATTTTCTGTCATTCATCAGTATCCTTAATGAAAATTGAAAGCACATAATATTTTTAACAAAAATCAACACCACTGGCGGACCCGGGGGTCCTGGGGGCACGTGCCCCCGATTAAAATTTAAATTTTAATCTAAATCAAAGTTAACAATTAATTTTAATAACAGATTTTATGGAACCCATAATTATTTAATTTTTATCAAAGTTTACTAAAAATTTGATTTTAATCTCCACCAAACAGGGGCAAAATCAAAATAATTTTGAATTTCGATAATATACTAATTTTAAAAATTCTCTGACGATCATACGCTAGTCGAATCTACAAATTTCTTATATCATTTTGAAACTTATTTCAAGAACTACACTATGGACATATCAAATAGTTCAAAATATATCGAAAATAGTTAAAAATACGTTAAACGTGAGTCTTTAAAAAGACGTCTAACTTACATTTTAAAAAGAAAAATCAATTATTTCATTAACATTTATTATTTTTGCGATACAAATTTCTCAATGTAATTTTCATCATTTTATTAGGAAATTTTCCAAAAAATTCGAAATTTTACATTCGAAAAAGTCATATCCCATGTAAATTTTCGGATGTAAAATTACATGGAGTATAATTTTTTTGGACATAAATTCTTGATTGTAAAATCTCTCCCAACTTTTTTACAAGTTCGTTTGTGTCCCCAACGTAAAAATTCTGCGTCCGCCCCTAAATTCAACACTATAACAATATACTGTAGATCAGTTAGCTGAACTTCCAAAGTTTACATAATTAAATTAAAACAAACATTCTCTTAATCTATCATTCTTTAACTCATGAAATTTATTAGATGATTAATCTAAGGTTACTTAACTATGAAAACAATAATCACCATACAACTGCTAATAGGGTTTCCCATTCCTGTTAACCTAAAAACTAGTTACGACTTCAAAGAATTAAGATTTAAGAAATTCAATTCGTTTACAGCTCACACGCTCAAATTTAGGGGGGAGGTGACATTTCAGTGATTTCACCCTCAACAATCAACATAATCTTCACATTTCACAAAGAAAAAGAATTAAAACAGGAATTCATCAAAGTGCTGAGTGCTGAGTCCAGGGAATAAAAACCTTATCATAAAATATTTTGATTTCAGCCTAGGAAGGCGCGGACTGCGGACGAGGTCGCCGGTCGGCAATATGTGAGGCTTGGGAATTGATCGAACTTGCCCTCTGATGATGGACCTCTCAAGAAGACTCACTACATGTACCAAGCATCAAAGATTAAAGACTTGTTTGGAATTTGGTGAGATAGTGTTGTCTGTTGAAGTCTTGAAGCAGCCGAGAAGATGAAGAAGAGTGTTTTTATTTGGGGTTTTTTGGCTTTTTTTTTTTTTTTTTAATTCTTAACGCCCATTATTATTTGAAGTCCAAAGAGGTGACTTGGGGGTTTTTTTTTGTAGGGCCCTAAAAATTTGAGGCTTAAGGCAGTGGCCTTATTTGTCTTGGATCAGGGCCGACCCTAAGATGCGGCATGGTGTGGGGATGTTGGAGAAGGTGGTTCGCAACTACGGGGCTCCCTGTCGGTGCTGGAAATCGAGACTAAAATATGTGCGTTCAGTTGGGTGCGAAGAACATGGTTATAAATTTAGATTGTGTGTTTTTTGATGATATAAGATCATAAATAGATGTTCCCTGATGAGTATAGTCAACTGGTATGGTGGTACTAACATGGGCGTCTTAGGAGAAGGTGGTGCTGCCTAATAAACATTTTGTAGCTACTGATTTTTGGTGCGTTTGGAATGGTATTAGATCGGAATGTTGTCGGGGTTTGTAGAGGAGGTTGAAGTGGTCGTGTTGGTGGTGGAGTCTAGCAGCCAGGGCCAGTCCTCCGATTTTAGGGGCCCGAGGCGAACTCCGAAAATTGGGCCCCCAGAATCAATGTAAATGCAAATTTCAATAGTATATTATGTAACGTATTGCTAACTTAAAACTGAACAATAGAACAACAAACAAATATAAAGAACAAAATATTCATATTATAAAGTAACAAAACCAACAAGGCCGACAATACCCATTCATATAAGCTGGCAATGCCACAATTATATAAGCCAACTAAGCTACAATTATATAAGTCGATAAGGCTTCAAATATTTTCAATATATTCAATATCAAATTATGGCAAGTCATTGCTTACTTGAGAAGCAGAATTTCGACGAAATTTATGGAATCTCACCCTTCAAAATACCACCGTCACATCTCACAAGCCTAAAATCAAATTTTCACATTAACCACAACGCCAATACATAGTCTTAAACTATGAAAATTTACCCTTTTTAATCAATAAAAGGTTAAAACTTTCAAAAAAGCATGAGCTTTATTTCGCACGCAACTTTAGCTTAATCTAGATAAATGAAAAACTACCATTATTGTGAAAACAAATAATGAGTTGACGATCAGGAGAATAGATGACCTAATGCATGTGTAATAAAGTCCAAAAATCCCAAAATTCAAAACAAACTTTTCATCCTACTAACATCTCTCCGCATCTCATGAACTTCAAATTAAATACACAACCAAACAATAAACAAAAATAGAAAAATAACCTCATCTAATCTTCAACGCATCCTATAAGTGACAGTTAAGAAAGCTTCGTTGAAATTCTATTCAATTAAAACTTCATACATTATCTCATTTATCTAGTAACTGAAAATTTTGCGAACCCAATATTGATGAGAACTCGTTTCTACAAAAACAAGGACGCCACATTTGCTGCTATTGAAACATTCCCACAGAGAAAAATTAACAAAAATAGGTTTCAAAATAACAGCAAAATCAATCACCTTAATTCCGGTGAATGGTTGGCGAAGTTCTTCTTCAGGTACAATAACCAGCTTCGCTAAACTGAACCAGTCGACCTCGAAGAACAAACAAACAGCTCGGACGGCGCGATTAGGGTTCTCAAAGAGTGACCTTCAAAGTTCCAAGGAATGGAAAGGAAAGGAGAGAAAGAAAATAAAAAGGAAAGGACAGTGGAGAGACGACACCGGAGAAGGGAGTCGGCGTCGGCGCGACTATTGGGGACCTGGGGTAGGTATTGTAGAAAGGGAAGGAGTTACGTGAGCCATATCGGAAAAAAAACTGGGGGGCAAAAAATGAGGCCCCATCCGCCTTGCCTCAGGGCTAGCCCTGCTGGCAGCTTGGATGGTGGTTGGCTAACGTTTGGAGGCTTCAAAGCTAGCACACCGCTGCTTGCAACTACAAGTAGAGTGATCTACATGCGGTGGGGTAATGGTGCTAGTGCTGGTTGGGATTTGTTGAAGGTGTTTGTTGTGCTCGTTTGGCTCTTGATGTTGTTAGGAGTGGTGGCGACGACGGAAATCGCGTGTGACCAAGTCTATCTTCACTGTGACTATTTGTGACCAAATATATATTAAATGTGACTGTATGTGACTTGGTTACATACACTCACAAATTAGACTGAAGACAGCTGATTACAATTAGTTACACATAACACATGTCAATGAATGTAATATTTATAGTCGTGAATTTGAGTTGAAGGTGGCAATGGTAGTGCATCGGAGGTGAATGTGGTGGTGGATTGTGGTGTTGGTTTGTGGTGACCTTCTGTGACAAAATACATGTTTATTGTGACTAGTTGTGATCAATTATGTATTAATTGTGACTTGATCACATACCATTACAGTTAAAATTGATTGGTCATAGACAGTCACATTGAAGACAAATTTAGTCATAATTAGACACGGATAACAAATGTTAGTTATTTGGTTACATAGGATGGTTCTATGGAGTGGGGTGTAATCTCCAGTTTTCAATTTTTGGGAATTTTTTAGGAGTTAGGGTGGAGATGTAATCTCCAATTTTCAATTTTTGAGATTTTTTGGATAGTTCGATGTGATATGGTGGTTCGGGGGAGAGGTATAATCTCTAATTTTTTATTTTTGGAAAGTTTTCTAAGGGGTGGGGGATGGGAGGGTAAATATGTAGATTAAATTAAATTTTATATTATTATTATATAAATATGTAGATTATTATTATTATTTACCACCTGATTTATGAGATATTTTAGGGAGTTTGTTACTTGTGAACTGCAGTTCCTATGTGTAGGAGTTATGTATTGTTCCCTAAATAAAAAGAGTGCAATTTTAAATAGGCCAAATATTTTGTCAACTTACTCGAATATGTCTAGATGATCCGAAATTCTTGCAAAATGGAGATTGCGAATTTGTTAACTCTTTTTGTGAGGCAATAGCTTACTAATCAATAGTTGGTCCAAGAGGATGATTAGTCACACTGGGATTGAGACACAGCCCAAACACCTACTGGAGACAGTAGCGAGGAATTTTCCCCAATGGGTGAAAGTCTTACAGAGCATGATTTTTTCTTCATAGATCGAATTAGACTGAAATATATTCATTTACTTGCACAACAATCAAATTGACGAGAGAAAAATATATTTCTTACAAAAATTTAAAATACAACAATATTTTAAAACTTAGACTTACTCTGAAAGTATATTGCAATTTAGAGGGGGTGTATTCAATTGAAACTTTTGAAAACTTTGATGGATTTTTTTTAAGTAATGAGTTTTGTTAAATATTTGTATAAAATTAGTGGAAGTCTTTTGTAGACTTTTATAAACTTTCATTTTAAAACTTGTATAGACTTTTGTAGAATTCAAAAGATTTTTGAAAACTTTAATTCGAAATATAATTTATGTGGACCTAGTGCAATAGTGTGAAATCATCACAAAAGAGGTCGTGATTCTCACGATTCTCATTCTCCACCCTATTCAATAAAAAAAAAAATTAGGACTCTGATTAAATAAACAATGAGAATAATGATACATAAAAAAATAAATTTAATATTCAGTATTATTAATATAATATACATTTAAATAATAAATCAAAAATATATAGTTAAATTTAATTATAAATTAGTCTATATAAAAATTATAATTTAATTAAAAATAGATATTTTTTCACAAAAAAAAAGAATAAAAAAAAGTTATAAGAATATAATTTATTTATTTTTCAAAAAAATAGAAATAAACAATAAGAAGGAGAAAAAGAAAAATAGAAACTAATAAAATCAATAGAAGAAAATAAATTTTAATGATAACTCTAATGTTCGTAGAAATGAAAAGTAAAAGAGAAATATTAAAAAAATGCATATTAATTTCTTTTTCTTTTTTAATGAAAGTCTCCTGAAATCTTTTGATTAATGGAAGACAAATTTTAAAATTTTATTTTAGTGCTTTCAACTTAAAATTTAGTGTCATAGAGATTTTATAATAGTCATTAAAATTTGAATATCCTAATATTTATAGAGATTTGTAAATAGTTTTAATTGAATACAACATAACTTTTAGAGATTTTTTAAAAGTATATAGAAGTGTCAATTGAATACACCAATACTTTTAGAGAATCCCAAAAATCTACATTGAATATCCTTAAAGTTTTTAAATCACATAAAGTCCTTAAAAGCCTTAATTGAATGAACCGTGCTTGGAGTACAGGGACCTGACTTATAGGCCCCCCTGCCAGGCAAGACACATTTGGGGGGAGTTGGGGCCACAATTTTTATTTTATTTAGTGGTGGGGCCTCGGCACAGTGAGCGCCTGTAAGGCCCCTCGCAGAAGAGCTCCTGTACTTGAAGCATTAGTGTAATTGAATACACTTCCTTAAATTAATTTCCTCGAATAATATTAATCTACTCAATGAATGAACAAATGCTATGGAAATTAAAACTTAGGCTCCGTTTGATCACCATATTTTCCATAGAATTTTTCAACTTTTGTAGCGTTTGATAGACAAATTTTCCCGGAAATTTTTTTTCCACATTTTCTCATTTTTCATCTTTTTGAGGAAAATAAATTCTTGATATTTTGGAGGGAAAAAAATTTCAAGTTTTTTTTTTTTTTGCAATTGGAAAAAAGTCTAGATATAATGGTAAAAAATTTATCACTTTTATTGACAATTTTCATACAAAACAAAGTCAAACGAATGATATTCAGTATGATAATTTTTTTTGGCAATTGGAATAAATTCCAGACCCAATGGTAGAAAAAATTATCACTTTAATGGACAATTTCCATAAAAATGAAGCCAAGTGGACACCAAACTTTTAACATTTTCCATGAAAAATTATACTATTCGAACACAATTAATTACAATTTCAGTAAAATAATTTATAGGCAAATCAATTCCTTGTAAAACATTTTATTTACACCAATTTTCCACATTTACAAATCAAACGGACCCTTGTAGTAGTAATGAACTACAAACTTTCCAAAACACTTCTTTACTGACACAATGCTCCCAATGTATTGATCTATTGCCAAATATCCCCCATCTTCCCAAATTGGTCGAAAACCCCTCTATACGAACTCTAAGGTGTGAAAGACAACCAAGGTGCGGAAAACTCAATTATCTTCTATTTTCTTATTAAATCCTTGTGAAATAACGAATGTACCCTTTTATTTTAGGACCCGTTTGATTCTCATTATTGTAGAATGAGAATGGAAAATATAGTCGTTATTGAGTCTCACACAAGAGATAGAAATTCAAAATTGATGGCTTGATGTAGGGATGGCAAAAAAGCTCAGTAGCTTGCACGGCTTGGAAAAAGCCCGAGCCGGGCCCGGCTCGGGCTCGGTTCCACCGAGCCAAGGCTTGGGCCGGCCCCAAAAAAAAAAAAAAAAAAAACCCCACAAAAATTTGCCAACTTATTCCACTCATCATGAAACTAATAAATTAATTATAAGTGACAAATTTATCTCATAATGTATCACATATATTATTTTGAAAAATGGGTGATATTTGTTTGTTTAATATTTATTGTATTATTAGTTTATTACTGTTTTCATTTCTCTAAAACTCTAAGTGCTTAAATATTTAAAGTAAGCATTTTCTCATTTACACAAATGTTTATTATTCTATATTAAGTAAAATTATTAGTGATATATGTTGCTTGATTACATTTAAAAATTGAGTTAATTTCATCAATGGTTACTAAAATTTGTAAGAAGATTTAAATCGATCATTAAAAAGATTTCTTACTTTGTTATAATGGATAGTTACTCATGTATAAATTTAACATGTTATCCGACATTAGGCTATAAGATGCCAAAAAAAAAAAAAAACCCCGAGCCGGCTCAGGCTCGGCCCGCTAAGGCTCGGGTCAAAAGCTCGGGCCAAGCCTCATTTTTTTTTGCCGGGCTCGGCTCGGGCCCAAAAAAGTTCGGTCCAAAAAAGCTCGGGTTCGGCTCGAGCTTTTTTTTTCCGGCTCGAGCTCGGCTCGTTGACATCCCTAGCTTGATGTGATGGATAACAGTCATATTTTTTATTTTTATGGATGAAAAATGAAAAACAAACGAGGGCTTAATAAAAATAAATAAAGAACTAATTTCAACTATAGCCTCAATTTTTTAAAAAAAAAATGCAAACTAGTCCCAAATAAATAGTTAAAAAGTTAAAATTAAAATTAAAAATAAATCACTTTCTCTCCCTCTACCCACCAGCACCAGAGAAGAATCTCATCACTATTATGTAAATTTTTTCTTCTCATTCAATTGTACAAGCCAAGAATTCAAATTTTTTTATTTCATCCAATTGACATCAAATTTCCCTCAGAAAGGGGGAAAAATGAATTGTCGATTCTCAGCTTCTTGCTTTTCTTGTTCTTTTGTAGACTTTCCTTCTCATTCATGAATCCCCCACTAGCCTTCCCATCTTCATCGCTCATATGCAACAACGCGTCATATCGTATTCTATCAAATATGTATTTATCGCAAATGCCATTTGACCCCATGTATCGAGTTTTTATTTGTCACGTATAATTGCTCCAATTTCAATCATAATGCAGCGACGGTCATCTCCTTCAAACGTTCCAAAAAAATCTTATTCAAAAGATGAAAATAAATTTGTGGCAAGGTCTTTCCACCCTACGTTGTTTCGCCTCTGGCGTCCGAACTATGGCATCTTGTCAAATCTCAACGCATTATTCAAATCCATCTGAGTGAACACTGCTAGCTTCTTTACTTGTCACAGCGAAAATCTTATGCTACGATCCAAATGTGAGATATCATAATTCATGGTTGTCATCACAAAAGATCAAGCTGAGCTCTTGACTTGATCGAACATGGCTCTAATATATGGTACAAATGCATAAGAGCAAAAGATAATTAGCAAAGGAAATGAAAATTCACTAAAATATGAAGAATAATACAAAGATATTATGTTTACAATATTGTCTAATTTGTTTAAAGCATAATGAAGAGCCAAATATATATAGGGAATGTTTCAAACCCTAGAAATAGAGTTATGGATAGAAAAGAATGCTGAAAATGCGAAACGGTAGGCTAGCAGTGAGCTAGCGGAAAACCACCGAAAATTTCTCCCTAGTCTATATTTTGACATCTTCAACTTCAACACAATTTTCAAACTCTCAATCGAACTCTCAAATTGAATTTCAACAAGAATTGTCAAATAAACTTTGAACAGAATTGTCAAATAAAATTCGGACCACACCTTAATTTTAACATATGCGCTAACAACCTTCAAATATTATTCGTGAAAAGAGTGGATGTGACTTTTTGCTCCTATTTGGTGAGGATTAAAATTTGATTTTTAGCATATTTTAATAAAAAAAGTTGAAATGTGTGATTTAAAAGCCGTGAACTCATAAAATATATTATTAATATTTATTGTTTAACTTTAATTTAATTTAAAAAATTGTGAAACTCACGAAACATGTCACATCTGATTAATATTAATTGTATTAATTCATTTAAAACAAGGGCTTCTTCTGAATCACGACAAGCACTATTGCATGCAGAGTGTAATGTGAAGTTGCCACATATGCGATTTTGCATGCTAAAACCTAACAGAACGAAGACACGCATTTTTCAGCCCATACCTCAGACGATCCTCGTCACTCTCTTTCTCTCTCTACTGCTCTCTCTCTCTAAATTTTTTCCTCTCTTTATAACCCTCTTTGAATCTCTCTCATTTCCTCATCTCGCTTCCTTTCCCTTCAACATTTCATAAGATTTGAATCAAGAAATTGAAAATATGGGTAGTGTTTGTGCTGATCAGCACCAGCTCAAGTTCCATCAATCCCACCAATTGTATCACAAGAAAAACACAAGGGAAATCGATATTCCGCCTAGAAAACTGCTCAGCCGCCGCTCTGCTACCGGTCAGGCAGCGGAGATGTTCATGGACTCCCCCAAATCCGCAGAGGATGGCCTGTTTCATAGATTCTTGCCGTACAATAACGTCGATGATGATGATGCAGACCCTTACTCCTCAGATCGCTTCAGAATGTACGAATTCAAGGTTCGGAAGTGCACTCGAAGCCGTAGCCACGACTGGACCGATTGTCCCTTTGCTCATCCAGGAGAAAAGGCCCGTAGAAGGGATCCTAGAAGGTACCATTATTCTGGTACTGTGTGTGAAGAGTTTCGTAAAGGCCATTGCAGCAAAGGGGATAATTGCGAGTTTGCGCATGGAGTTTTCGAGTGTTGGCTTCATCCAATGCGATATCGAACTGAGGCTTGTAAAGATGGTAAGAATTGCAAGCGAAAGGTCTGTTTTTTCGCGCACTCTACTAAACAGCTTCGCATTTTATCTGATAACTCCTCTCCTCCATTGATTTCTCCGGTTTCTATAGAAAAAAATTATTTGAACCATTGCTGTGTTCATTGTCACTCTATGATTGCTTCTCCAACTTCTACTTTAATGGGCCTGTCTCATCTGTCATCCCCTCCATTTTCGCCACCGATTTCTCCTGTCAAAACACCTGAGTTTTCACGTCGTCCACTCGAATGTTCTGCTCTGAATGAATTTAGTTCTGGTGGGATGAGTTACAAGGATGCCTTGACTGAACTTATGGGAAATTTGGAAGCCATGAATCTGACTGAGGGTGCTTCATCACATGGGAATTTATTCAATCTTGATCCTGAACAATCCCAATTTTTGTTCTCTTCTTCGACCCCAAATCCTGCAGGTTCAAACACATTCTTCAATGGGGATTTTTCAAGCAGGGATTTCATTGAGGCCAACAAGCACAACAATGAAAGTGGACCTGATTTTGGGTGGGTGAATGATCTTTTAACCTAAATAATTATTGATAAAAAAGATAATGGACCACAATATGGTGATGATGGTGATGGAAAAAACTAAAGGAGATCTTAAAGGTTTTTTATACACTAGGGCCTGCACCATCCACATGTATGTACACAATCCAAAGTGTGTATGTGTGAGAATGGGGTGTAATATTATTTTGCTCAATGTTCTTAAGATTTTTGTTGATGTATTGGACTGTACTATAAGGTGTATGTGAAATGTGAATTCTATAATATGGTAATTTCTTTATTTTAATCAATTCCAACTCTATTTTGCTCTTGTATTTATTTAGTCCCTGTTTGAGTCACATTATTTTTGTCATTCTCATTCTTCTACTCATTTTTTATCACATACTTTTCAATAAAATAATATTTTACATCACATCAATAACTTTTTTTTTTCAACCACATATTCTTCATCACATCAACAGTAAAAATACATTCTTACTCCCAAAATGTGCACCAAACAGGGGTTTAAGTTCATTTAAATTCAGTTTAAGTTGAGTTCAATTTTAATTTAGTTGTAAAAAATAGCTTACTTGCAGTTTAATATAGAAACTTTGCTTGTAACCTTGGCTGATAAGTGGTTAATATTTACAATGAAAAGGAGCTTTAAAGTTGATTTATATGACAATTTTGGCGATGATTAAAAAAATAAATAAATAAATATATGAAATTACAATGCTAAACAAATTTATTAAAGGCTCGTTTGGTACACATTAAAATTTTCATTTTCATTATTTTACTCATTTTCAACTACACATTCTTCAATAAAATAATATTTTCCATCACATTAATAATATTTCCTTCTTTTTCAATCACACATTCTTCATCAATCTACTATTTCAGAATACATTCTATCAAAATCAAACCCACTCTAAATATTAATAGCAGAAAACTTGGGAGTCTTAAGTAATTACCTGATTTGTTTAAATTTAAGTCTGAGTTTATCTGTATGCATATATTTAAAAACATTAAATATTATGAGATCCTTGGACTCTAGGCTACAATTTATGCCGCAGTATCGACCGTGAATATCGAATTCTTCTCTATAAAGAAGACAAATTAAGTGACGTGGCATATAATGTTGTGCATAAAGGACGTGGCGAACATGCAATGCAGGATGTGGGTTAGTGTTGGGATTAGGACGAAGTTCTAATTTTGTACAAATTTTATAAAATATATGAGTTATTTTTTAAGTATAACGATTTGGGGTATAAAGAAGACAAGGGGAGTGAGGTGGCATAAGCAAGTGTTGTGTAGAAAGGTGGCGAACATGCAAAGAAAGATGGGAAGATTAGGACATCCCGACTTGTACGGGTATATTTATGTAAGAAAAATCTAAATGAGAATAGCCATCACTAGGATATTGAATTAGAGGCGCGATCCCAAATACAGCTAAAATGCACAGAATGTAATGGTCTCAATTATTTTTTTTATTTTTTTTTTCTAATGAAGAAATATATAAAATTGATTGACTAATGCCATAAAGATTAGGTCAGGTATATTGTAAAAATTATGTGATTTGTGTAATAAATTATTATTAGGCATATTGTTGTCAAACGACTTTCCTGCGCGATGATGCAACTGTAGTATTTATTCAATCAGCTCTGATCAAATGATTGAATATGTTCAACACCACAAATGGACTAAACCTATCACGTAATCCACTTAAGCCATTTGAAGCAGCCTAATTATATTAGTGATGCTCATGGTCCAACTCAAATGACTTAATTGACTTTAAGATATTAGTCCACTTATCCATTTTTTATTGGGCCTATTGTTTTAACTTAAAAAGCCTAACATATTCTTAACATATTTAACTTGGTTGCTAATCACTATTACTGTGTGGACAGCTGCCCATTTCTTGTGAAGAGAAAAACCGGTTCCTACCTTTACTTTGTTCATTTTGAGCTTTGGGCTCTTCCCTTGGAGAGACCCGTTCTGCTCCTCTTCTTTACCTAGCCTCTGTGGTTGTTCTCTTGGTTGTAAGCATCCATTGTGCTCCTCTTCTCTACCTAGCCTTTGTGGTGATTCTCTTGGCTGTAACCATCCATTGTTAATCATTTGTGAGCTAAAATCATTGAGCAACCGAGTTTGAACTTTGGGGAGGTGTTGGTTTGTGGTTTGTTGGTTTGATTTGTGGTGTTGATCTATACTGAGCCCGATACCCCTTGGTCCAATTCGACGGTTAATACTTTACATCTGGTATCAGAACCGCTTGGGTGGGTGTAGAATCTGGCGAAATCGAAGAAAATGAAGGAGAGGCAACGGCGGATCCCACGATTCCTTCAAGCTGACCGTACCTATTTTCTTCAGTTCCGGCCAAACCAAATACCGGATTGAGAAATTGAGGGCAGACCCATACCCTCCAAACCGGGGCGCTCCTAGTGGCGGTGGTAGTGATTTTTTCGACTGCGGTGCGTGGGCGGTTTCCGACCAATTTTTTCGGGACAGTTTGTTTAATTTACACTTCTGAACGTACTGATATTGTTACTTTATTGTTTCAGGTTTTTTGCATAAAATATTGGACGATTATGTCCTTCGGTGATTAAGATAGATTCGAGGCTGCAACTGCAAAAATATTTACTAAATTACTTTAGGCCATAAATTGCGGCCTAAAGCAGTAAGTTTGCAACTCTCGTAAATTACGAACTCAAACAAGTTCGCTCTGGTAAATTGGCTGATCTTCTTTTAATTTCAGTTCTATCGCATTATCGTGTTGGAGTGACAATATGATTGGGGTTACCTTGTGGGGTAACCATTGCTAGTGATAGAAATTAGGAATTATTTTGCCATTCGTTGTTACGTGAGTGAAATTTGCTATTTTGATAAATTATGACATATTACCTTTTGTGATATATTGTGAGTGAAATTGTTTTGTTGATATCTCTCTAGTTGCATTGATAAGTTGCTAGAATACCTAGACCTTACCCGTTTGGAAATTTTCTTGAAACCATAAGAATCTAAAATGGTGTATATTTGCGAACCTAAGTCTGCTTTGTGTAATTTAATTGTGACTTTGTGTTTCTTGTTTGAAAATGACAATGCACAATTTTGATTTGGGAACTTTTATTGGAAAATGTGATTTTTCTATTTTGCAACAAAAAAATGAGAGGTATTTTGATTCAACAAAAAGTTTCAAAAATCATTGATTACAATGTTCTCGCTGATTTTTCAAAAGAACAAAAAGAAGAGGTTGATGAGCTTGCTTACACCTCTATTATTTACACTTGTTTGATGCAGTTTTGAGAAAAGTGGGTAAACTGAAAACTACTAAAGAACTTTGACAAAGATTGGAAGATCTGTATTTGCTCAAATCTACTCTCAACAAGCTCTAATTACTTGAGAATTTTTCCAGTTTCAAACTGGATTCTTAAAAAGAACTTGATGACAATTTAGATGTGTTTAACAAACTTGTTCAAGATATTATTAACTGTGGGGAGTTGGTGCATGAAACCTACAAAGCTATTATCTTGCTGAATGTTATACCTGATACTTATCGTGAAGTGAAAAATGATATTAAGTATGGTAGGGACACCTTGACGTCTGAAATTGTCGTTGACTCAATTAGAAGTAAGGAGATGAAGATGAGAGCTGAAAAATATGATAGGAAGAGCGGTGAGATCACATGATGAGGGGTAGAACTCAGTTTAGGCAAAACAGTCATGATGGTTACCAAAGTAGTGGAGTCTATTAGTAATGGAGGTAGAAAGAAGAGTAATGGTAAACATAGATCCAAATCTAGGACTAAGGTTAAAAAATGCTACGGTTGTGAAAACACGGGCATTTTATAAAAGATTGCTAAAAAGAGAAAAATAAGCAAAATGGTAGAGATAGGCGATGTGAATGTGTTTTCTTCTGTTTCTGATAAATGGTGAAGTTTATATGATTGCATGTCATATTGTTTCTCCTGTTGAATTGAATTTAACTGTCAATTCTCGTTTTCATGAGTGGATTCTTGATTCTGGTGCATCTTTTCATTTGACATCACATAAAGATTTGTTTGAAAATTTGCATGAATCAAATGATAGGCATGCTGTATTGTATGACAATTCTGCTTATAATGTTGTTGGCATGGGTGATATTACTTTAAAGTTTGGAGCCTGTTTGGTACGGCTTAAAATCCAATTAAAATTAAAAGTATGGCCGTTATTGGGTCCCACTCGTCTAATAAAAGTCAACAATAACGACTATATTTTCAATTTTAATCTGCTTTTAATCTCTACCACACACCCTCTTGATATCGGCTTTGTGCATATTTTAAAAGATGTTAGATATATCCCTGAATTGTCTAGAAACTTAATTTCAGTAGGAAGACTTGAGAAATCTAATTTCACTGGTAAAATTGGAAATGTGATTTTGAAATTGATTAAGGGTGCACTTGTCTTTATTAAGGATATTAGAAAATACGATACTTACATAACCACTGGCGAAGTGATGAAAGACTTAAACTCCTCTATCTCTTCCGCTAAGTCTGATCACACACAAAAATGACACAATAGACTTGCACAAGTGGATATTAAGGGGATTGAGTTTTTTAACGAAATATGTTCTTTTGAAAATGACCGTGCGTTTGATTTGTCTTTTTGTAACCATTGTGTGCTTGGTAAATATCATAAAACTACTTTCTCCACGAGTGTTCATAAAACTAAAGACAACTTGAACATGTGCATTCGGACCTGTGGGGTACATCTAGCACTCCCACCTCATATGTGAATAGGTATTTCTTATCTATTATTTATGACTACACTAGAAAAATGATGGTTTATCTCTTGAAGGGTAAATCCGACACTTTCGATAAATTTAATAATTGGAAAAGACAAGTTGAAAACCAAATTGATGAGAAGATAAAGTTTTTGAGAACTGATAATGGCCTAGAGTTTTGTAACACTGATTTTGATAATATGTGCAAGAAAAGTATAATAACAAGGTATAAAACGGTTCCTTACACTCCCAAACAAAATAGGGTAGCAGAAAGGATGAATAGAACCATACTTGATAAAGTGCGTTGCATGATGTTAAGTTATGGAGTCTCAAAGTCCTTTTGGGGCGAAGCTGTTATAACTGCTTGTTATTTGATTAATTTGACTCTATCTGCTGCATTGAATGGTGATACTCCGCGTGAAAAATGGTTTGGTAAACTAAGTGATTACTCCATGTTTAGAACTTTTGGTTGCACTGTATTTTCTCATCAGAGTGAGGGAAAGCTTGAACCTAGAGTTAGAAAATGCGTTTTTCTAAGTTATCTTGAAGGTGTCAAGGGGTACATGTTGTGGGATAGGAACCAGAATGGAGTTAAAATCATTATGAGTAAAGATGTTACATTCAATGAGAGCGAAATGCCATATTTGAAAGCTGAATCTGAACATGTGAGTGAGGAAATTCAAGGTGAAGAGAGTAGTCAACTGAAGGTGAAGTTAGGGAAACTTAGCACTTACATCCCTGTTACACAGAGTGAGGTGGAGACTCAGGAACAACAACCCGATTTCGAGAGTAGAGAAAAAGTAGTAGTAGAAGAACACCCCGAAGAAGAGAATCATCTAGCAGACTATAACTTAGTTAGGGATATAGAGAGAAGACAGTCTAGAACACCTATTAGATTTGACTATAAATCTTAGCTAGCTTTTGCTCATGCGAGTTATGAGGAATTAGCTGATAGGGAACCAAAGACCTTTGAGGAGGAGAAAAGTGAACAATCTAAAGTTTAAGGCAATGAAAGAAGAGATGAGTTCTTTAAAAAAGAACCAGACTTGGGAGTTAGTACCTAAGCCTAAGAATAAATCTACTGTTGACTGTAAGTGGGTATTTAAGTTTAAAGAGTGTACTAGCGCATCCGAACCCTTAAGGTTTAAGGCTAGGTTAGTGGCCAAAGGGTACACTCAGAAAGAGGAGGTTGATTACAATGAGATTTTTTTCACATGTTGTTAAGTATACTACTATTAGAGTCATACTTGCATTGATTGCACATTTTGACTGGAAATTTGAACAACTTGATGTAAAAACTGCTTTTTTACATGGTGAACTTGATGAGCAAACCTTCATGAATCAACCAAGAGGTTTTAAAGACAAACTAAAATCTGATCATGTGTGTTTTCTGAAAAGATCTTTATATGGCTTAAAATAATCGCCTAGACAATGATATAAAAGATTTGACTCTTTTGTATTATCTATAGGGTTTCATTGTAATAAATTTGATAATTGTCTTTATTTCCAACATAATTATACTAGTAATGACTATGTGTTCTTATTGCTTATGTGAATGATATGCTCTTAGTTGGTTCATCAACTAAATGGATAAGTGATATAAAAATAAGTTTGAATGATGAATTTAACATGAAAGACCTAGAAAAGGCTAAAAGAATTATAGGTATGGAAATTGAAAGAGATATGTCAAATTCTATCTTGTTTTTGCATCAATCTTCATATATTTCTAAAGTGTTAAAGAATTTTGACATGCATGATTGCAAACCTGGTACATTACATTTAGCTAATCATTTTGTATTATCTAAAGACCAAGCTCCATGTAATGAAAAGGAGGTAGAATACATGAGTAGAATTATATATTCAAATGTAATTGGTTCTGTTATGTATTTGATGGTTTGCATTAGACCCGATTTAGCTTTCGCTGTGAGCACACTTAGTAGATATATGTCTAATCGTAGTCCTGAGCATTAGGAAGCCTTAAAATGGATGTTAAGGTATTTAAAGGGTACATGTAATGTAGGTCTAAAGTTTGGTGTTAATAACGAGGGTGTTAAATTGAAGGGATTTGTAAATGCTGACTATGCTGGGGATGGGAATAATAGGAAATCTACTTTTGCTTATGTGTTTACTTTGTCCAACTCTTGTGTTAGTTGGAAATCACAGTTACAACACATAGTTGCACTGTCCACGATAGAATTTGAATACATTGCTACTATTGAAGCTATTAAAGAAGTTTTATGGCCTTTTACATTAACTGTGTGTTCTAAATGATTATGTGGTAGTATATTCAGATAGTCAGTCTTCTATACATCTATGTAAGAACCCTGTTTTCACGAACGCATCAAACACATTGATGTTAGATTACATTTCATTAGAGATATTGTGTCTCAAAAAGTTGTAAAGCTTGAGAAAATATACATACAATATAATCCTTCAGGCATGGGTACTAAGGTGTTATCGTTGGTAAAGTTTAGAAGTTGTAAAAATCTTCTAAATATCGGTGGAGGTAAATGATTTTCAATTTTATTGGTTTTACCTTTCTGGATTATTACTAATGCGTAATAATTTTCTTTACAGGTTCTTTGACACCAAGGTGAAGGTTTATTAGTCAAATTGTTGTCAAACGACTTCCCTGTGCAATGATGCAAGTATAATATTTATTCAATCGGCTCTTACCAAATGACTGAATATGTTCGACACCACAAATTGACTAAACCTATCACGTGATCTACTTGAACCATTTGAAGCAGCCTAATTATATTAGTGTTGCTCACGGCCTAACCCAAATGACTTGGTTGGCTTCAAGGTATTAGTCCACTTATCCCTTTTCTATTAGGCCTATTGTTTTAACCTAAAAGCCTAACATATTCTTAACCTATTTAACTTGGTTGCTAATCACTATTACTATGTGGAAAAATCATAAGTTACAGCCACCCATTTCTTGTGAAGAGAAAAACCGATTCATACCTTTGCTTTGTGCATTTTGAGCTTTGTGCTCTTCCCTTGGAGAGACCTGTTTTGCTCCTCTTCTCTACCTAGCCTTTGTGGATGTTCTCTTGGTTGTAACCATCCATTGTTAGTCCTTTGTGGGTTAAAATCATTGAGCAACGGAGTTTGAACTTTGGGGAGGTGTTGGTTTGTGGTGTTGATCTATACTGAGCCCGGTACCCCTTGGTGCAATCGGCAATTAATACTATACAATTATCAACTATAAACATGAATCAAATCATATAAATGTAATAATAGAGTTAAAAAAGTTGGTATAAAAGAGTCGCAATAAACATTGTTCTAAAATCGTGTAACCTCCCCTTCATGCTAGTACTTTCGACACTGTACGGCTCTAAAACAAAATCCTCATAGTTTGTAGTCGATTCTCCTTCTATGGGCACGATTACAGGGAGAGAAAGAACAAACCCTAATCAATTGTCAAAATTATAAAAGAAGATAATTAGAAGGTGAATATTTGTCCGTGTTTGGACTCCATTAAAATTAAATTTTGGGGAAAAATATATTTTGAAATAGTGACTTTTTAAAAAATGTGTAGTTAAAAAGGAATGAAGAGTTTTAATTGTAAGTGTAATATGATTTTATTTGAGAATATGTGGTTGAAAATAGGAAAAAAAAAAAGCATTTTTTTTTCCTAGAATGGGCCCAATTCAAATTGAGGACTCAGGTTTGGACATCAAGAAATGCCACTAGCCTAGGGTGTTAAATGGCGCTCGGCTAAACTCATCCCACGAGATTGTCTCTTAGTGAGGCGAGCTGAGCTTGCTTATCAAATTATTTCACTGAAATAATATATTTAATTCATTATAACGAGTCAGCTTGCATACGAGCCAGAGCCAACTCGTGCAAGTCTACAAGCAACTTGTTCGAGAAATTTGTTAATTTCATGCTCGCAGCTCACCTCGAGTGCGAAAGGCCTGCTCATCTCACTACTGGAACGAGTCAATGAGCATCTCACCCCACTTAACAAACATAAACTAACCCTTGGAAGGGAAGGATTTAAATGTTAGTGGGTTTGGAATAAAGCCCACGTGCACGAGTCTTTTTTTTTTTTTTTGGAAAAATATTATCTTGAATAATTTTTGGAGAATGTATAATTAAAAATAAGAAAAAAAAAAGTTGGGTTTACATATAAAATATTTTATTTTATAAATGTGATCGAAAATTAGCATGTAGAAAAAAGAGTTTGAAAAGAATAGGAGACAAACAAAAGCTAAAGAAAGATCGAAACATTCGTCAATTCATTGGGTCTACAAATTTGAAGTGCCCCTAACGCGGGAAGTGATCGTTGTATCCTGTGAAATGAGAGTCGAAAAACTATTAATACTTGTATGGGGCTTTATCATCTTTTAAAAAATAGTCTTAAACACTCACCTCAAACATCTTTGACTTTCCACATATCTCTTTTTTCCAGTGTTCTAAAAGGCGCGCCTAGGCGGCCGTCTAAGTGCGCCTTGACGTGAGGCGTGACCAAAACGCCAAACCAAGTAAGTTAGTTTCTTATTTAGAGGTCAACGACAATTGTTGACCGCTAAAGCATACCTAAGCGCAATTGGCGCGCATTACTTTTTTTTTTTTTTTAACAAATCTTTGAAGTTAAAAATTATTAAATGCTAATTTCTTTAATTTGTCCTAATTTAAAATCAAAATAACCTTGGATTGCAGAGGGTTGTGATGATGAGGAGAATGATGGGGTGGAAAATGATATAAGGGAGCCTGACGAAAATGATTTTGTATAAGAAGACACGGAGGATGAATTTGATGAAAAATAGGTTACCGAATTGGAGTCCGATAAAGAGTTAGATAAAATTTAAGTTCCTATGCTATTTAGTATTTACTTACTATTTTGTATTTCACACATCACCACTTTTAGAACCTTGCTTTTTTCTACCTTTCTGTTTAAGTTTAAAGCAAAATCGATAAGTCGTCATTTTACATGTGCACATTCAAGTAGAATATAAAATTTGCACCATTCACAGAAACAAAGAGCCATATATTAATTTACAGATCTTTTGATGAATTCTGCTCAAAATTAAGGATGCAAGTGCATGCGTTTGAATGCTAGAAAATGAACGGGGATTCAAGTATGACAAGTGGTGTAGCTTGGGAACCACAAGCGCACATTTTCTTACCTACAATGACAAAAACTCATGATGTGTTATCTTCTCTTATTTTAAATTTGAGCAACTTTGACTTCAATGGCTTCTTTGATATTTCAAAGGATATGAATCTTGAAGGTACTTCAAAATGAGATTCTCTCTGAATCTAGCAAAGTGATTGAGTTGAGAGATCAATTAATAATATACTATCTTTGTAACTTAACTTCGGTGATCAATACAAATGATAAATAGTGAGAATACGGTATGTGCATCATGAATACACATCGATACCATTCTATTTGTGAACTAAAACAATTATAGTCTAATATGTAAACACATCGATGCCATTCTATTTCTTGTAATAACACCTCGTGGTAGTCCCTCTTAGTTGTCACATCTAACTTTTGTACATGGCCAAGTCAATTCGAACTCAACTTGATCGCATTGAATATAAGCCTTTGTGATTTTATGCATTAACAAGGTGGCCAAGCGGAATTTTAGTTTCTATAACCCTTCTTCACATGTCACTTTAACAAGATGTTACGTGATTATCATAATAAGCAAGATATTAATTGTCAACTCAAAGAGAGATCTATAACAATATTGATTTCAAAAATAATATGCTCTTTCATGATTATTGTCACATAAATATGAGGTCGAGTCACATCGAGTTTTGTGGAGAGGGACATTGTAATTCAAAGGAATTAATGAGATTATGTGCAAACCGCGGTATTGTGTTTCCTCGGAGGAAAACTGATATGTTGGACAGAGAGGATGACATTCATTTGTAGGGGAACTTGACAGTAAGGCTGTTGTGTGAGGGAGACTTTTGGCATACAGCCCATGTAGCTTAAATATACGAGGTCTCCCACAATTTCACATGCTATGCCTTCGCAATCACTCAGGGACCCGCACCCACCTTCCAATTTTTTTTTCTCTCTCTCAAAAATTCCAGTTTTGTTTGAGGATATTTTAGTGCTCCTATTTATGAGGCTATTTCGCGCGGAAATTCGAGCATCGCTAACAATTAAAAAGATTCAGACGATTGTGTAAGAAACAAAACTTCTTGAGATAAAGTCCAACGATGGGTGTTTTATTTATGAAAGTTACAGTTTACACGAAACGAAATGACTTCAATGGGCACAAGCACACAATGCAATCAAAAGTTTAAAGACAAGAAATTAAAGGAAATGAAAATTACATATTCTCTGTTGGAGAGTGATTTGATCGGATCCTTTGCTTCTATGTCTTCTCTTCTCTTTTATACTCATTTGAAGGTTTTTGTTGTGGAACCGTTTGACAAGTACTCGTCACCTTGTAACTACCCACTTTCTCCATAATGGCTGACTTGTCAATAAATTGTCGTTCTTAGCTGATACCATTATTTCCATTATTTAATTGCTTGCCTTCGAGATCCTTGAATCGTGCAATGTGATAGGATTATCCATTAATGTGATAGCTTCTGTTGCCCCATGGCAGCGTTTGACAATTTCATGATTTGACACTTATTTTCTGAAATTCAAAATACTTTTTGTGCATCTTTTCGTGAAAAGACAAATTTTACCCTTATTAAATTCAATTAATAGCATCTTCCAGGGATCTCTATTTACAAAAAGTAGATAATACAATAGTGAGCACCTTTAAATTTAAAGAGTAATTTTTTTTATACAATTCGATATTATTTCGACTTTCCATTTTACATTTCTCAAGAAATGTTGATTTCTCTTCATTTTTTATTTAAATTTTTTTACGTGTCAATGTTCAATTAATTTAAATAATTTAAGAAGAATATTGAAATATGTAACTAAAATCCATAAACCACAATCTCGTCCGAACACTAGCAGATTTACATGACCACGCAGGAAGAAAAGAGTGAGTGTTCTTGACCCTTTTAGAATCTTCATTTACGGGGCTCCTTCGAAATTTAGTCTTGGGAGATATATTTGCACAATCATGTTATATGTATATTGAGTTTGATATTAATTTTGACATTATTGTGAGGCATCATTTTTTTACTTATTGATCGTCACAACACTTTAAACAATCAATGACACAGATTTTGACAACTCTTAGAATGACATCATTAAAGTACACAAAGGATGTACGGCTAGTTTATGTTCATTTTGAAAGCCATTTTTAGAAAAAAAAAAATAAGCGAAAGAATGATACTCATGATCGTCTAGGATATAAATCTTGAACTCCTCCTTTAAAATCGTCAACCTAAAAGCTCCACAATTCTTTCTCGACATATCTTTATCAAATTATATATAAAGTGCTTTCATTTCAATAATCACGTTATTAACAATCCAGATAATATTATTTCATTCATAATGTAATGAACTGCATTAAAGATCCATACTTTAATTTTAATCACGTACAAATTTAGATTATTCTACTTTAAATATTATCCTTATGTACATAACACTTACGTACAATATTTAAAGTTACATATAATTTTCTTGATTGGGTTGTTGAAGAACAGAATTCATTATACTTATTGAAATGATTATTTGAATGTTATGATTTTGAAAATGTTTGATCTCGAACGTTTAATGTTTCGAATTTATGACAACTGATAATCAAATTTAGATTTAATTTTCCATCATTTATGTAATAAATCCTCTGAATGTGGGCAGTACAAAAACAAGGCTTGTGTTTTATAAGTATATATTGTACTGAATGCAAGAGTACCAGGGCTTCCATTGATTGGGAATTTGCTGCAATTTTTTAAGGAGATAATTTCGCTGTTAATTTGGGAGGATATTTTGATTTGTTTGCCATCGATTAGCCTTGAATTATATTACCGAATCGAATTTTACGAGTAGTGTATTATAGAGGTAGGAGAGGGACAATTTAAATCTAAACAATTCTCCAAAGTTTTTAATATATAAAACAATGATCTAATTGTTATGTCGAGTCTATAACCTACATCTTGTGGAGTATTTATAGTAACTAAATTTTGGAGTTAGGGATAAAGTATAGTCCTTAATCCTAAAATCCTTATCACGATCAAACTCTCAATCCATCATAAAATTTGATCATTTATCTATCCGGACTTCTATACCAAAATTATCTAGACTTCCTCCATGAACTACAATTATAAATCACATGAAATTTGAGTCACAACTTAACAAACTCCACCTTGACACAAATTTCAAAACAAGGAATTATGTCTTCACTCTTTAAATTATTCTCCAACTCTTCCACCATGTCCCTTCCAAACTCCCCATGTTCCTATCGGGTATACTCAACAATTGTGAACTAAATCCAAGCTTTGCTTAACAGCAAAACTATTTTGCACGCCATCATTGCTTGAATCATCTCGTTTACTTCCAGCTCAATTAATAAACTTGCTTGAATCACTACGGGCAATTTCAACTTCACCCCACTTGCTAAACCTATTCAAATTACCACGAGCAATATGATCAACAATATCAAACCAAGTTCCACATGAGCAATTGTTCGAACCACCACGAACAACACGATCACAACCAACTCTCCCCGAGTTATTGCTTATTGAACCATAAGTTACAGCTACATCCACAGTGATCGCCAAACATTCTAACACATATAATTCGGACTTTTTCCGACATCTTAACATAATCCGAGCACCCTTGCTAACTTTTAGAACTCAACCTCCACAAGTATACATGTACCCTCGTGAATCAAGAATACTCAAAGAGATTTCATTCCAGTTTATACATGTAACATATCGAACCTGGCCAAGTGTTCTAACCCGTCCCATCAAACATTTTGATTTTAACATTACAAATATCAACTATTTTACAAGGCTCATTATTTTCCATCATCACGGAACCCCTAGTAACTGTTTCATATGAGGAAAACAAATCTATATTTGAACACATATGAAAAGTGTAAGCCAAATCAAGAACTCAATCATCGTTAGATTTGGAGTCACCTTTAGTAATCGCCAAAAGATCTTCATCGCTGTCTTTTTCTGCAAGATGACATTACCGAAATTTTTTTTGTTGTTCCTTCTGATCTTTAGTAGCAAACATGTTCTGCCACTCATAGCAATCCTTTTTCATGTGTTCCTTATTTTTGCAATACCACTAGATTTTTACCACTGTTGCTATCATTGACTCTATCACTTCCATAACTACCTGTTTTCCTTCCATGAATAGCAAGACCTCTGTTTGGGGCTCAAAATTGATGACTAGATGCTTTGTCTTCTCTTTAGAATAAAGCGTGCCATATACCTCGTCAATAGTAAAAGTATCCCAACTATAGATAATGATATATCTAAAAGTCACATATGAAGGCAGTAATGAATATGACAATATCAATCCTAAATCATTTTCATCATATTTGATTTTCATGGTCTTCAAATCAGCATCGATTTCTTTAAACATCGATAGATGATCTTCCAAGATCCACTTTCTATCAATTATGAGAATACGAGCACTGTTTCAAGTGTAACTTACTTGTCAACCTTTTCGTCATGCAAAGCTGCTCCAATTTTAAACATAACCCAATGGCACTTTTCTCCTTTTACCACATCCTCAAAAAATTGATTAGAAAGATGATGATGTATTTGTGATAGAGTTTTCCAATCATTCCGTTAATTCTCCTCCACAATCGTTGTAGCGGGCATTGTATTTATCCCTAACAAAGTATCATCAAGATCTAATTGAGTAGGAACAACTCACAACTTGATCCGTCACAAAGAAAATCTATTGTTGCGATCCAAAAGCGAAATCTTAAATCTCATAGTTGTCATTCTTGACACAATCAACATTATTAAACTTCGCTTTAATAACCAATTTGGAACTTCCAAGAACCACCAAAAAACATCGGATCAAATACCACTTGTTATGAAACAATCAAGATATCAAATCGATCTGATACCACTTATTGAAAATTCGGCCAAATAATAAAGACAAGAATAATATGAGCAATTGAAAAATAATGAATCACACAATAACCAAGGTTTTGTGGAAGAAGAAAAAAATTTATTATACCAAGAAACTAAAATTATATTTACAAGATCTGATTTTCTCAATTTAAATTTAAACAATTCTCTCAAGTTTCTAATGTATAAATCAATGATTTAATTGTTACGTTGAACTTAGGAAGAGTACACAACTATAGGATTATTTATAAAAGTCAAATTTTAATGTTATGGATAAAGTAGAATTTTATTTCAAAAGTTATTATCTCAATCAAACTCTCCGTCGTAATAAGGTTATAAGATCTTTAAAAATTTAAATAGTGTATTCATTAAATATTAGCACGAAGCATCAGTTTGCCGCGTGGAAAGGCTACTATCAAAGTAGACTCAAAGTCTACTCCACAAATTCCACCGACGAAGGGGTCCACCAAAAGGCGCGGAAGCTGAATTTTTTCAGCATGGACGCCACTCCGCTGTCTTCACATATCTTTTTATTTTTACTTTTTTTAATTTACCTAATATATAAGCCTTCGTTTGAAGTTAGGCAGCAATTATTATTTGAAGAGAAATGATACATGTACATCCGGGTGCCCCGATCATGTGTCAATTAGGTAAAATATTATGTATAACAATTTTTTTCCTTATTTGAAAATTTTGTTTTCTGCCTATTCATTTTGGAATTATCCATATGTACAGAAAACATTTTACAGAAGAACTATTATGTAAGCTTTATGTATATTTTTCATCCGTACACAGCAATGTTCATACATTTTTAATTTGAACCACATTATTTTGGAAGAATATATTATGGAACAGTAAATTGATGGAGAATATATGGTTGAAAAAGAAGGAAAAATTATTTATGTGATTGAAAATATTATTTTATTGAAAAATGCGTGATTGAAAATGAGTAAAAAAATGAGAATAAAATTTTAAGAGTTACGCTACAAGTGACGTTTAAGTAATCCTTGTAGTAAATAAGGAAGTAAACATATATTTTTTCAAATTTTAATGCGTACCAAATATGGGCTAATAAAAATATACAAAATTAATAAAAATAAAAGAGGGTGGGTTTTGAGGTTTAAATTATAATTGTGGGCGGCGAATTAAAGTAACACGTGGCTTCCACCTTAGGCACGAGATGTCAACACGGTATTTCTTAAAAGCGGGCCCTGCATTTGGATGCTGTCCCGTGAGCCGCCTGTCTCGCCGTTGGTGGTATTCACTGCAATTTTTTGACCTCCTCATCTCCCTTTTATTATAATTATTTTAATTATAACCTTTTTTTGCTCTCATTTATTTAAATTATTTATTTTTGAAATATTTATCAACTTTTAACTGTAAATCTTAATTTTTATCGAAATATATTAAGGGTGTGTTTGAGCCACATTATTTTGGAAAAATGTATTCTTGAATAGTAAATTGATGGAGAATGTGTGGTTGAAAAAGAATGAAAAATTATCGATGTGATGGAAAATATTATTTAATTAAAGAATGTGTGGTTGAAAATGAGTATAAGAATGAAAATGAAAATTTTAATGTGTACCAAACATGGGTTAAAATTTTGATTTTTGCTTAACAAAACAGAGGCTTAGCGTTCATTTGGGAAGTATAAGAGATTAAAACTTTTATCAAATTTTGTCAAACAATCCCTTAATTAATTTCAATCTATCGTGATGATAATAAACAACTAGACTACCAATTAGTTGTTAGAGTTGTCACATCTTGAACAAGAATATGACAAAGAGACAATTTCTAAAATCAAATAGGCAATGCCCCTCCAACGACTATGGGTTCTAATATCACACAACCATACATCTAATTCATTAAGGGTCCGTTTGATTGCAATAGTGGAAAATGGGTGGAAAGAAAATGAATTCAAGGGAAAATATTGCCTAGAACTTGTTTTCTAGGGAATTGTTAAATAAGTGTGTTTGATTGGTATAATTTTTCACCTGAAAATTTTTTTAAGTTGGTGTTCGTTTGACTTTGTTTTACATAAAAATTGTCCATTAAAGTGATAATTATTTCTACCAATAGGTCTAAAATTTGTTCCAATTGTAAAAGAAAAAATTTGAAAAAAAAAATTTGAATTTTTTTTTTACCATATCGAATATCATTCGTTTGACTTTATTTTGTATGGAAGTTGTCAATAAAAGTGAAATTTTTTTTTACCATTGTATCTAGAATTTGTTCTCATTGCCAAAAAAGAAAAAAAAAAGGTGGAAAATGTTTTCCCACCAAATAGGTGGGAAAACAAAATCAAGCTTTTGTGCATAAAAGGATTGTACCTAGAAAAGGGTGGAAAACGTTTTGCCAAGAAAATAAAGCATATCAAACACCAACAAAGTTGGAAAATGAAAAATCAATTCCATTTTCCATGAAATTCCACCCCTATCAAACGGACCCTAATATAGTGAATGGGTTTAATTTCCATTAACATGGAAAAAACACTCAACAAAAGCATTCTTTAGACTTTGTTTTATTCTTATTCTTATCCTCTGTTTGAACCACATTATCTTTCTCATTTTCATTTTTTTACTCATTTTCAACCATATATTTTTCATTAAAAAAATATTTTCTATCACATCAATGACTTTTCTTTTTTTTCAACCACATATTTCTCATCACATCAACAAAAAAAATCCATTCTTAGAGCAAAAATGTACACCAAACATGAGCTTATTATTAAATTTTTTTTTTTTGTGAAAAATGAGTTTTGTAATATTATTTTTTTGAAGAATATGAGTTTAATAAGTAAGGAAAAATTATGTATAAAATTATTTTATTAATAATATTTGACAAAAAACAGAGTTTTTAGAGCCATACTTAACCATATATTAAAAAAAAAAAAAAACTGTGTCAAACAAAACTAGCCAAGAAAAGGGTGTGAATTCTAGTTGAAAGAACTAAACAGCCAGGCAGGTTACATATTTCTATTAATTAACCAAAGAAATTACACCTAATTTCTCTCAGCTGGAAACAAAAATTAATAATTTTGAAGTTATTTACTAATGTCATAATTAATATTCAAGACTCCGGCAGTGGCGGCAGATTAAGATCAAGATCAAGCCCCCTCTTCGTTTTTGTATCGGCTCCATCAACAACAGAGGAAAAATCAGAATCATCACACTGCACACCGCCCCCACATTCAACAGACGCCGTGTTCAGCCAATTGGCGACGGTGGCACCGTGGTCCATCATCGTGGGCCGCATCAATGGCTCAAAGTAAAAAAACTGCTGTCCATTCGGCATCACCGCCATGGCTGGCTGATGATGCAAAAACTGATACCCATTAATATGAACAAGACCTCTACGACCACAACTGACTTCGTTTACCTCAGCCGTGGCAGCGCCAAGGCAGCGGCGGGGGAGATCCAGCTCGACCGACGCGTGCTGTTTGTTATCAGCACTGGAAGACTCCACACTGCTGCTGTGGCTGGGACTACGTTCCTCGGAGGGTAAAGGAAAATTTGTTTTCGCCTTAGATCCACGAAACTCCCTTGCAGCGGCATCATATGCCCGCGCCGCCTCTTCCGCCGTGTCAAAAGTACCCAACCAAACCCGGCTCCGCTTACCCGGATCACGGATTTCGGCGGCGTAACGGCCCCACGGCCTCGTCCTCACGCCCCTGTAGGTCACCTTTTTAACCACCCCATTAACTTTTCCATTTCCTCCCTTGATCCCATTAACCTTATCCTTGGCAGCCATCAAATTCAAATGTTTCACAAATATGGTTCTTCAGAGTCGTTATTGAGCTAAAAGTGAGTTATGGGAACGAGTTCACTGGTGAAGAGCAAAAGGGCAAAGCCCATTATATACACGAAAGTGGAGAGCAAAATTGAATAAATTGAATAGGTGGGCCCGGTCAACGAAACGAGGTGTTTGACTGAGGTGGCGCCGCCCAGTGTGTGAAAATTTGGAGGGGGGCTAACGTGGCACGCGGGAGTTGAGGAGACAAGGACGCCTAAGACGTTGATTTGCCGGCACTACTACTACTTAACACCGCCGTTATTTATGGGATACGATCCGTGAGTTGCTCTAAGCGCTCCTCTTTAATATTATACATTATTAAAATATTCATAAATAAGAATTCACATATATAAATTTATAAACTAAAATAATTTATTAAATATCAACATATTTCTTTTATAATTTAAATAAAAATTAGCTATACGAAGGAATGATCTAATGAGCATTAAAAAAATTAAATTACAACTATTTAGAAAAACATATGTCGAATTATATTCTTATTGTTAACTTTTAAACAAATTAAATTACAACGATTTAGAAAAACATTTTCTTCTTTGCAATCGCATATATAAATCTCAATTTTAAGTGATATATGGCTCAAAAAGTTGCGAGGTATGTCTAATACATAAATTTATAAATATGATATGAAAGGAGCAATATACTTTTGAAACGTTTTAATATTGTAATTTGAGTGAAATAAAAATTTTTTAGGCTCCATTAATTTGAAAATTTAATTTTCTCTATTTTTTTCAACTGCACATTTTTTAATAAAATGTGCATGTTTGAAACCCATTTTTAGGATAATAGAAATTTTGGAATAGTGATTTATGTGAGAATATGTGGTGGAAGAGTGATGAATTTTTTTTGATTTGTGTGTAATATTATTTTATTTGGAGAATGTGTGGTTGAAATGAAGAATAAGAAAGAGAAAGAGAAAGAGAAATTAATGGGTGTCAAACGGGGGCAATATTACATATAAATCTAAAAAAATTTCTTCCTTTTTAAACATACATTTTTAAAAAAATTACTATTGCCAGAAATATTCTTCATAAAAATCTAATTATCATGGAGGGGGCCCACCAACAGATCCTTTCACGCGTCTGCCGAAGAAACCGTGTCAGTGAATTTTCTTTCGACCTTCGGTGCATTAGGACTAGAGTAATCTTGGTATGGCATCAACTTACAATTTTGTTAGGTACACGACATCTCTCTTTCTTATTTTAACTCAAGAAACGTTGTACACGACAATTCACAAATGTAGTAGTTATTAAAAGAATAAATTTTATGTAGCACTCACTCACAGAGCAAATAATATGAATTCACTTGAATAAATTTACCTTTGGCAGCAGCAAAGTCGGAACATATTTCTACTCAGAATATATGGGTGTTACATATTGAAATAAATATTGTTCATCCATATCTCATGTCAGCCACAAAAAGGTCTAGTTGCATTTCCATGCGTTTCTGGATATTTGCACCTCGACCACCGAGGCATATTTGAAGCAAAAGATGTCTCAATTGCTAAAGCATCATTTAGCAATAGAATACGAAGAAACATACACTTAGCAAAACACGATTTAAGGCATTGATCACCAAAAGGTCTAAAGGCCTCGAACTAAGCCACACATATGGGTGTTAAGTCCACCAAGCAAATTCTCCTTTCCTTTGTATACTTTTGAGAAACCTATATCAACTACGAATTCAATCAACACTTCGTGCATAGAAAAACTATGAATTCAATCAACATTTCCTGCATAGAAAACTTACATCCACCTGGATTTAAACTTCAAGATTACACAGATGGGATGATACTAAATTGAGCTCACTTCAAGATTACACAATATATAAGAAGAAATGACCCTGGATTTAAACTCTAGCCCTAGAAGTTTCTTCACTTACATATTCTTGATCTAATCATTAGTTATGGAACTTTAGATCCTGTCTAGTATAAATTATTCAAGCCAAGAAATGGATTTTTGTACCGTTGGGAAGCAATCTCAACAACCAAAGTTGACTTCCTTACTCACAAGTGGGACCCAGAGGTTGAAAACAACGGTCATTTTCTTGCTATTAATCTGCTGAAAAGTTTTACCAGACATGCTCTAAACCTGATGCCAAAAAAGAGTCAAAAGTCGAAAAAGTTCCTATTTCCTTATCGTTGGGCTTGGCAGTGGGTTCCAAAAAATTCAAAAGGTAATACCCCCAACGGCTATTCTTTTGCTCAAAACCCCTCCTCTATGATAAAACACACCAATAACGCTCTCTTCTCATTCAAGAAATCCAAGAAAAATCACAAGATCTAATTTCAGAATCAGATCAAAACCATGGAATCTACACAGCCTTCTCATCGATCTGAGCCCCGGAGTCGAACCAAATCGGCCTCAAGACTCTCCAAAATTCTCCATTGCATTGAAGAAACAGGAGTAACCATTCCTCATCTCTCTCTTGATATAGTACCTTCTTCACCGAAAATATCAACTCCATCACCTACATCTACTTTGTCACCGAGGCACCCTCATACTCTCCCGCTTCACGAGCTTCTAATGCTATCTCCTTCCCCTCTTAAGAGATCGAAAACCCGGCTTTCTGATAGGCGTGAAATGGCTGAAGAGGCTGCAATTGAACCTTGTGGGGTTCGAAAAAGATGCAAGAGCAGAAATTCTGCAATGGGGTATTCGGCTTCTCCAAGGAGTACTCGGAGATCGCGGAGAAGATTGGAGCAAGAAATGAAAGAAGATAAGGAGTTTTGTGTAGGTGAAGAAATGGTTAAGACAAGAAAGAAGAGACATAGCGGTAGATCCAAGAAGGATAAATTGAGCTCTGTCCCTTCAACTCCATCTCCAAGTATGTATATATTACTTGAACTTTTGTTCGATTATTCTTTGTTTTCAACTTCTGTAATTATAATTTTTTTTGTTGTTGATTTGGGATTCAGAAACAATTGATGATGATGGGTGCAATCTGGACAAAATTGGGCAGCTTATAAACGATTTAATAATGTGGAAAGATGTCTCAAAATCAAGCCTTTGGTTTGGTATTGGGTCGATTTGTTTCTCATCTTCTTGTTTTACTAAGGGAGTTAACTTCAGGTATGTAAGTTTCTCTTAGTTTTTTTACACTTTTCAGTTGATCTTTGCTTTGAAATCCACCTGAAAAACTTTGCAACCATGTCATTATTTTGTAGCATTTTCTCTTTGATATCACAATTGGGACTTCTGCTTTTGGGAGTCTCTTTCTTCTCCAATTCGATGCGGCAAAGGTAAACCACATTTCACAATCTTGTTAAGCTAAAAATATACTGTAAATCTTTTATTACAAATGGTGCTGAATGGATATCATATTTCTAGGGATGCTCATGAGATTAAGCTCGAGTTTAAGCTGACAGACGACAACATTTTGAAAGTGGCTAGGCTTTTACTTCCAGCTGCAAATCTTGCAATTTCGAAAACAAGGGAACTGTTTTCAGGAGAACCAGCAATGACCCTCAAAGTAATTATACGATCTTCATTTGTGATTATTAGCGTATTGTATATCTACTTGGGAAAATTCAAAAGTTGCTTCTGAAACTAAGAACTACTTATAAACATGTTTTATACGACTAGAAGAGTTTTTAAAGGAAGCTAGCTAAAATGTGATTTCTTCGGGAAACTCTATGAGCCCTTATTTTCTGCTTATTATTTAGGACTATTCTTAATTAAAATAACTTTATTGCTTAATTATTAGGTAGTACCATTTTTCCTTATTGGAGCTGAGTATGGCCATCTCATTACCCTATGGAGGTTAAGTGCACTTGGTAAGATCATTAAGAATCCCCTAGCCACTTATGACACGTTTGGTAAAATGGTTGGACAATACTGGATCATGCTAATATATTGTCCATTGTATTGTTCGTACCAAACATCTCTGTAAAGGTAGGATCATTTGCTAAACATTGCCTTGATGATGTTTTCTGTGAATCTGACAGGTTTTTTCTTAAGCTTTACTGGTCCAAAACTGTATTCCTCTTACTCTGTTCAATTATGTAGAAAAGGTAGAACAAAACCTCTTCTCAATAATTTCAACTTACCAGTTTATCACTCACGTTTTGCTGAAAGAATTGTTTTTGTTTTTTATTATGAACAGTTGAGTGTGTAAAATCTTGGGTGTTGGAGGCATGGGGAGCTTGCTCTCACAAGAAGATCGTAGCAGCATCAGCTGTGGCTGCTTTTTGGAATCTGACTTCTACAAGAACCCGAATATTTGCCGGTAATCATGCAGATTCATTTCTATACTACATTTGTCCTACTGTTCAGTATCGAGTACCAAATATGCCTAGAAATATTTTAGTGTTCGATTTCTTGGATAAGATTTGCAACTTACGTGTTTGTTTTATTGCTTATTGCAGCATTCCTATGTCTAGTAATAGCAAGATACTGTAGACAACATTCAGAAGGAGAAAAGGTTGAAGAGGAAATAGTAGAAGAAAAACAAGAGCAGCAACAATCACAGGCATTAGTTGCAGTTGATATTGGATCTCTCAAGTAATCTGTATATATACAAATTGTACTAATTTCCTCAAATTGACGAGAGCCTGATCAATCTTTTTAACAAGTTTGATGCACCTTCTGAAGATATGGGCTATTCGCCAAGTTCTTAAGAGAGATTATATACGTTCATAGCAGCTCGACTTTCTTTTCTATAGTGGGTTTCTTGTTACAAAAGAACAGGCACGATAGATATAAATGTCTGATCTCCACACTCTTATTTGATATGCACACGTCTACCTTTTGTATGTTGATAAAATTAAGTTATTGGAAGTGAAAATCTTGAAACGGTCGGTACTAGCTTTTGATCGAAAGATGAAAAACCAGGGGAAACAATTCTTGCCAAGACTATAAACGACACAGAACATGGAATTTATAGAACAGAAGTATTGTCTGAAACAATTTTCAAGCAAACATTGTCTAAATATAATTTTTAACATAAACAGAACACCAAAACTCGGAAGGAGGTTCCAACAAGTCGAAAATCCAGTTCCAGTGGCGTAGATCACTTATCAAATCTCATGCATCATCAAAGCCTGCTACAAGAAGGGTAGATTCCAACTTAGTGTGAATCCATTAGTCAAATATGTCTTAGGAATCAAAGAGCTTTTAGATATGGCACTAGTGTCAGCAATTATATTACAGCCAGTTGGAAGTCATTACAGCAGAATGACAATATGGTTCAACCCAGACCCCCTGACCTACCCCACCAAAAAATACACATGATAGCAGACTTATTTAATACATCCGGCTTATAAACTTCTAGTATGCACAGTTTTGAATAGAAAACCTTGCTTGAAGCTTTGAAGGATGATGCTGATCACAGGTCATAGCAAGCTGATTGATATATAAGAAATCAGTAAATTACTTTGAGTATGCTATCAGCATTGACATCAATTACACAAAAAAGTAGAACTACACCTTGGAAAATCATGCATGCAGATTAATGTCTACAAGGTACATTTAACATCAAAACGAATGGATATTTTTTCTATTAATCTCTCTCAATATTAAAAGAGCAACATCTAGAAGTTTCTCCAAATCTGGAAGCAGTGAAATCCAAAGGAGCCCATTTGCAGCTCATTCAAATTGTCTCAAGTCTCTCCAACCATGTTACAAAGACGAGTTTGTACATCAAATAATCCTTGCCCTCCAAAAATTCATCACACATCATCATTGGCAACTAATTAAGAGGGTGTTTGGTAGAGATTAAAATCAGATTAAAATTGAAAATATAGCCGTTATTGTTGACTTTTATTAGACGGGTGGGACCCAATAACAGTCATATTTTCAATTTTAATTGGATTTTAAGCCGTACCAAACAGACTCTGAATAAAGGTAAATAGTAAGTTTCAATCCTAATTAATTTACTTCAAAAAGATTATCCGGTGTCAATCATGCCTACATCAAAGTGGATCTTTAACCACTAAAAATGAATCAGAATATGACTGCCCCAGTTCAGCAAGTAAAATATTCAATACTTTCCCAATATACTTCAGAATACAATCGATGGAAGAAAGTTTGTGTGGGGATAAGGAAGAATTTGAAAAGCAAACATACCACAGTGTATAAAGAATTAATATATCCATTAAGAAACTCCAGAAACTACAGTTAATTCCACCTGTTAATTTAAAGATCACAGAGGAGTATTTTATTCATATTTAAAAGTAGCCAAGAAAGGTCATTTCTATTTAAAGCAGTGTCCTCTAGAAAACAAGCCATGAGACACAAAGCAAGCAAAGTAATTCCTTTTTGCTTCTCCATCTTCATCTAGTCTTGTTAAGGCCTACAACAGGAAGAATGAAGAAGTCTCTTCTTGGTCAAATGAGGAAAAAGGCATACGGAAATAGAAATAGTCATTACTGACTACTCTTGAAATGCAAAATGACAAAGCCTATCAGTCAAGGCTAATTCTTGATTAGTGTTTATTTAGCTCCAGGATTAATTTCATTTTTTGTCCTTCAGCTAAAGTATTTCCTGTACAAATTTTATTCTCTTCTTACCTGTAGGTAGGTGACGAGCATATAGTTTCTCACATATAGTAATCCTTTTTAATTGTATATATCAGAATATGAATACATCACAATAGGGCTGATATCATCTTCTTCATTTCTCCAAATTCTAATATCATTTTAACACATTCGTCCTATATTTCTATTAGTATCCAATAACCAGATGATATAGATATTTCAAATATTATTTAAGGAACTCAATCTCATCATCCGTGGGAGGGAAGTGTGCAGAGAGGAAGGAAGACAAGGACGGAATAGAAGGATGTACTGTCTGCTGCTAGACTGTGTAGAAACCTCAATACTACAAAAGGTACCTACTATGCTTATATTAACATTAGGATGTTGTTGAGGAAAAAACTAACTTACCGGAGATGTGAATGATGGAACAGAACAGCAAAAGAGGGCTCTACAGGTGTCGCTAGATATCTAAAGAAAGAATAAAAACCCATTGGTTAGGCTACCTTTAAGAAATTTTACAAAAAGCAGGGGTAAGAGAAATCTCATTGAACACAATGCTGCTTTAAGGATAAAGAAGGAGAAAGAAAACATAAGGTTATACATATGTGAGACAGTTACAGCCATGGTCCCCAACCTTTGGGATCAATGGCATTTAGGGTTCCATTCCTTTCTTTTTTCTTTTTGGAATATGAGATTCAACCTTCAATTTACCTAGAACAAACATCAATTTCTATTTTATTTACCCCCTGTTTGGCCCCCATTTCTAAAACACATTTTTCTTCGAACTCATTTCAACAATACATTTCATCAACTTTATAAAATCTAATAAAGATATTATTTTTAGCTAAACCAAACATAGGCTTAATTTCATCTTTAGCATTTCTATTTTTTATAATTTGAATGTGCAGGAAAAAATGTCATTTCACCAACACATAATGCTGGTGAAACTGTCAAAAAAGACCTCTTTGTTATATTATTGAAAGTTGGGGCCTATATGCAGAGAAAATATGGGAACCAAGTGCCAATAATCCCATTTGTTGAGAACAGTCATGGGCATTATTAAAATAAATTCTTCTAAGACAAATTTATTAACATTTCAAAAGGACTGTCGCGAGGAAAATAGTTTTGACATGCAAAAATAAGAAGAAACAATCTGTGCACTCTCGGATGGTGGCTACCAAGATACTGAATTGATTGTAGAAATGCCCCTCTACAAAATACATGTTCTTGGAGAAATTACTAGCTTCTTCTAAGGCCAATACAAAGAATAGTTTTAACAAATATTGGTTTATGACTTTGTAAAACATTTTTGAACCAAGGGCACGATGTCCTTTGTCATATACTCATTCAAATTCATTTTTACAAGAATCCTAATAGAAGGACAGAATCAAGACTTCAGGTACAAGTTAGAATCTCCATGTATCGAAATCAGAGGAAGTGCTACAATTTGACCAATAACAGATGACACGAGTGATAATAAATCAGATTTGATCTTTTCCTACTTGTTTCACTCAAGGGGAAAAAATCTGTGTTGATCAAGAAAAATGTAGAAACAAAATCACTACCAAACCAAAACTGTGCCCTTTCATCTCCAAACTTACACAAACACAATGGAAACATAGAGAAAGAGAGAGATATTCCACACATTTTATTGGATCATTTCTAAGAATTATTAAATGAACAATTAACAAATTCACATTCACGAATATTTGAACAGCTGTATCTGATTTACAAGTGTAATAATGAAACAGCAACAATTTGTCAGGATAACATCACCTACGCTCTAAAGGGAAAAGCATAGCTCATTAACAATATCAAAGAACTACAAGTACAAGAATCAAATTACTGAAAATACTCGTTGCATGTATTGTTTTACCCATCCGATGAAATACAACTTTAAACCAAGGCAAAATTTAAGCATCGGATTACTTTTCACTGTTTATACAAAACGCACATAAAGGTTAACACAGTTAGAGAAACAAAAAATAACCTTCAGGAAGCCAACCGTAACCGCAGCGTGAGACAGTGAGCATCGACGTCATCAAAGCTGAGGCAGTGGCGCTGTGGTAGGGGAGCATTGACCCCACACACGCACTCATCTCAGCTGGACGCCTACAAATTTGTTCAACCAAAATATATCAAATAAAAGGAAAAACCATTAAATTAAAAATGCATAAGTTACATATATATCAAAATCCAAACGCAATTAAAATTCGATGTCCATAAATATAGACAGGAATAGGTTATGTTTACCGGAAGATGCGCTGAGCCAGGGGGTTCCCGGAAGGAAGGCGGAAGGGGAAGCGAGCAGCCTTCGCTTGGGAGCCGAACCTAGTGGCAGCGCTACGAACGGAAGACGACCGGAATACAGATCTGGCGGCGAAGGAAGCGGCTGCGACGGCCATTTCTTTGACTTTCTCTTTGGGATCTGAAAATGTAATGGGTTTTTGAGCTAAGCCATAAACCCTGCTGTCCCTGCACCGTCGAGGGTTTCGACCACTCTTCACAATTGCGGAATTCCTGGAAAAATAATAGCTAGATCCCTAATCTTTGAGAAATTTAGCATTTGGGTCCTCAAATTGGGTTAAAATCTTAGGGGTTGTTTGAGCCATTTTTTTATTTTTTTTTCCAAAAAATGCATTTTACAATAATGTTACGAGGGAGAATGTGTAGTTAAAAAATAAGAAAAAAAATTTACGTTTGTTTTTAATATTATTTTATTGAAATTATGTGGTTAAAATATAGTCAAATCACTGTAGAAGAATGCATTTGACAAAAAAATGGGATTCAAACAAGAGTTTAATTGAATAGATCAAAACATAAGTTATTAAAATCCGATTAAATCCATCAATAGTCATCCAACTTTATATTTGGTGTCATCATAGCCATCCAATTTGATTGTGTTTTATCATGACCATCCAACTTTATATCTAGTGTCATCATTGCTACTCAATTCGATTTTATTTCATCATGATCAACCAATTTTATATAACCTTTCACTATGACCATTCAATTTAATATAATGTTTTATCATGGTCACTCAACTTCTTTTCACAATTTTCACTAATTCTAAAAGGGGTAAAACGATGACTTTGTATTTTATATGTAAAATAAATTTTAAAAAACAAAATTAAAATAAAAAACTTATTTAAAAATAAATAAAAACTGATTTTAAAAAAAGTTACTTAAAATAATAAATAAATAAAAACTTATTTTTTTAAAAAAATGTTACTTAAAAAAATAAAATAAAATAAAAGCTTATTTAAAAAAAACGTTTTTAAAATAAAACAAAAACTTATTTAAAAAAACATTTTTACAATAAAATAAAAACTTATTCTAAAATAAACATTTTTTTAAATAAAAAAACTTTTATTTTTGACTTTTTTAAAATTTATTTTATATATAATACAAAGTTATGACAAAAAGAAAGTGACTAGTCATGATAAAATGTTGTATGAAATTTGGTGACCACTGGCCATAGTGAAATAAATTCGAATTGAGTGACCATAATGACATTAATTATGAAATTGGGTAGTTATGATAACACTAAGTTATGACAAAAAGAAAGTGACTAGTCATGATAAAATATTATATGAAATTTGGTGACCACTGGCCATAGTGAAATAAATTCGAATTGAGTGACCATAATGACATTAATTATGAAATTGGGTAGTTATGATAACACTAAGTAGCAGATATAACGCTATTAAAATCTGATTTGTTCATTTAGATAATTGTTGCATTAATCCCCAAGTTACAGTACTTATAGCAAGTTGATCCCCCACTTTTAAAACAAGACATATTAATCCTCAATCTTTCTATTTTATTTTACGTCTCAAATTTAATGAGTAAACTAACTAATTAAAAATTAATTAGTAAGACCAATTCCCACGAGGATCTAAATCAGCAAGAACTAAGATTTGCAACCCCAATTACACTATTTAAAAAGTTGGTCAAGATCTACAAAAATTTACAACATTTTTTGTACTACCAGATCAAGTTTGCCATGAAAGCTAAAATGGTATCTACATGAAGCACATTTACAGCCATGTGAAGTAGGAAAAAGATTTAGGGATCATCAGGTTTCACGTCCCATCTTGACTTGCGCTTGGCCTTCGAATTAGTCCCAACACGAGAAAAGTTTTCTACTGCTGGTGTTGATTCTACTTGCACGGGGAAAGAGATGATATCATTGGGGTCGTTTTCATCATCACTCTCAAGCCAACCATAGCATGGTCCACGACGCTTAGGGGTTGGGATCGGGGAAGGAATCATTAATGGTGAAGGGATTGAACCCTTTCCAGTTCTCAGATCATCACACTGATCCAAACCAATATCCTTCCAGTCCCTTCCATTTTCTTCAGCTGGCACAAGAATATTTTACCAAGATCAGGAATAGTCTATATTTCAAAATCCTAATGCAAGTTAAGCATGTCCGGTTCATGTATAAACAACTTTCTAGGTTAAGAACGAAGGATTCCTAATTTTTTTTATTTAATCAGTAATGCTTTCACTGAAGGCTAATGCATAATCCGGGTTAGGAAGCAAAAATATTATTTGTAACCTGAATCAATCCCAGATGAAATACTGACACCTTCAGCAAACGCAAGTTGTACAACAGAAGAGGACCCCACTGCATCTTCTGGAGCATTGTCAGGTATTTCAGCATCTTGTGGGGAGTCCGTAGCTGCACCGCAAGCCTCAGCTGGTGTTTCATCCTTCGACTCGTTCTGTAAACAAAAACCATTGCATGTAAATACAGCTCTTTACAAATTGTAGTCCTTCCAAAACCTAGACATTTTTAAACAATCTAAACAAAAGTAGTGTAAATTACGTCAAAGAATTAAGTCAACATTTTAACAATTAATCCCAGCTTGCATTTCAGATCATTCTGACTGTTAACTTCTTTAATCAATTGATAATAAATGATCTAGCCGTGGTGTAAATTTTCTTTTTTCCTTTTTTTTTTTTTTTTGGTTAAGAAACTGAATCCAGAGATATTAAGAGGCCAGAGGTGCACACTCGGGTGTATTTTGCAAAGATAATGTGAAATATGGCAAAAAATTTGGTCCAAGACTTTACAAGTTTATTTCTGTCTATTTTTGCTTAGCTTAGATAAGAGGTTTCCATTGGAAGATCATGTACTTTATAATAACTGATCTAGCAGTGGTGTAATTTTTTTTATTTATTTATTTATTCTTTTTTGTGGTGGTGGGGGGGGGGGGGGGGGGGTGTTGGGTGATAAAAAACTGAATCCAGAGATATTAAGAGGCCAGAGGTGCAAACTTGGGAGTATTTTGCAAAGAAAATGTTAAACATGCAAAAAATTTGGTCCAAGACTTTACAAGTTTATTTCTGTCTATTTTTTGCATTAATAAAATGTTTCCATTGGGAGATCCTACATGATAAGGTGTATGACAAAATAAAAATCAGGAAATCAATGATCTCATATCATCGGTGACTGGTTATTGTTCCAAATGCATCGAATTAATAAAAGAAATTACAAATGCAGGTTATATAAAGGTTTCATATTGTACATGTAGGTGGATGCACGTGAGCTCAAACGTAGAGTGGTGAAAAAAAAAAAAAAAAAAGGAGAAATGGGATAAATATTTCCTTTAAACTTTAAAATTAGATGATAAACGAAAATAAAAAGATGTATATCCAGGGCTTAGTATTGTTGTAAACAAGAAAATTGAGAGAAGTTGGAAAGAGTTTATGAAGTATTTTTTCTCCTTGAGTTCTGACCAAATAAAACAAAGAAAAGGCTATCAATCCATCACTTTTGACTCAACCTTCCATCTCTTTCAATTTGTTTTCATCTCTAAACAAAATAAAGGCGACATCTCCCAATACTTGATGCAGAACTCAAAGAAAACGAGTGACTGCTAGGAAATGTCATGACTAAATTTAATCCCTATTGAAAGAACCTGACATCAAAGTGCAACTGCTCTAGATATGGATTCTATAAAGAAGATCCAAACAGCTGAAACTAAGGTGCCCTCCAACTATTGGTGCATACAAAGACCTGATCACAACTTTGTTATTTTGTACGAGGCACACAAAATGGTCATCAGTAGTTGTAGTCATAGCCACAAGCAACGATCAGCTTATCTCACCTTACGATCATTGTCAATGACACCTAGCCCTCAAACTGTCAAATATGATCAAAAGTACGTTTCATTTAGACGTACGGAGACACATTCTCCACCCCCATCTAGACTCCTTTAACCAAGATCCCCAAAATCAAGATAGATTTAAGATTTTAAATGCTTGACAATGAGAAACTTATATTCGAGCAATAACCCAAAAGGGGAGTGAGTGCCTGCAGCTCATTTCTCTTATGAGGCAAGTCATTCTGGGAAAGCTATTAATACGTGGATGCTTTCCCAATCTTTCCTTTTACGTAAATCTGGTTATTGTTCTCCTATTTATATAGTAATCTGATTAATGAATGCTTTTATCTGAATATCTCTTGATAGAAGATCCACAGAAATTCTTGTGGTGGATGAAGCAATAACCAACAAAACGAGGAAAAAAGGATTGAGGTAAAGAACCCAAATTTGTGGAAAATAAGATGTAGTTTGTTCGTACTGTTGGAAGAGTAATAAAATGACAAAGGAAGAATAGTTCCATATTTGTCGAAAATAAGATGTTGTTTGTTCTTACTGTTGGAAGATCAACAAAATGACAAAGGAAGAATAGTTTTTACAAAGTATTGATCAAGAAAAAGTAAAATATGGCATTAGTTTGTCCCCAATGAAAGTCTAATTTAGTTCTGTTTATGCAATCCTAAGTATACGGGAGAACAAGGGGAAAAAATAAAATCTTGGGGATTTAATAAGGTCATTCTATTATTTCATCAAAAATGCAAATGTAATATCATGCCCACTACTCATTGCATAACAGAGACATTTTTCTAATCAATTAGATTATTTTTGTCACCACAAAATGCAAGATTTCGGTCACAAATATATTTTGTTTACAAATTTTGCGTAGCTTTATAAATGTTGTTAACTTTCTATACTTTGTTAAACTTACAAACAAGCAAAATCCTCATAACTTCCACTACACAAGCACCTAAACTGAAAACAATCGAGTGAATGGCTGTTGGAGCTCATGCTATTTCGGTGATATCACTCAAATTTCAATCCCACCATCGACAAACAGAAAAGTTTGATGGACCAAGTGAAATTATAATTAGGCAAAGAAATATGAAAGTGCCATTAATCGATACCTTCGTGTGGTTTTCATCCTGTGCACTTTTCTCTCGATCATTTTCTTCTACATCACGCAGAAGTGCCTCGCGTAGTACTTCATATGAGTCTTGCTCAATGAAAAACCATGCTTCATCTCCCCCATATTCCTTGGTTAAAAAATTAAATAAATCACTAATCATGTAAATTCATTTTTGACTCACAGTTACACTACCTTAGCATCGCATAGCCACATAAATGTAACAAATTGATATTTTTGTTTCCTATATCATTGATTCTCCAGTGCTCCCAATGTATTTCAATTCATATTCGAGAAATTTATTTTAGCAAAAGCGATGCGAAGTTAGCTCCATTCTCATTTAGTTTTCCCAGTCTTATTGCCTTCGATTCTGAAAAACAGAAAATAAAATAAAATAAAACTGCCAACCAAAAGAAACCCTAATCTGTTTTATCTTCCAGAAACTATGTAACTCAACAACTCAAATAAAACCCACATTTTTGTTAAAAAAAAAAAATGAAACTCTCTTATTTTCACTCAGTTTTCGAAGAAAAATGAAATGACAGTATCAGGAAAGATAAAGAAAGTTCAAATAATTTCAACGTGTACCTTGAGAAGTTCTCTTGCTATCTTCCTTGTTAGATTTTCCGAGAATCCATATGGAGTCATGGCGTCAATAGCCGCATCCATTCTCGTTAACCGGCGCTAAACATCAAAATCAAAAATCAACACAAAGGATTAAGAACGAGAGGAGCAAAGGGAAAGCTTGAAGCATATATCTAACACAAGAAGCAGTTGGGCACAAAACAATTAAAGAAAAAAAAAAAAAAAAACCTTTCGGATTCTGTCTCTTGGCGCCATTGATGCTTCTGCCTGCAGAGTAAAATACAAAGCGACACTTCACACACTGAAAAAGGACTGTTTCTTTGTTAAACGGTTATATGGCCATTATATACTGCTGATATTTTCTGCTTATTCAATAATCACAGAATCGTCCTTGTTAAACAAAAGGAACATTACTCGTGGGAAAATTACACTAAGGGGTCCCCAACCTTTCATAAGTCTGACATTCATCTCCCCAACTTATCAGTTATTTTTCTCATGTCCTCAACCCTTTTAAATTGTGAAACTCATGTCAACTTAAAACATTTATTTGAATGTTAAATGATCGCTTGACACTCATTCGATGTCGGGTTGAAAGTGTAAAATTTTTCAAAATGATTTTCTTTATTTCAAAATAAACCAAACGATAATTATAATTTTTGCTAACATACGAAAGGAACATAAGAATCGTCACTGTTCATGAATTTTTTTTCTCTCATTTCAATCCATCTCCAACATCACACGACCATTTAACATTCAAGTAAGTTTTTGATAGTTGGGGAAATAAGCACCATCATTATGGACACGAGTGATTATTGCTCGTTCATCGAGATCAACTTTATCCAAATTTTAATATTAACGGTTAATCATTTCTATAACCTTTGAAGAAAAAAATATACTATAATAGTCGTTGCTTGCCTCAAAGCTTTCCTATTGTTTGCTCTAAACTTAAATTCTTTAGTGGTTATAAATCATTTAATTATAAATAATTGAAAATACTGAATAAATGCATAGTAATTGCAAATAAATAAATAAATAAAATATTGACCAATTATGAAGCGTTTTTCAACATTAGTAGTTTTATCAGAGGATTTATTGTGCATCAGAATAGTTCTTTTGCTAGATTCTTATCATCGGCACTCACATTTAATGAATAAAAACACATTACAATTTCATCGAATACTAAAACAAAGGCATTGTAGGTTTATAGTGCTATCGAGCTAATACTTTAGTAACACAAGTACACATTAAGTATTATAATATTGCTTCAATGGAGAACATTGACACAAAAACTCTTGATTTCTTCAATTGATATTTGATAAAAACTAAAAAGTGGAACAAACTTTAAAGGTTTGGGGAATTGAATAATTGATCCCCAAAATATTGTACAAATAGCAAATTGATCCTCAACTTTTTATTTTAAATAAGCTAGTATCCTCACAATTTGTCTCTAGGACAAGAACCATCCAAATCTCAATCCATCCTAATCCTATATATTACATCCTTCTGGTTGATAATCAAACTAGACGTCCTACTGGTATTAATTATCAAAATTCATAGATAAGCCACATCATCCTCTATAGTAACTCCAAAAGTTAATTTAAAGCAATAGAATGCATCATCATACTTTTCTTCCTCAACAATACTGAAATAATATTGTTTAAAGCAATAGAATGCATCATCATACTTCAATTGATTGAATGCTTCTTTCGAGTAAAAAATTATCTCCTTAAACCCTATCACAAAAATATAAGTAGACCGTCCAAATTGCATCAAAATTGTTGTGCCTGTGAAGTCTTCGTTTTTGCTTCAATATGCGGGACTAACAGACTGCACAACATCACAAATCCAGGACCTCGCTTTTTCTATCGAGCTTAGAACCATGGCACTTTGAGACCCTAGAATTTCATTGTCAAGAACACACAGTAAACCATACCTCTGCACCGAGTTCATTCAACTTCTTCAATGATTCTTCTTTTACGCAATGATTCTTTTGGGATGCTACCAGGGGCACTATGGGCCCTCCTCCTCTCTTCTTTCTTTCTTTCGGCTTCAGACATAATACGCCTGAGGGAAGCGGCCTTGTATATTGCTTTTGGCAAGTGCCTGTGCCTGTACATCACAAGACAGAATATATCTCAGCTGTATGAAAAGCTGAAGAACCCTTAATGTGATCACATCCCCCGGCCACATGGACCACCAATTTTGCTTCCTATCTTACGTGAGGGTTGGAAATTAGTTAATTGCCAAAAATAAAGAAAACCCATCCAACTTCTAATCAAGACATAATAATCAAAATACTTCCTTGAAAACATAAATAGTAACTATCTACAGTTGCATTGGGTAAAATAATCCATGTAATAAAGTAGAAGATTTAAGCTTTGTGCCATCTCTAGGATAGGTCAAAAACATCAACAGTCTTCCCCCTTCACCATCACTAAGTGGGTTGAGTAAAAAAATAGAAGATGAGGACAACAAAATTTAACCTTAGTAGCAGAACATCCAATTTCTCCTTATCCAACACTTAGAAGGAGAAATCAGAAACCTATTCAAATCTTAAAGGTGCAGCATCTGGTAAGATTGCCTCTGAAAAATTCAATAAATTTATGTACCTGACAATGCGCTTAATCTCAGGAAGATGCTTGTAACGATTCTTGACAGCCTCCAGATATTCATGTTTTTTACGTTCTCTTGGCAGAAGCTGCAATGGCAGAATTCACTCAATCGGCATATAGTCAAATGCAACAGGATGACATTTTTGGCACATGGAATTTACTAATGAAACAACAAAAGCTCCATTATTACTGAGCAACTAAGTGTATTTTCTTGATCTCAACTTCGAGAATGGCATTTTTAGCGGACCAACTATAGATTACAAAACTTGATGAGAGTAAAGTGAATTAAAAAGGATAATAATAATGATGACAGTAAAAATGAAGATGGATAAAATCATACAACTCCCAATTGCTCTGATGCTTTAGCCTTCCAAAGTCGAAGATTGGTGTCATCACTCCCAGAGATAACGTAACTTGCATCACAACTGTACTTGACACAGAATACTCTATATGGACAACAAAATAATATCAGTACGCATCTAATCGAGATAGAAACAACATATATTATACATTTTGTTAATAATTATTACCAATTAAGCAACCATACTTCAACTGAGGTCAAATTTTAATTGACTCGTCGTCAATGTCACTGGAACCAGTATAACTTCAGATATATTGGGAGGGAAAATACGAAAGATTAAAAAATGTAACATTCTAGTGCACTAAAAACCTTTGCATTCTCTTGGTATGATAGACTTCTCGGCTGTGACCACCATTATATTGAAATATTCTCACCTGTAAAAATGCAAAATATAGTTAGATCGCAGTCTGTCTTAGACAAGGAAACATAATTCTTCAATAGGTACAGTGGCATTGTCACAAGAATGGACAGTTATATAATTGTAAGAGAACTCACAGTTCTATCATAAGATCCAGTTACAAATTCACGGCCAGTTGGTGAATAATCAATATCCATCCTGCAGAGGGGTCATGAAACATTAGCACACGAAATTATATGCCAAGAGATGTTAACTCAAGTATCTATAGCAATCACAAGGACAAAAAATTGAAGATGGCTGCCTTACACTGCAGAAACATGATCTTTGTGCACACATCTAGCTTCATCCAATTTTCTAGCATCATAGCTGTAGCAATTGCAATCTTCATTTGCCTGCATTATTATGGGACGTTAGTTCATCGAAATAGTGACCAAGGAAATTATATACACTTGGAAACAGCATTTTATCATTTTGCAGATGCTATTTAACTGAAGTATAAGAGCATAATTATGATTTGACAGTTGACCAACTTTTACATTTTTATCACAAAGCAAAACAATCAGTAAAAATCATAACATGCAGAAATCTTATAAGCTACTTTTTCTTTTGAGATTTCAGGAGTTTGGGGGACTAGAAAATATTAGATTAGACAACTAAGACATGAGACAAGAACGAGAACTTAGACTCAAACTAATGAGTTTCACTCTTTGTATTTATACATTTCTGCACAAATGGTTACCATTAAAGTATCCTGATTCAAATGCAAATTGCAGCACCAGAGGTTCCAAGATATTAACATAGATCTCAAACGCGTGCTACAGTATTTAGGATGTAAAGACTTTGTTTTGTAACATGTATGTACATAAGGATTTGGAAGTTGGAACCTTTAGTTAGTCAGGGTCACGCATTCAATTTTTTTATGCTTATTTTTCAGCTTTGATTGATCATTCGGGGGGGGGGGGGGGGAATTAGATCCAAATGAGGGGCTTACAGCTGTAAAATTCATCGGCTCCATGGGATTCCATGCTATAGAATTAGTTTTAGTCTGCGATAGGAAAAAGCAAGTTAGGATAATTATATACAGATCAGACATGTTGAGCATATACAAAATTATCAGAAATATACAGACACACCATATTTTGTAAGTATGAAAAGCTTCTACAAGAAACTAAGAATAATTGGGTGCTAACAGAATATACTTAAATAGGCATGGAAAATAATAACGGTAGTGTTAACCAAAATATGCCTAAGAAATGTTGTAGAATATAAACATTGCACCTGACATACAAGGCTTCTTCAAATACTAATAGAATAGAAATTCATTACACTCACCCTCATGGTAATCTTTCTCGCCGGAGATGACAAGCGTAAATCATATATTGTTATGCTCCGGTCACTGCAATAAATAAAGAGTGAGAAAAGGAGTTGCAGCAAGAGAAAATAAATATACTGCACAGATCTAAACAACACAATACATTGGTAAAACAGATCACCAGGATCCATCATCTGGGTACCTAACAATTGTTTTATGGCAGAACAATATCCTATATCTTGACCCCATGATCATTTTCATTCCCACCATGATTACTAAGACATTCCAAGAATCTCGTAATTATTTTATGTAAAACTTTATTTGATTTAATTACTCCTTTATAACATATTATATGGTTGATTTCTCAACTGCTTCAACTAAAGCTATATCATCAGCAAATGGCATTTGCCAAAGAACCTGATCTTGTATATACCTAGTAAGTTCATCTTGAATAAAGGAAAAAGGATGAGTACCTAAAGCAAACAATAATGCATTAATTCAAGTATACTTTTGAAAAAAAAAAAGAAAATAGATTAGACTTGGAGCATAATGTTGATGCAAGCCAATTGTATTATCAAATTTAATAGTACTACTACTAGATATAGTACTCACTTGTCTCTCATATCCTTGATCATATTAATGTAACAAGAAGAAATTCCATTTTCTTTTAAATTCAATATAGGAATCCTTTGAAATCCTGTCAATTTTTTTTTCCCCGTAATCAATAAAAAAATATGTACGAGTTGCTTCATTGTTTATAATTTTTCATTAAACATAGAGTCAAATTGTTTCTCTGATAAATTTGAACTACACCTAATCACTCTTACACATGAATCATGAACCACCAGGCATCTTTTTACACATAAAAATCTCATTCGGTAATTTGTCAACCGGATAATAAACATCTTGTCCAACACTTTCATATTGCAATAGTGATTCTATCTTGTTTAATTATCTTTTTTCTTGTATTTATTTTGTTAGTCTCCCTCGCTCCTGAAACACATACATATCTGGTATCATTAATATTTCTATCTTAATAGAGTTTATTGCAATAGTGATTCTATCTTGTTTAATCATTTTTTTCTTTATATTTATCTTGTTAGTCTCCCTCGCTTCTGAAACACATACATATCTGGTATCATTAATATTTCTATCTCAATAGAGTTTCTGTGATCCCCAAATTCCCTAATGTCTTTCTCCAAAAAATTGTCAAATTATTCGTCTTCACACTTACTGTTATGAAACAAACTAATTTGATTCTCACGCTTAATAAGCTCAGCTTAGTTCTTAGATCCCTGCTCTTTTTCCTTGGCACCAAGACAACAACTTCCTTAACATCCTTGGTTCCAAGATGACTATACATCTTCTCATATATGCCCATCACTCACAAAACCATCTTGGCTTCTTTTGGCTAGCTTATAATGCTCAAATGCCTCCATCTTTTCATATTTTGCTATGTTCTTAAAGCATTCATTTTTTTTTTTAATTTTTTATCTTAACCATTTGAACCTTCTTGTTCCACCACCACGTTTCTTTATTAAATGGAATTCTTCCTTGGACTACTTAATTCTTTACTAGGTTCCTAATGCAACTATCCATCTCATTACACCTCCTAATCCACACAACTTCATTTAATGTTATTGAGATGTTGAGGGTTCAAATCTTACCAAAACAAAATAAATATACAAACCAATTCATCAAAGCCAAAACATGACCATTTACAGTGAAGCAAATTAGTGAAATTGCAAAAGCTAACATGCTTCTAGCTTTTGTATTATTTAGTCAACAAACAACAGATACAACATTAATGGGCATATGAAAAACCTCAGTGGTGTAGTAGCAACATATAAATCATAAGGAAGATCTTTACTTTCAATCAAACAGTTGCATGACCAGTCATCTGAACATGTTAACAAAAATAATCAACCTAAGTTTAACATATATATAGTGCAGACCTAGCTGATGTAGCCAATATATTAGGCTCTCCAGGATTAAAGCGAACAGATATAGCAGTATCTTTCCCCCATTCAAAACTGTTGACAGGCTGAGACCTGTTTGAAGAGAGACACATGAAATGTTAGAAGCTGAAGCATCTTTATGTTGAAACAACAAAGTCAAAATAAATCAAATAAAACCTGTTGTGGTCCCATATATCTACTTGAGCTCCAGCTGTAGCAAAGAGATCTCCATCCCATTGGTGATCAACAGCCCTGAAAGAATAACAATGTTAAGCAATTACAACCAAAGAGTTCCAGATAATATATCTAAAATTATATCGTCAACAACAATATGATACAATATTCAGTTTACATGTTCAGGCAACTGAAAAGAAACTTTACCAGAATGCATTCTTCCAGACATAGACTGCTAGTGGCTGTGGAAACCCAAAAATGAAGGTTGTTCAGACAAATTGGACATAAATGGTCTCCATGCATGGTAAAGTTAATAAAATGAAAGCAAAAATCACTAACCTTTGCTGAGCTGTCAGATGAGGCATCAGACTCCATAATAGAAGAAACAGGAACATTCCAGAGCCGGACACTGAAAAACCAAGATTGAGTGAAGATATCTTCAGAATTCATTCTTATTATTCCAACAATGATTTTATATATAGATCAACTCAAAAGCAGGAAGAGAAGTTTGGTCTTACGTGGAATCAGTCCCACATGATACAAGAACACGACCATCTGTAGATACTGTCAGACCCCGTACAGCACCTTGGTGACCAGGAAACTGACAAACTGTCTGCCTATTTTGTAACATTGAGCGTAAGATTTCAGAACCAACACCAATAGGGGTACCTGCGACTAACAATTTATTTTTTTCCTCTTCAAATTTCTACGGAATTTAAACAATCATGTTTTACTTTTAAGGAACAGGGCATATATCATTATCAGGCATTTTAAAATAAGATATAGTTCTCTACTTCTGTGGGTAATACTTTAACTGAAACTTTTGGCTAATGCATAAAGCAAGTCAAATGCATTTTCATATTTAGATAATCAAACCCCATCATATGTAACTTCCTAGCGGTAGCAAATCAATACCTTCTAGCCAAATCCCAAAGCCGAATATCTGCAAAAACAGAACAACTTTTCAAGTCTAACATACTTTCAATTGCCACCAAATGGTTAGCGTAACACCAAATTTATTTGCATCCATTAAACAAAATTAATAATTTTCAGCTTAAGTCAACATCAACAACTTCCAAACTGTCATAGCAATTTAATTAATCCAATTTGAGCTAAAAATGATAGTTAAGTCAAAAAATAAATAAATAAGAAAATATACCTCCATCCATAGAACCAGAAAATATTCCCTTTAAGTGACTTGGGTTTTTTGCCATACACGAGACTGCATCAATGTGCCCATCCATTGCTCCAATAAATGGCCGAGCAAATATCTTACAAAAGAAGAAAGTAAAATTTCGTATAATACAGCACTTCAATTCTCAGATACTTAATCGAAATTCATAAGTAAACTATAAAAATTATCATTGTTACTCCAATTATCAGGGAATGAATGTACCTTATCTAATTTAGCTGCATTAAGAGCGCGAACATACTCGACTGCTTTCTCTTGAGATCGAAGATTTGGGTCGAAATTGCGAAACACTCTCTAGTAAAATCAAAGATTTACAATCCCCACACCCACATGTTGTTAAAAGGAAAAAAAATATGAAAGTGAAACGGTGAAAACGGTTATGTACCTGAAGATCTTGACTTCGTTCTCTAGTGAATTCTTCTGTGGAGCGTGATATTACTTTCACCTTCATCGTGAATTCCGTGCGAGATTTGAGCACAAAGAGCTAGACTTAAAACCCTAAACCCTACAGACAGATGAGGAAGGGAAGCGTGCTTATTAATTACTGGAGAAATTCACGAGCATAAAGCGATTTTACCTTCTTTTTTATTATTATTGCAGTTGGGGTCCTTAACCTTTTGGAATAGTGAAAATAAGTCTTGAACCTTTCATTTTTGTACAGTCTCTGACCTTTGAATAAATAAGCAGAAAAGGTACTCTGGTTCTGCGGCACTTCCCTCCAAAATCGAAGCGCAAAATTGCAAATACACGCAGATGGCATTGCCAGAAGCATTTTAAAGTGAAAAGTTAATTACAGCTTAGTGCTTAAACTTGTGATCATATCACAAAATCACCCACAAGATGACTTACACAGAGAGTCCCTCTCTTTTTAAAATGACAGAATTGAAGTTCTCATTTTTCCTTATAAGCCAAAAACAAATATGTAATTCTTATTCTAGGGATGGCAAAAAATTTCACAAGACCAAGGGACCTATCCCAAATGTACCCGGATTTTCCACTTAATAGGGTCCGTGAGGCACGGGCGAGGATCATGGTTCCCAATTCACGACCGTTTATGTTTAAAAATTAAAAATAAAAACGACACATTTTCTATTATAAATTCTGGAATTAATAAATAAATAAATTTTCCAAAAATATAATACCAAACAAAGGCTTATTGTCATATTTTCAATCTAGTAATCATCTATGTTCAAAAAAAAAAAAAATTAAGATAAAGTAAAGATGAAACAAGGTTACCAATGGAGCAATGAAATCCCCATCACGCTTCACGCGAGGCGGGGATACGGTTTAAATTTCTCGATGGATGGAGGGCAATATTTCTATTTCTACTGATCCTCGCTTTGTTGTCATCACTATATTATTCTACCTTTTGTCCTCATACTCTAATTGTAATTATTGTTAAAGGTCATTAAACTATCTTTTTTTTTTCTTCTAGTTCTTATGATTTATTTTTCCATATTTTTATTTGGATGGGAGCATTGTGTTTTCGTTAAAAAAAAAAATTATATCTCATACAAAATTATAAAATTTAATGTAATCTTTGAAATGATTTTATTTACTTTCAAACATAATCGAGAATGGCATGTTATTCTGAATGAGAAGCACAAAACTTTCATTAAGACACGATATCGTCCCTAACATTGGGGGAAATGAATGGAGCATACAATTAATCCATCTTCTACGAGTCAAGAAGTATTAGAGTAAAAAGCAATATCACTTACTACTATATTGCCAATTCGAGACATGAAGTGCTAGCCCTGCTTGAGCCAAATTATTGTAGAATGAGAATAAAATAAATAAAAAAGGGTTTTCGATGTTGAATTAAGATTATGGTCTCTTTTCAATTTTATGTTTATGGTATTGAATTAATTCATACGATGTTTCACATTAATGTACGTGTTGTTAGAAATTGATCTTGTTACATGAATATCAAGATTTATATAATGAATCACAAAAAAGTTCGAGCATGAAATACAAGAATTTAACTCTTTTTTTTTTTTTTTTTGCAACTGTGCTATGAACGAAAGACGAAGATTACAAAAACAAACCCTTTGTATTTAATATGCCTACATAGAGGCTTCACTCAATTTTGATATTTCCGAAGAGTTCTGTTATTTTGTTTAACTAAAGTTACAATCTTGATGTACGTGACGCTAATTTTGCATTAAATGATTCACTTTTTATTTACTCTATCACCTAACTCCACATAGATCGGGGTTGTAACCATAGATGGGACTAAATAACATTGGTAGAAAATTTTCAATTGTTTAGTGGTACATATTTGACCATGGAAGCCACAATTTGGCTCCATTATTCAACCTATATAATTTGAATTTTCTCTACAGAAGAATATTTGCACTTTCACCAAACTGACAAAAAATTTCGGAATCAACACATTTTTAGCTCATTCCTTTGTTCGCCGTAACTTCCCTTGTGAGAAAATTGGAAAGATTGAACTGAGTATCCAATTCCTTTCTCTCAATCCACAATTCCACATGTTCAGTTTCCTATATTATTATAAAATTTTCATAGAGTAACCATTATTGACTGAGACGAGAAGAGAAAGAGGGAGAGACGCCAGTCTTTACTAATAGTCAAGAATGATAACATGCGCAATTCAATAAAAAATACTATAGTGGCCCGCCTTGCACAATTCATTTCTACTATAAATTGAGGTTAGCTCTTCAGTATTTCATCATCTGTATCAACTTCAGCTAGAGTTTATAATATCAACATAAACTGCACCATAAATTTTTATTTTTTCTTCTTCTTCAATATACCAGAAGAAAGAACAGAATGGCCTCAGCTCTTGTTGAAAATGTTGCCAACTGCGAAAAAGAGATTGTTCGCCCAGTCGCAAATTTCTCACCAAGCTTATGGGGTGAACAGTTTCTCCACTTTGCTTTTGATTATGAGGTATGTTGCCTTTATGTTTTCATTAGATTTTATATTTTTTTGTATATGTGCGTCGGCTCAAAAATTCTCGGATTTAGTAACATTTTTAAGGATGTAATGTTTGATAAGGTGTGTACAAATGGAAGATTGTTTTAAACTACAACAGTTAAAAATTAAGGATTTAGCTCTTGTTTGATCCCCATTTTTTTTTTCAAAATACATTTTTCTCTTTTCTTTTCAACCACAAATTTTTTCAATAAAATAATATTATACGCAACTCAAAAACTTTTCCTCCATTTGTATCCACACATTCTCTATCAATCTATTATTCTAAAATGCATTCTACACCAAAAAAATAGGCCTCAAATAGGCCCTTAGTAAAGGATCTTCTCAGAAATTTACCAAGATTGGCTTATAACACATTGCTCTTGTGATCTTGCAGTTGACACAAAAATATTCCATGGAAATTGAAGAGTTAAAGAATGAGGTAAAAAGCATGCTCAAAGCTCCAGGAAAAGACATGGTGGAGATGATGAATTTGATCGAAACACTTGAGCGCTTGGGCGTATCATATCACTTTGAAGATGAGATTGAAGAACTACTAGAACGTTTCTTTAATCTCAACTCAAATTATGCAGATGAAGCCTATGACTTGTACACCGTTGCACTTCATTTCCGTTTATTTAGACAACATGGCTACCGTGTATCTTGTGGTGTGTTTGACAAATTCGTAGACGAGAATGGAAAATTCAAAGAGACTATTAATAGCGACGCAAGGGGCATGCTGAGCTTATACGAAGCTGCATACTTAAGAGTGCATGGAGAAGATATACTAGAAGATGCCCTTGCTTTCACGACGGAAAACCTCAAATCCATGGCACCACATTTAAGCTCTACCTTCGGGAAACAAGTAGCCCATGCCCTCGTGCAATGCATCCATTTTGGGAACCCGAGAATCGAGGCACACAATTTTATCTCCATGTACCAAGAAGATGAATCCAAGAATGAAGTGTTGCTGAGGTTTGCCAAATTAGACTACAATTCATTGCAAATGCTGCATAAAAAGGAGCTCTATGAGGTCTCAAGGTAACATTATTGTTCAAAAGTGAAAGGATAACTTTCTTTATACATATACAGAGACAAATAGTGCGCAAAGTTAATAAGATTCTTTGATTTTTCATCACAGGTGGTGGAATGAATTGGACCTTGTGTCAATACTTCCCTATGCTAGAGACAGAGTGGTAGAATGCTTTTTCTGGGCAATGGGAGTGTATCATGAACCTCAATATTCAGTTGCTCGAATCATGCTCACAAAAACGATTGCTATGACATCAATTATAGATGATACATATGATGCCTATGGCACAGTCGATGAACTAGAAGTTTTTACGGAGGCAATTCAGAGGTACGTGAATAAACATTTCTTTTTATTAAATGTATTCACAGTAGTAATACAAAATTGTTTATTGGAGTGGTCTATTGTTTACCCAAGATCTTAATCAACTTGATCTCCTATTTTTTAGGTGGGATATTAATGAAATTCATCGGCTACCAGAGTATATCAAACCATTCTACAGTGCTCTGTTGAAACTTTACGAGCAATTTGATGAAGAACTATCGAAAGAAGGAAGATCTTATGCGGTTTATTATGCAAAGGAAGCTGTAAGTACTACTATATTTTACGATTATTCCAATAAGTTACATACTTTTTTCTTGTTCCTTATTATGTTTTTATACTTTGTTTTTCGCAGTTAACTTACCGAAATGTCTTCAAATTTTTATGCAGTTGAAAGAACTTGTGAGGACTTACTATGTGGAAGCCAAGTGGTTCATTGAAGGATATTTACCGCCATTTTCTGAATACATGAGCAATGCTTTGATCACATGCACTTATGTTTATCATACAACAACATCATTGTTGGGGATGAAATCTGCCACCAAAGAACAATTTGAATGGCTAAGCAAAAAACCAAAAATGCTTGTGTCTAGCCTCATAATATGTCGACTCATTGATGATATTGCTACCTATGAGGTATGAAAAGAACTCGAAGTTTTTTATATGGAAACGTCAATTCTACTAGCAACTATATGTCCCTTATCTAATTGGTTACTCTAAATTTTGTCTTACTGAAGGTTGAGAAAGAAAGGGGACAAATTGCCACTGGCATCGAATCATACATGACGGAGAATGGTGTTACAAAAGAAGAAACTGTTGATAAATTTTTCGAAATGGCTACAAATGCATGGAAGGATATCAATGAAGAGTGTCTTAGACCATTTTCCTCCTCTAGCGAAATTTTAATGAGAATTCTCAACCTTGAGCGTATTATAGATGTTACCTACAAAGGTAACGAAGACGGATATACGCAACCGCAAAAGGTTTTGAAACCCCACATTATTTCTTTGTTTATCGATCCCATTGAGGTCTAAATAGTATTGGGATCAAGTCAAGAACAACAAATCTTAATTTATTTATTTTTTCCCTTTTATTTGTTTCCCTTATATATTAATATTACAAGATGAAATTCTGAGTAAGGTGCACAATACCCATTGTAAGTGCATTATGTTTCCAATTAATATATGTATTCTTTTGAGTATTAATCTTATTTAAGTTTTGCAGAATACTTTGTCACTTCATCTATTTTGAGTACCAAAATTAATTCTATCTTGAAATCCCTATCAAGAACACTGGACGAGTCCAATAATATCGACTCGTAAAACAAATTGCTAAAGCATAAATTCAGGTTTCCATGTATAGTCGATATGAAATTTTTGTCGCACATCTACGACAACTTATCATATTTTCTTTGTAGTCAATAACTCTAGGAGATTTAAAATCGACGGTGTACATAAATTACGTGATAGACATTTTGATGGGTTTGATTTTTGTGTGCGAGAATAAATTCATGTTATTCATGGAATTATTATGTCGGGAATAAATTCCCTCTCATAATTTCCAATCAGGTGTGATGGCTGGCCACTCCAATTGACTTTTTGGACTTTATGAAAATAATAATTCTTTTTCAAACTATAAATTCTCTCTGGCCCAGCTTTAGAATTTCATTTGGGAAAATGAAATCTGCAGTTTTTTTTTTCCTTCCTCTCTAGTGTTTGGTTGAGCCATTACACAGTATTAGAATATCCTAGTTCATTGGCCCAATAGTTCCTCGAAATTGGGACGCCACATTTGCTTTTGTAGAAACGAGTTCTCATCAATATTGGGTTCGCAAAATTTTCAATTACCAGATAAATGAGATAATCTATGAAGTTTTAATTGAATAGAATTTCAACGAAGCTTCTTAACTGTCGCTTATAGGATGCGTTGAAGATTAGATGAGGTTATTTTTCTATTTTTGTTTATTGTTTGGTTGTGTATTTAATTTGAAGTTCATAAGATGTTAGTAGGATGAAAAGTTTGTTTTGAATTTTGGGATTTTTGGACTTTATTACAAATGCATTAGGTCGTCTATTTTCCTGATCGTCAACTCATTATTCATTTTCACGATGATGGTAGTTTTCATTTATCTAGATTAAGCTAAAGTTGCGTGCAAAATAAAGCTCATGCTTTGGAAAGTTTTAACCTTTTATTGATTAAAAAGGGTAAATTTCATAACTTAAGACTATGTATTAGCGTTATGGTTAATGTAAAATTTTGATTTTAGACTTGTGAGATGTAACGGTGGTATTCTGAAGGGTGTGATTCCATAAATTTCATCAAAATTCTACTTCTCAAATAAGCAATGTCTTGCCATAATTTGATATTGAATATATTGAAAATGTTTGAAACATTGTCGACTTATATAATTGTGGCCTAGTTGACTTATATAATTGTGGCATTGTCAGCTTATAATTTATATGAATGGGTATTGTTGGCCTTGTTGGTTTTGTTACTTTATAATATGAATCTTTTGTTCTTTGTATTTGTTTGTTGTTCTATTGTTCAATTTTAAGTTAGCAACACGTTACATAATATACTGTTGAATTTTGCATTTATATTGATTCTAGGGATCTAATTTTCGAAGTTCACATCGGGCTCCGAAAATCACAGGACCGGCCCTGACTACAACACATGGATAGTGTAGCCCGTGTTGTTGTTCGTTGTCAATCTATACTAATACAAACTTTTTTTTTTATGATTGTGCGCCTTTAAAATATAGAAAAAATTATGAAAAACATGTCAACACTACGATCTCGATTCTCGTCTTTCAGTCACCCATTGTGATGAATTCGACGGACTATAATGTACTGTGACAATTATAATTGTCAATCCATGTAACGGTAACTAAAAGTTGCGAGCTGTTTCCAGAAGGTTCCACAGTTCGCTTGTATGTATCCAGAGCCAGTGGCGGACCCAGCACCTGGCCAGCCCCCACGGCCGCCCGCGCTGGGTCCGCCGGAAACTTCAGAGTTCAGACGACCGCCGGGCACTGGAACATTGAGCCGAGAAGAAGAAGATGAACAGAAGAAAGAGGAAAGAAGGCGTTGCTGCTGCTGGGCTGAGGTTTTAAAAATTTTTGGGCCTCATTTAAAAAAAGGCCCAATTGTTATAGCCCAATCCATCATCCATGGCATTGGCTAGTTATGGTTTTGCTAAAATAAAAGGAATCGGTCCAAATCCAATCTAAATATCTATTCTAATTTCCAATTCATTTCTCATTTCTTCTAGGCAGTGGCTGTTGGGCGATTGTTGGAGAAAAATTTGGGCGAAAGTATTTTGGGGAGTGAGGAGGACTGGAGAACGATGGGGGCTGCCGACTGCTGTGGTGGCTGGAGAGTGGAGCTGTGATTTTGAAGGTTGGAGTGGCTGGCTAGGCTGTAGGTGAATGGAGGCTGGAGAGGCGAGCCGCGAACAATGGAGATTCCGCTTTGTCCACGCCTGTGGGCTATGAGTGTGTGAGTTTTTGGGCTTCCTTAGGCTGGGTTGTGGTTTTGGTCTTGTGGACTGTGGAGGGTCGCAGGCTGGAGAGGTGGGTTTGGAGTCTGGACTGCTGAGCTGAAGCTGGAGGAACTCGCAGGCTTCAGTTTTTTCCATTTGGGCTGGGCCGCTGGATTGGAGTCATTATTATCAAGTATGTATTCATTTTTTTTCTGTTTTTGTTAATTTGTTATTATTATTGTTAATTGCTATTATTAATAATGAATCAAGAATTTATGATAAGTGAGAATTTATTGTTTCCTTTTTTTTTTTTTTCTGTTTTTTGTTAATGTGTTTGTGTATTGTGAATTGTGATTTGGGAATTTAGGGTTTTAGGAAATTAGGATTTAGAGATAGGTGAAGAGTATTTGGCGTGAAGATGTTTGACTCAATTAGGATTTAGGGATAAGTGAAGAGTCTACGGTCATCGGTCAATGGTCACGGGTCATCGATTTCCGCTCGTGCTGGATCCAATTCTTGGATTCGCCCCTGTCCAGAGCAGTGTACGTTCTTCTGATCTGTCACACACACATTCTCTCTAAAATAACACGTATGACACAGAAAGCTATGCCAATAATCTATAAACTCTAGACCCACATACATTTCATAGCCAAATATTCACAAACATTTGACGAGACCAAGATTTTGTTGCTATATTTGTTCAAGATTTCTGGGGTTTTGAAATAATTAATTTTGAAGAAGGGAAATAGAAGTTTAGGCAAAGTGAAGAAGAGAAAGAGAAGCGCGGAAGGGGAGATGGGGGTGGATTTTTACAAGATTTTGCAGGTGGATAAAAGTGCGAAAGATTACGACTTGAAGAAGGCTTATAGAAAGCTCGCCATGAAATGGCACCCTGACAAGAATCCCAATAATAAGAAAGAAGCGGAAGCCAAATTCAAGCAGATTTCTGAAGCCTATGATGTAAGTTCTTAAATTATTTTCAGAACTTATTAATTGATGTGGGTTTGATGTGAGCCGATTTTATGATTAGGGTTTTGGTCTATGTTCTTGGATTATCTGTTAGATTTTTAAAAAATAATTAATCTTTTATGTAATGGTGATGAATATGATTCAAAAATCTTAACTTTTTAGTTTGGCTCATAATATTTAAGGCATTGGAATTGTGTTATGATTACGGGGACGAAGTACAAGTAAACTGGCTATTGTTTTTCTACCAGGTGCTAAGTGATCCTCAGAAGAGAGCAGTATATGATCAGTACGGTGAAGAGGGGCTGAAGGGGCAGGTGCCACCGCCAGACGCTGGTGGTGCTGGAGGGCCCACCTTCTTCTCTACGGGGGGTGGACCTACATCTTTCCGGTTCAATACCAGAAATGCTGATGATATATTTAATGAGTTTTTTGGAATTTCGAGCCCCTTCGGAGCAGTGACGGACCCAGGATTTTGAGTCAGCACGGGCGGCCGTAGATCATCGACCGTTGTCAACAATAAAATATTAGGAACCCTGTTTGATGTCTTTTTTTTTTTGACAAAAAAATGTATTTTGGAATAGTGATTTAATGGATAATATGTGGTTAAAAATGAGGAAATTTTTTGAATTTTAATGTAATATTATTTTATTGAAAAATGTGCGGTTGAAGAAAAAAATGTATTTTGAAAAAAAAATAGAAATCAAACAATGTCTAAAATTTAAATATAATAATTATTTTGTTCAAATTGAACATATATAATTTTGTTGTAAAAATTATCAATATTCACCAAATGATATTGAGGTCAAATTTTATATAATTCAAAAAAAGATCACAAGTTTAAAATTTTAGAAGTGCATTAAACCCGACAAAATTTAAACATATATTATTCTTGCAAGATTATTAACAAATCCAATGTGTTCCACGGTGGTCAAAGCCTCAATATCCAAAACCGTGGTCTCAGTTTCGAATCTTCCCTTCCCAATTTATTTTGGTTCAAAACTTCAAATTAAAGAATTAAAAAATTTCACAATAAAAATGGTGGGAAGGGACTCGAAACCGGGACTTCCTATATTTAAAAAGGAGCACCAACCAGCTGAGCTACAAGGAATGTCAGGACAAGAAACAAATTACCAAGTATATATTCTAAAACATTTATCAGAAGTCAAAAAAAAAAAATATTCTTCCCGGCGGATCCAGCACGGGCGGCCGCCGGGGCTGGCCGGGTGCTGGATCCGCCACTGCTTCGGAGGAATGGGAGGTGGTGGTAGTGGAATGAGGAGTGCTAGGTTTGGTGGCATGTTTGATGATGATACGTTTGCGTCTTTTGGCGAAGGTGGTGGATATCAGTCAGCACCACGAAAAGGAGCTCCGATCGAGCAAAAGTTGCCTTGTACACTTGAAGATCTCTATAAGGGAACCACCAAGAAGATGAAAATTTCAAGGGAAATTCTGGATGCAAGTGGGTAAGTACCATTCTTCATGTCATTCGAAATTAACTAATGATCCTGAGAATAATTTTTTTCATGGGATTGAGAACTTTAGTTATGGATCCTTCATTGTTTTATCATATTGAAATTCTTGCCATGTTGTTGAAGAAGGTAGTTAAATGCTACCTTAATATTAGTATGGTACGGTTGCATTGTATACTTCTTGTCTTGACAAATAAAGCTTCTAATGAGATGGCGTTGTCAGAAGCATTTTAAAGTGAAAAGTTAATTACAGCTTAGTGCTTAAACTTGTGATCATATCACAAAATCACCCACAAGATGACTTACACAGAGAGTCCCTCTCTTTTTAAAATGACAGAATTGAAGTTTTCATTTTTCTTATAAGCCAAAAACAAATATGTAATTCTTATTCTATGGATGACAAAAAATTTCACAAGACCAAGGGACCTACCCCCAATTTACTAGGATTTTCCACTTAATCGGGTCCGCGAGGCACGGATGAGGATCATGGTTCATTCCCCAATTTACGACCGTTTATGTTTAAAAATTAAAAATAAAAACGACAGATTTTCTATTATAAATTCTGGAATTAATAAATAAATAAATCTTCCAAAAATATAATACCAAACAAAGGCTTATGGTCATATTTTCGATCTAGTAATCATCTATGTTCAATAAAAAAATAAATAAATAAAATTAAAGATAAAGTAAAGATGAAACAAGGTTACCAATGGAGCGATGAAATCCCCATCACGCTTCACGCGAAGCGGGGATAACGGTTTAAATTTCCCGACGAACAGAGGACAATATTTCTATTTCTATAGATCCTCGCTTTGTTGCCATCACTATATTTTTCTACCTTTTGTCCTCGTACTCTAATTGTAACTATTGTTAAAGGTCATTAAACTATCTTTTTTCTTTTTTTTTTTTTCTAGTTATGATTTATTTTTCCATATTTTTATTTGGATGGGAGCATTGTGTTTTCGTTAAAAAAAAAAATTATATCTCATACAAAATTATAAAATTTAATGTAATCTTTGAAATGATTTTATTTACTTTCAAACATAATCGAGAATGGCATGTTATTCTGAATGAGAAGCACAAAACTTTCATTAAGACACGATATCGTCCCTAACATTGGGGGAAATGAATGGAGCATACAATCAATCCATCTTCTACGAGTCAAGAAGTATTAGAGTAAAAAGCAATATCACTTACTACTATATTGCCAATTCGAGACATGAAGTGCTAGCCCTGCTTGAGCCAAATTATTGTAGAATGAGAATAAAATAAATAAAAAAGGGTTTTCGATGTTGAATTAAGATTATGGTCTCTTTTCAATTTTATGTTTATGGTATTGAATTAATTCATACGATGTTTCACATTAATGTACGTGTTGTTAGAAATTGATCTTGTTACATGAATATCAAGATTTATATAATGAATCACAAAAAAGTTCGAGCATGAAATACAAGAATTTAACTCTTTTTTTTTTTTTTTTTGCAACTGTGCTATGAACGAAAGACGAAGATTACAAAAACAAACCCTTTGTATTTAATATGCCTACATAGAGGCTTCACTCAATTTTGATATTTCCGAAGAGTTCTGTTATTTTGTTTAACTAAAGTTACAATCTTGATGTACGTGACGCTAATTTTGCATTAAATGATTCACTTTTTATTTACTCTATCACCTAACTCCACATAGATCGGGGTTGTAACCATAGATGGGACTAAATAACATTGGTAGAAAATTTTCAATTGTTTAGTGGTACATATTTGACCATGGAAGCCACAATTTGGCTCCATTATTCAACCTATATAATTTGAATTTTCTCTACAGAAGAATATTTGCACTTTCACCAAACTGACAAAAAATTTCGGAATCAACACATTTTTAGCTCATTCCTTTGTTCGCCGTAACTTCCCTTGTGAGAAAATTGGAAAGATTGAACTGAGTATCCAATTCCTTTCTCTCAATCCACAATTCCACATGTTCAGTTTCCTATATTATTATAAAATTTTCATAGAGTAACCATTATTGACTGAGACGAGAAGAGAAAGAGGGAGAGACGCCAGTCTTTACTAATAGTCAAGAATGATAACATGCGCAATTCAATAAAAAATACTATAGTGGCCCGCCTTGCACAATTCATTTCTACTATAAATTGAGGTTAGCTCTTCAGTATTTCATCATCTGTATCAACTTCAGCTAGAGTTTATAATATCAACATAAACTGCACCATAAATTTTTATTTTTTCTTCTTCTTCAATATACCAGAAGAAAGAACACAATGGCCGCCTCAGCTCTTGTTGAAAATGTTCCCAACTTTGAAAAAGAGATTGTTCGCCCAGTCGCAAATTTCTCACCAAGCTTATGGGGTGAACAGTTTCTCAACTTTGCTATTGATTCTGAGGTATATTGCCTTTATGTTTTCACTAGATTTTATATTTTTTTGTATATGTGTGTCGGCTCAAAAATTCTCGGATTTAGTAACATTTTTAAGGATGTAATGTTTGATAAGGTGCGTACAAATGGAAGATTGTTTTAAACTACAACAGTTAAAAACTAAGGATTTAGCTCTTGTTTGATCCCTATTTTTTTTTTTTCAAAATACATTTTTCTCTCTTCCTTTCAATCACAAATTTTTTCAATAAAATAATATTATATGCAACTCAAAAATTTTTCCTTCATTTTTATCCACACATTTTCCATCAATCTATTATTCCAAAATGCATTCTACACCAAAAATGGGCTTCAAACAGGCCCTTAGTAAATGATCTTCTCAGAAATTTATCAAGATTGGCTTATAACATTGCTCTTGTGATCTTGCAGTTGACAGAAAAATATTCCATGGAAATTGAAGAGTTAAAGAATGAGGTAAGAAGCATGCTGAAAGCTCCAGGAAAAGACATGGTGGAGATGATGAATTTGATCGAAACACTTGAGCGCTTGGGCGTATCATATCACTTTGAAGATGAGATTGAAGAACTACTAGAACGTTTCTTTAATCTCAACTCAAATTATGCAAAGGAAGCCTATGACTTGTACACTGTTGCACTTCATTTCCGTTTATTTAGACAACATGGCTACCGTGTATCTTGTGGCGTGTTTGACAAATTCGTAGACGAGAATGGAAAATTCAAAGAGACTATCAATAGCGACGCAAGGGGCATGCTGAGCTTATACGAAGCTGCATACTTAAGAGTGCATGGAGAAGATGTACTAGACGATGCCCTTGCTTTCACAACGGAAAACCTCAAATCCATGGCACCACATTTAAGCTCTACCATCGGGAAACAAGTAGCCCATGCCCTCGTGCAATGCATCCATTTTGGGAACCCGAGAATCGAGGCACACAATTTTATCTCCATGTACCAAGAAGATGAATCCAAGAATGAAGTGTTGCTGAGGTTTGCCAAATTAGACTACAATTCATTGCAAATGCTGCATAAAAAGGAGCTCTATGAGGTCTCAAGGTAACATTATTGTTCAAAAGTGAAAGGATAACTCTCTTTATACATATACACAGACAAATAGTGCGCAAAGTTAATAAGATTCTTTAATTTTTCATCACAGGTGGTGGAATGAATTGAACCTTGTGTCTATACTTCCCTATGCTAGAGACAGAGTGGTAGAATGCTTTTTCTGGGCAATGGGAGTGTATCATGAACCTCAATATTCAGTTGCTAGAATCATGCTCACAAAAACGATTGCTATGACATCAATTATAGATGATACATATGATGCCTATGGCACAGTCGATGAACTAGAAGTTTTTACGGAGGCAATTCAGAGGTACGTGAATAAACATTTATTTTTATTAAATGTATTCAAAGTAGTAATACAAAATTGTTTATTGGAGTGGTCAATTGTTTACCCAAGATCTTAATCAACTTGATATCTTATTTTTTAGGTGGGATATTAACGAAATTCATCGGCTACCAGAGTATATCAAACCATTCTATAGTGCTCTGTTGAAACTTTACGAGCAATTTGATGAAGAACTATCGAAAGAAGGAAGATCTTATGCGGTTTATTATGCAAAGGAAGCCGTAAGTACTACTATATTTTACGATTATTCCAATAGGTTACATACTTTTTTCTTGTTCCTTATTATGTTTTTCTACTTTGTTTTTCCTAGTTAACTTACCGAAATGTCTTCAAATTTTTATGCAGTTGAAAGAACTTGTGAGGACTTACTATGTGGAAGCCAAGTGGTTCATTGAAGGATATTTACCGCCATTTTCTGAATACATGAGCAATGCTTTGATCACATGCACTTATGTTTATCATACAACAACATCATTGTTGGGGATGAAATCTGCCACCAAAGAACAATTTGAATGGCTAAGCAAAAAACCAAAAATGCTTGTGTCTAGCCTCATAATATGTCGACTCATTGATGATATTGCTACCTATGAGGTATGAAAAGAACTCGAAGTTTTTTATATGGAAACATCAATTCTACTAGCAACTATATGTCCCTTATCTAATTGGTTACTCTAAATTTTGTCTTACTGAAGGTTGAGAAGGAAAGGGGACAAATTGCCACTGGCATCGAATCATACATGACGGAGAATGGTGTTACAAAAGAAGAAACCATTGATAAATTTTTCGAAATGGCTACAAATGCATGGAAGGATATCAATGAAGAGTGTCTTAGACCATTTTCCTCCTCTAGCGAAATTTTAATGAGAATTCTCAACCTTGAGCGTATTATAGATGTTACCTACAAAGGTAACGAAGACGGATATACGCAACCACAAAAGGTTTTGAAACCCCACATTATTTCTTTGTTTATCGATCCCATTGAGGTCTAAATAGTATTGGGATCAAGTCAAGAACAACAAATTTTAATTTATTTATTTTTTCCTTTTTATTTGTTGCCTTATATATATTAATATTACAAGATGAAATTCTGAGTAAGGTGCACAATATCCATTGTAAGTGCATTATGTTTCCAATTAATATATGTATTCTTTTGAGTATTAATCTTATTTAAGTTTTGCAGAATACTTTGTCATTTCATCATTTATAAGTACCAAAATTAATTCTATCTTGAAATCCCTATCAAGAACACTGGACGAGTCGACTCGTAAAACACATAGCTAAAGCATAAATTCAAGATTCCATGTATAGTCGATATGAAATTTTTGTCGCACATCTACGACAACTTATCATATTTTCTTTGTAGTCAATAACTCTAGGAGATTTAAAATCGACCGTGTACATAAATTACGTGATAGACATTTTGATGGGTTTGATTTTTGTGTGCGAGAATAAATTTCATGTTATTCATGGAATTATTATGTCGGGAATAAATTCCCTCTCATAATTTCCAATCAGTTGTGATGGCTGGCCACTCCAATTGACTTTTTGAACTTCATGAAAAAACAAATGGTTTAACATTTTTTATTTATCATTGTTAACTGTTAATTGGAAGCAACTTTTAATACAAATCATTGATTTAATTCATTGTCAACTTTTACAACTACGCTGCTTTTCTTTTAAAAACTGAAAAAAATAAAAATAAAAAAAAATACTTCATTTGGAAAATAATGCATGAATTTGGAAAAAAAGAGGGTTTGACTTTGAATCCGTTCAAAGAACTCGATTCCCGTTCGAGGGGAAAATGAACAGAGAATTTAGGCACCATAAAAGTCTAGCACCATCATTGCCGTCCTTGCACCAACCATCACCATTCGCAACCATTTTCTTTAATCGTCATAGTTTGTCACTTCCATTCCCTCGAAATCGAGGTCACAAACAATAACCAGACTCGACCCAAAACCAATAATAACTCAAACATTGTTGTTACTGTACCTTTAACAGTTAAAGAACGACCATCTAAAAAGAAGACGATGACAATGATTATATTACATTTATTACAATAATCCAGCATTTAAGAGCCTTATCGAATCAATAGTCTTCGGAAAATTCCAAAGAAGATCTTCGACTTGAGGATCCATCTTTCCACGTTAATCCAACTGTGACTGTAAAGTAAAGATTAATTTAATCCCATTGCATATTTCTTATTGAAAAAGAACTATCTCGATTTAGATAATTCATAATCACATCCATATAAATTTCGTAGTCTTTCCAATATGAATGGATCAAACTCAAATCGCTAGGCGTTTATAACACTGAAATTCGTTTGTACAATTTTTTCGAGAAATTTGTTTTGGACATCCTCAAAAGTTTTTCTGGGTAAATTATTCATACGAGAATTAGTTGACCGTTTTAAGAAGGGCAAAATCCTCATAAAAATTAGAATTCTTTTTCAAACTATAAATTCTCTCTGGCCCAGCTTTAGAATTTCATTTGGGAAAATGAAATCTGCAGTTTTTTTTTTTTTATGAGGGTGTGATTCCATAAATTTCGTCAAAATTCTACTTCTCAAATAAGCAATGTCTTGTCATAATTTGATATTGAATATATTGAAAATGTTTGAAATGTTATCGACTTATATAATTGTGGCCTAGTTGACTTATATAATTGTGACATTGTCAGCTTGTATGAATGAGTATTGTCGACCTTGTTAGTTTTGTTACTTTATAATATGAATCTTTTATTCTTTATATTTGTTTGTTGTTCTATTGTTCAATTTTAAGTTAGCAACAAGTTACATAATATACTGTTGAATTTTGCATTTATATTGATGCTGAGAACCCAATTTTCGAAGTTCGCATCGGGCTCCGAAAATCACAGGACCGGCCCTGACTACAACACATGGATAGTGTAGCCCGTGTTGTTGTTCATTGTCAATCTATACTAATACAAACTTTTAATGCAACACGTGGTTGCCATAAATGTCGTGCCTTGTAAGCACAACACATGAAACACGGTTCAATACCCATGGATGCGCCTATTGGTCATGATATTCATTGGAAGGTTGACCACGTGGTTGCCATAAATGTCGCATGCGCCTATTGGTCTTGATTGCATCTCTGTCTAAATGTGCATGCATCTTATATGCATTTAGTACATAAACCACTATGGTTGACTGTAGTGGTCAACAGGTCAACGGTTATCCACTCATAAAGTTGAAAAATCCTAGCAATTGGGCATATTCGGGTGTGGGACTAAATTTCGACGCGTCCGATTGTAATCTTTAGGAGTACTATTTTATCCATTTAGGTATTGAGTTCCATCACTCAATTTCATTTGTGTTTTGTCAACCTTGTTGTCTAAAGTGGATTACAAGACATTTTCATCTGAAATTTCCATGAATGAGCAACTATTTTAATGCATGGTATTTATGTAAACGTGCTTGATATACATATGTTCGCACTTTAACGTATCTCAAGATAAAAAAGAATATTCGACTTTAAAAAGTTGATTGTTGAAATATTGATAAAAGTTGTGTGTTTTATGAAATTTGTAGTCGAAAATGAATTTTAAAAAATGAAGGCTAAACTGGATTATGAATTGATCTGATTAAAAAGAAAGGGGTGAGGTTTTCATCGGTCAATTTCATTTGTATTTACACCTGTATCGAAAGTTGATTGATGTATACCTTCTCTTCGAGGAAGTATATTCCTATGTGAATTGAGATGGAAAAAGGCATTCCCTGGTTGAAGTTGGGTTTATTGTTAAAGGGGAATATACCATTATATTCGTACACATACATCTACTACCCTCTTATCTAAATGCGTAGACTTCTATTTTGTTATTTTACCTTTTTCACGTCTCCTTGCGTTGCTTTTCCTATGTTTTAGTTATACTTATGGTTCATTTTAGAAAATATACCGAATATACCTGAAATATTCGATGAAAGTTCAATGGGAAAGAGATATTACCCCATAAGCACCATCAATTTTTCCACGTGGTCAACCTTCCAATTAATATCATGACCAATAGGCGCATCTCCAATAGATATCAATTGCATGCAATGCGCATACGCCCATAAGGGTATATAATGCCATGCGACATGGTCATGCATCCATGTGCCTTTTCTCAAGCATAGTGATCGTGCATCTAAAATATTACTAAGAAATTTGGAAAAATAGTCTCACATTTGGTGCAAAATGTGAGAGTACCCAGAGAGAGAAAAAAACTTTCAAAGAAAAATGAAATTGAGAGAAATTAGTGTAAGTATGGGGTTGAGAGTGGGTAGAAAAGAAAAATTAACGATTATTATTTTACGTTTAATAATTTAAGATAATTTTTATATTTAAACTTAATTGATAATATATTTATTATTATCACATTGTAAGCTTTTTTTTATAAAAATTTAAATCGATCCAAATAAATATTCATATCGCGAAATATCGAATCAAACGTTGTAGGAAAAATAATGTTCGAAAAAAGAACATTGGAATGAAGTTGAGATTGAAAAGAAATATAAACAATCATGACTTTACGTTTCACAATCAATGGAAAATTATTTTTGATATTTAAAATTTATAGACCATATATTTATAATGACCGCACTTAATATTTCCAACAAATTTTAAATCGCTTAAAACTCATATTCATAACATAAAATACTGAATAAAAAAAAAAAGCTTAGGCGGCTTAGCCGAGCCGAAAGTGGCTCGGTTCAGCTTATGGCTTATGAACAGTACACACAAACCAACTATTTTAATGTAGTTATATTATAGATATAGATATATAAATTGTTTTTTTTTTTTTAATTTATATCAACAAAGAGATCTTTTTTATAAGCTATCGAGAATGTTTTTTTAATCCTTTTTTTAGAAATATTTCATAATTTTAAAAATATCTCGTGGACAAAATAAAAACATAACACTAATCTTGTTGTAAAAATCAAATTGTATCATCGGAAACAATTAGAACCAATCAAACAAATTAAGCCCATATTTGAGTCGCTATCTCATTTTCAATAAAATAATATTTTTTATCACATCAATAATTTTTCATTATTTTCAACCACACATTCACTATGACATCACCCAAAAAAATAAAAAATAAATGCACTCTCTCCTAAAAATCGTGCATCAAACACACTAAGAATGGGCCAATTCAGTATGACAAAGATATTTTAAGTAGTAATTCTTTTATAATTTTTTTTTTTTTTTTTTTTTTTTTAATGATTGTGCGCCTTTAAAATATAGGAAAAATTATGAAAAACATGTCAACACTACGATCTCGATTCTCGTCTTTCAGTCACCCATCGTGATGAATTCGACGGACTATAATGTACTGTGACAATTATAATTGTCAATCCATGTAACGGTAACTAAAAGTTGCGAGCTGTTTCCAGAAGGTTCCACAGTTCGCTTGTATGTATCCAGAGCAGTGTACGTTCTTCTGATCTGTCACACACACATTCTCTCTTAAATAACACGTATGACACAGAAAGCTATGCCAATAATCTATAAACTCTAGCCCCACATACATTTCATAGCCAAATATGAACAAACATTTGAAGGGACCAAGATTTTGTTGCTATATTTGTTCAAGATTTCTGGGGTTTTGAAATAATTAATTTTGAAGAAGGGAAATAGAAGTTTAGACAAAGTGAAGAAGAGAAAGAGAAGCGCGGAAGGGGGGATGGGGGTGGATTATTACAAGATTTTGCAGGTGGATAAAAGTGCGAAAGATGACGACTTGAAGAAGGCTTATAGAAAGCTCGCCATGAAATGGCACCCCGACAAGAATCCCAATAATAAGAAAGAAGCGGAAGCCAAATTCAAGCAGATTTCTGAAGCCTATGATGTAAGTTCTTAAATTATTTTCAGAACTTATTAATTGATGTGGGTTTGATGTGAGCCGATTTTATGATTAGGGTTTTGGTCTATGTTCTTGGATTATCTGTTAGATTTTTTTAAAAAAAAAATCTTTTATGTAATGGTGATGAATATGATTCAAAAATCTTAACTTTTTAGTTTGGCTCATAATATTCAAGGCATTGGAATTGTGTTATGATTACGGGGACGAAGTACAAGTAAACTGGCTATTGTTTTTCTACCAGGTGCTAAGTGATTCTCAGAAGAGAGCAGTATATGATCAGTACGGTGAAGAGGGGCTGAAGGGGCAGGTGCCACCGCCAGACGCTGGTGGTGCTGGAGGGCCCACCTTCTTCTCTACGGGGGGTGGACCTACATCTTTCCGGTTCAATACCAGAAATGCTGATGATATATTTAATGAGTTTTTTGGAATTTCGAGCCCCTTCGGAGGAATGGGAGGTGGTGGTAGTGGAATGAGGAGTGCTAGGTTTGGTGGCATGTTTGATGATGATACGTTTGCGTCTTTTGGCGAAGGTGGTGGATATCAGTCAGCACCACGAAAAGGAGCTCCGATCGAGCAGAAGTTGCCTTGTACACTTGAAGATCTCTATAAGGGAACCACCAAGAAGATGAAAATTTCAAGGGAAGTTCTGGATGCAAGTGGGTAAGTACCATTCTTCATGTCATTCGAAATTAACTAATGATCCTGAGAATAATTTTTTTCATGGGATTGAGAACTTTAGTTATGGATCCTTCATTGTTTTATCATATTGAAATTCTTGCCATGTTGTTGAAGAAGTTAGTTAAATGCTACCTTAATATTAGTATGGTACGGTTGCATTGTATACTTCTTGTCTTGACAAATAAAGCTTCTAATGAGATGCAAATTATTGATCTGATGCATTTTTTTTCTTGATTTACGATTGGTTATGATTTCTCTTCATTTGTCATGAGAATCAGATGAGAGTTTATTTCCTTATGGTGTCTGCGTAGACGTTCATGTCAACGGACAACAGTCTTGTATTTATGTCTTGAACAAAGTTAGTAGTTATGTGCCTTTCGAAAGTTTCTTGTTGTGACTTGATGAAATTAATGATAATTATTATATCTCTTTTTAGTAACTCTTCTTCTAGATTACGGATGTCAAGTCAAAAGGTACTCTGTAATTTATAATGGCGTAAAATAATTTGGATATGTTATTAGCAATTAGGGTAAACTCAAATGTTTTGCTGTCTCTGATATTTTGTATAAGTTTTTTTCTTGATGCTTACATTTTTCATTGATGAAAGTAATGTAAGCATTATGTGTGGCTTCTCAACAGTTTTTATTTCATATAACTGTTAATGTGTTGGTGCTTAAATAACAAGCACTCTTGTGAGTTGTGAAGTAAATATTGCTAGTGTTATTTCAATAAAGATAGAATTAGAAATAAATATTATTTACTAATTATTACTACTATTGTTAATTTTTATCATCATCAAATAGGTGAACATGATCTGACTGCACCATTTTTTTTTTTAGTTGGGGTGTGTGTTTGTCGATGAATCCATTATGTTGGTTTTTCCATATACGGTGATGACCTTTGAGAGTAATGGTGAGAAAAGACCAAGGTAGTATCATCAGGGAGCAGCTGAATGTAAGATAAAGAATGAAGTTCAAGTCAAACTTTGTGAAGCTAGAAGAAGGGGGGTGGGGGTGGGGGTAATGCAAAGCACAAAGCTGACTTCTATTTATCTCCAATCATTTGGATACTGGCTTGTCGGTAATCAACCCACGTGGTGATTGTTTACAAAGAATATTCCTCAACTTCCAAGTAAGCATAAGGCTTTCCTTCATATTGACTATCTCTTTGTATCACTCTCACTAGCACGGCTTCAGATTTTGTCCATTGACGACTTCATAGTATTTTGGTTTCTTTAATCGCTCTACTTTTACAAGGGTCGAGGTGGATGAAAGAGAGTAGAATTTTCATTTAAGATTCAATTGGTCAATGGTGAGAAAGGGCCAGGTATTTTGATTTCATCAGGGAGCAGTTGAATGTACAATTAAGAATGAGGTTCAAGTCAAACTTTGTGAAATGTACCTGTTTTTAAAAAATATAGATAATGTAAAGTTGACTTCTTCTCTCCAATCATTTGGACCCTGGCTTGTCGCTAGTCACACCACGTGGCAGCCATTTAAAAAAAAAAATAAAAAAATTCCTTAACCTCCAAGTAAGCATAATCTTTCCTTCATCTCAACTCTATGACGTTCTGTATTGGTATCACTTTCATTAATAAGCCTTCGTATTTTGTCCATTGATGACTTTATCTTAGTTTGGGTTGCATTATTTGCTTTTGTGGCTTTTGACTTCGGACGAATTTATACTTTTTTAAGGGCAGACGTTAGGGGTGGATGGGATTTTCTAGAATTTTCATTAGATAGATTTAGACTCGATTGGAACATGGCGAGAAAAAGGGCCAGGTAGTATCATCAGGGGTCAGTCAAATGTATGATTAAGAATGAGGTTCAAATCAAACTTTGTGAAGCTAAAAGAAAAGGAAAAGAATAATGATAACTCAAAGCTCAAAGCTGACTTCTACTTCTCTTCTATCATTTGTCCTGGCTTGTCGCTAGTCAGTAGCCACTGCACGTGGCGATCATTTACAAAGAATTTTCCGTAACTTCCAAGTAACCGTAAGTCTTTAGATTTTGTCCGATAACGACTTTATTGAATTTTGGTTGTATCAATTGCTTTTACGGCTTCTGTGAAGATATACTTTTCTAAGGGCGGAGATGCAGAGGTGGATGGAAGAGGGATAGAATTTTAAATTAGGTGGAGACTGGATTGGATAAGCATGTTATATAGCATATTCAAAGAATGTGAACTTCACCGAAGAAATGGCGACGAATGTTATTAGCCTTATTTGTTTTTGGTATCTCCTACATAGCTATTCAATCGAATTATATTATTGGTTCTTTATATTAGACATGACTCAAATGCAGTTTTCCTGCATATGTTCCTTACATATCACGCTATGTCATTTAGTAATTAGACAGAGGCAGTGTCTATACAGCAAAACAGAGTGTCACTAAGGCAAAACTGGAGATAGAGGGAGAGACGGAGGGGGTTATCAGACCATGAAAATTGGAAAACATAGTAGTGATGTAGTGGGACCTACTAGTCTCTCTTGCAAGAGAGATTCAATATTCGAGGTGATTATACAATTCCATGTATAGTATCTGTTGCTATAGCCACGAACTTGACCATCAGGTTCTTCACTTAATCGTTCCTTTGATATGGATTATAGTTCATTGCTTCAGCATTGGATACTTGACAAACAAGGGTGTCAAGCATTTATCTTCTGTTGTTTATTTATCAGAAGCTTTAAAAGCATGTCAAAGATGTTTGATTTGTTTTATAATTTCTTTCCATGAAGTGTAATGCATGTTTCAAACTTTACATTACGTCGGATGATATAAAATGAAGTAGATTTTTTTTTCTAGCTTTTGAGGTCCTTTGCCACCTGGACACATACCTGCATTCGGCGCTGAAGCCCAATTAACTTTGTTACAGTAGCTGCGGCATGCATTTAGTTTGACAGGAAGCACAATCATTCATTTGATTTCAGTGCCGTACTGGTTTTTATTATTTTAGTTTTTAGAAGGTTCATCACACAGGCGAATTTGACCATGACCTATAAGTTTGAGGTGTAGGCTAATTGTTGTACAATTGTAGTTACTAGTTAACAGGATTCAAGTCATATTTGCCAGTGTTTTGTATGGACAGTTAATAACTCAGCTATATTAATGAGATGGTAGATGTACCCCTTAAAACCATTGTAAGGGACCATCACTATTGCATGTATGGTGTCTGCCAGCAGGGTTAGTGCAACCTTTTGCCGTTCTATGTATATCTAGAATGCACCGGTACCCATCAACTCTGGCGAGTAGATATCTGAATGTGTCGGAAACATCACGTGGTGTGTCCAAATTGTATTTTGATTTGGTACCATTGGACATGTAAAAAATTAATATTATTTAATCAGCATGTAGGGACACTTATTTGAAAAATTGTGTGTTGGTTGGTCCGTGTCTTGTGTCGTTCTACGGTGCTTCCTACGCAACAAATTTCTTTTGGCGGCCTATATTCGCAATTATAAATCCTCCATATTTACTAATTATACTGAAGTCGTCGTAATTAAAGTTTACTTCTTTAAAATCTTCTTATTTTAGTTGTTTTTGTTGTACAAAATCTAGTACCAACAAATAGGTTGCTGGACTTTTCTACGCTAGAACGGAGAAACCACTGACTGCGACATCATTTATTAGGAAACTTTAGGGGGGCGCTGATTAATCTTTACTTGAAGCCGAATTATATGGAAATGATGTTAAGTGGAACTTTTCTTTCTTAAGTGGCCAAAGGTTTTCTTTCATGTGTTGTCTATCTTCAATTGGTTATGTAAACTGTGTCTTACGTTTTCTTCTGGTTATTGGCAGGAAAGCAGTGCCTGTGGAGGAAATCTTGACAATTAATATCAAGCCTGGCTGGAAGAAAGGTACAAAGATCACCTTCCAGGAGAAAGGGAATGAGCATCCAAATCAAATACCTTCAGATCTTGTATTCATTGTCGATGAGAAACCCCATAGAATTTTCACTCGCGATGGGAACGACTTGGTTGTTACAGAAAGAATATCTCTGGTTGAAGCACTAACTGGTTGCACAGTGCACATCACTACGTTAGATGGCAGGAATCTAACAATACCCATCAACAACGTGATCCATCCAACTTACGAGGAGTTTGTCCCAAGAGAAGGCATGCCGATTTCAAAAGATCCGACTAAGAAAGGGAATTTGAGAATTAAATTCGATATCAAATTTCCTGCGAGGTTGACATCAAGTCAGAAAGCTGGTATAAAGGAGCTCTTGGGTTCTTGAGGGTGGGATTTCTATTATTCTTCTGTGAGATTGTTGTTTGATTTTTCATGATCAGTTCATCCTTTTGATATTCCGGAGTTTATGGATTGAAATATGAAGGTTGAAGCCATATCCTTTTGTCACTGGATTGTATAAGATATTTTTTTATTTTTTTTTTCCTCTCTAGATCAGTTATCAAAGTTATTTCAGGTTTAAGTTTCCGGTTTCATTTTGGTTAAAGCGCTTGCCAGCACGTTAAACTCACAGGTGTTTTCATGCTATGAATGCTTCTGATTTGGTGATAATTTGTATGAACTCTAGCTTATATTCACAGGGGCTCTAGGAATGTGGTGCGCCTGCACTCTTATCGAGGTATGTTAGCTAGTTATCCTTGTCTAATGGTCTAAGCTAGACTTCCCAACCTAATTCCTGTAGTGTTTATTACCAAAATCCATTTTCTTGGAGCAACAACCTTTGTATCCAAAAACCCTTAGTTTTACACTCTTGGAGCACTCCTTCCTTGTCACTACTAAATGCTTAAATAGTCACACTATAATTAAGAAAATTTTATAAGATTTGAATAAGATACGTGGTAGAACAGAAATAACATGAGTAAGGGAAAATGTCTAGATGATATTTTTATTCTAAACACGAAGTATATAAATAGATCAAGATGTTATCGAATTTCGATATCATTAACCATATTTATTCAGCTCGACTTGACTTGTTACTAGACACGACTAGTTTTTCTTTTTTACCTTTTTCACTAACTTATTTTAGTCGGTCCCAAATTTTTAAATTTATCTTTCCTCACACTCACTATCAATTACACACACCATCTTTATCAATTTTTCAATCATATATTTTATCAACTTTTTTCAAAATTTGATTTTTATCAAACCGAACGAGGGCCTAAATTGTGAGTCCATAGGCTGCGTGAGGTATCTAGCTGGAAACCCCTAAATTTCACCTCGATTTTAGGCACGAAGTTGAGATCTTGACTCATCCGACCATACAAGTTTTTATATCGAATATGTTTTAAGTATATCTATCATGTAAATTAGACCCATTGCATCAATTAGCATTGATTCTTCAAATACATATATAGGCAAAAAAAAATCTCTATTTTATTTTTCTCTTCCTTCTTATCGTTTGTTGGGTACGTGGCCATGTTAGAATCTGACATAAATATTCTTCAGGTTCTATTAGAAAAGAATTAATTTATTTGTACAATTGTCGTTAACAATGATGGATGACAGCATTGACGTTGTCAAATTTTGGACCATTAATTTTAAAACCAATTTTTGAAATGAATGAATGTGATGTTGTCAAGTATGATTGTCAACCAAAATTATAAAAAACGATTGTACAAGTAGCATGATTGAGTAGAAAGCTCTTGCATAAATACATGCATGGATTTTATACGAATTCATATGCTTGGTTGGAGACTTTGAACTTCTATGAATAATTAATGAATAGCGTAAACTCCGCAAGTGTCTTTTGAGTGTTTGTTTACTCATTTTACACTACAAGAATTCCTTTAGGAAATATCGTTAATTATAAGAAACCATATGCCAACAAGTTAATTTTGTTTTAACTAAAGAACCCAAAAACTTTGTGATGCCATGAATTGCTTGTGAACTACTTTAATAAAAGAATTGTAAAATTGCACATCCAATAATTGTAAATCGTTTTAAGAAGAAAATAACTCAAATAGAATAAATGTTAGCATTGAATCTTACAAATGGTTAATAGTGCAACACCGACACAAACGCTTTTTAGCATTGAAGGTCTTATAAATGGTTAATAGTGCAACACCGACACAAACACAAAATGCGCGGAGTAGAAGGGGGTGGGAGATTGGATTCATGTATCAAAGTAATCAAAACATTCTCTTTATCTGTAATCTTTTATAACTAGTCTAATATTATATTTTTCAATAGTTCCATTTACTTTCATTTTCCTTCTGAAAATCAATTTGTAGCCTAATGGTTTACTCATTGGAGGAAAGATCCAGTAGCTCTCCTTTATGATTTTGCAAGATTGAATCCATTTCACTTGGTCTCCTTCCATTGAGGTCCTTCTGAAAGAGTTCAAAACTTTGAGGTTTACTTTCCAGCATATATGTCAGAAAATCAGGACCATAATATTTTTTGTCATTTCTCTTTTGCTACGTTTTTGTTCTACCTCAACCTCTTTTTCTAATTCTTGGTCCTGACTATTGTCAATCATAATTTCATATGTACGTTTAGAAGAGTTTGTTTCCTCTTTGAATCTTTATGGAAGCATTTCTCAATTCCACTGTTGTGTTTTTGTGTATGCCTGAGATTTTAGACTTGTGCACAAGAAACCAATACTGCTATTATCTGCATAGTCAATGAAGATGCAATCTACAGTTTTCGGGCGTATTTCCACCTTCTTTGGTGTTGGTACTACCACTTTAACTAGACACCCTCACACGTATAAGTAGTTATAAGAAAATTTTATTCATAACTTATAAGGAGTCTTTTCATCTTTCTTTTGGAGCACCTTATTTAAAAGATAATTCGCCGACAACACAACTTCCTCCACATGTTTTGAGATAACTCAAAACTTGCTAACGTTACATTCGTCATTTCTTGAACTTTTCATATAAGTTCGCAAGCATTAATGATAACCCCCACAATTTTGGGTTATACTTGAACTTAGTATTTATCAACTCTTTTTAACGTTCAACTCATTCATCAAATAGACAATGTCCATATCAAATAATTAAGAACAACAATGTATCGTGAAAGTCCAAACACTTTCAAAATTTGTGGTCGTCAACTCACAAATAACACAAATGAAAAAACATTTTCATTCGAAATTGCATCCCATAATGTTCTCTCGTCAAACTATGTTTAATTTGATCATCCAAAGTCAACACATGGACCAACAATGCTTTAAAGCACAATTAAAGAAGGCTAAGCATCTTGATGCACAAGAACTGCAACTTCTCCAAATGAGTGCAACTTATCGATCTCGTGACATTTCACGAGATAATGCATCATTTCATTTCAAACAATTAAGACACCTCTCCACCTCATTTTTCAAGTGATTTTGAATTGAATAAACACCAAATAAATTAACTATTTGGAATTCACGTCTCATATGACAGTTAATATATTTCCAATGATACAAATGATATTTCAATGTCACATATCATACAACATATTTAAAGGTTCCAGGGTTATTCAAAAATCATACATGTAATATGTTAAGCACGGCCCTTTTGGATCTTTCGAGAAATCCACTCTTCGATGGCCGTTTTACAATTTCAGCAACAACCAATTGCTTTATGTGATTTAATTCGACGCCCAACAAAGTTGACTATGTTAAGAAAAGGCACCAAACTCATGCCCTTACATATACTGGTTCTTTCATATTAGAATTATATTTGATGAAAAATATGTTGTTTCGGGTGTATATAATAGCAAGAAATGATTGTTTATGTAATCAAACAAACAAAGTTTAATCTGTAGGAGCGTGACTAAACAATATATATGTGGTTGAAAAAGTAGTGTGTAAAACTACAAACGAAAAACCAAAACAAGAAGTGAAGAAGAAGAAGAAGATCAATTCGAGACAAGTGATTTTCACTCTTTCTTTAAGACAAAATTGCCCCGCAACGGTGCTCACAGTTCACGACACTTGTTTCTCAACATACAACGGATTCAACTTATGGTAGAAGCACTTCAAACCACAAGTTACGGCGAATTTTCGACGGATGTTCTCTCTACAAAGAAGAAAATGATTTCGGAGTGTTTTGAAAGTAATTTGCAAGAGATTTTATGCAATGCTCAATGCAAATATGATATAGGTATGAAACATTTGAATTTCCCAGATTTATGTGTATGAAACTGCCTTTGTAAACTTCTTTCAAATCATTAATCTCGAGTTTCAATTTCTCATTCCCGATTATTTTTTTGACAAGTAAATATATGATTTTGATAATCAACTTCGATATTCCAAAATAAACGAATGGGTCACAATCAAAATTATGCCAAAATAGCCCATTAGCCATATTTTTCCAACACAAATATGCTCCAAAAATCATATAAGTAAATCTGATATGCCTTCCATTGTTAGTTGTTACAGCAAAGAAAAAAATGATTTTAAAGGTAAGATAGTTTTTCCAAATGAATTTATCCAGTCTCATACGCCCCCAAAATTTTCATATTAAATGTTTCCTCATTAGTCCTTGACTCCTTGTTATCATTCCTCTTTCATTGAACCGGAACACACTATAATGAAAGGGAATCAGATTCAACTGAATAAGTTCGAAGAGGGAACCTTGGCAGGGTTGAAGAAAAGGGACCGAAGAAGGAGAGGGGACCATGTCTAGGTTGAAAAATCTTGGTCAAAATGGTGGAAAAAGGCCCATCGACCGGGATGGAAATTTTTTTTTTAAGCCTTTCACTTTTGCACTGTAGCTTGTTCTATCTTATCTTATTTCGTCCAATATTTCACTCCATTTTCATGGATATCACAAAATTTGTAAATGTACCAAAAGTAGTCACCATTAATAATGGTGCTCAAGAATGTCACCTTTTTGGTATAAGTTGTTCAAATCATTCTTTGTATATTTAATGCTCATTAATGTTATGATGTAAGAAAACCATTATTTATATTCATAATCTAATAGGTAATAGAATTCTTATCCAAAAATAAAGAAATTAAAAAAAAAAAATAACACTATAGGTACCGATTTTCATTGACAAACGAAACTGTAGAGACCGACAGTTAAAATATCGAACTCGACACTTCGTAAATGTCGAGAAATATATTTTAATTGTCATTTTCACCAGTTTGCTACTGTTTGGTATAATTTATTTTTAAGTGCCACTTTCATGCTAATGAAGTCCGATATATTAATTGTGCCGAATACTTATCGTTATTATCTCAAAATTTCAAGTATGAATAATAATTTGAGATTTGTTACCCTCCAAAATTAGAGGATCCAGATCAGCGCTCCACGTAAGCTGCCACATAAGCAATATATCCACGTGGACAGCCACGAACGCAAGAACCAGTTGGAAGATCCTCAGAAGAGGCTAAAAGGCCAAAGTTGACTAAAGTTATGGCTATCTGAGGCTCCTTCAAGATCTGAAGCACTTTTCGACTGGCGCCCCTTTAGCCCTAACATTGAAGGCTTACTTGAAGAACATCCACCTAAATGCAGAGGCTCCTTACATCCAAGGATCCAAGCGTCCGAAGCCCTCTACAACCAAAAGCTTTTCAACAAAGGCCAACATTGGTCTAGCGGAGTCCGATGCTGCCGTCTGGATCTGGAAATCTTTATGAAGCGATTGATGAGATATGTAATGATACTCTGTTAGTATGTTAGGCTATATTATGTAAGGCGGCTGACCATTTATCAAATATTAAATGTAATGAGTTGACAGTGATGTGAAGTCTGGGCCTAGAGGATGCAGCCACGTGGATCGGATCCAACAACCACCATGCCGATCGGAGTAGTATAAATAGCTCCTCTTTGTATGAAAGGGGGTAGGCATCTGTATCTAATGAGAAAAACACGAAATATACTCACCTTGTGACATTTTCTTATAAGGTTTCCTTTACAGATGAGTTAACTAACATAATCGCAAATACATGGAGGTTCCAAAACAAACGTGTCATGATTTTACATCATATCTATCCTTCCACATATTCCATCATAAAAGAGAGATTTAATATGGAAAATCGACTGGATATTCGTTGACATTGCGAATATCGCTGTAATCAAACTGCCGCGGTCCGAACATCTTTGTCTCTTGCCAGAAAGTGCCTCCCGCGTCCAGTCCAGTCCAGTCAAACTACCAATTCCATCCTGGTACAAACGCGCCGGATCCGTACTAGACGTGACAAGAATGGATCAGACATCTGTTGAGTTCATTTTTTGGGGTCAACAAGATTCATCGTGTATCATGACGGACATTTTGTGTATGTAGATGAAGTTATTGCTTAATTAACATTGGTGTAATGTGTTAGGATATTAGACGTCCATTTATCGCTTAAACTTGCATGCTCTTGATGAAAGTGTCACTTAAACTCGTTATATTATTCCTGCATTTGGTTGTTATAAAATAGTAGTTGTAAGCAATTAATGTGTATGAATCACTCAAATATATTGTAACAATACAATAACATCACGATTAAAAGGAAGTATGTAATGAAAATGAGAAGACAAAGTTTAACTAGTTCGAAAAAAAGTGACTCTTACTTTATCTCATATCGGGATTGCCTAAGTTAAGCATTTTTTTAGAAAGAGTAAATCTCACATCCAAAGCCTCATTTACAATTTCTATATGAACTCCATCAAATAGTTAGCTAAAATTAATGCAGAAATATAACAGTAATAGATACAAGATTCACGACAATGGATGTGCATTGTTTTTTAAATTAGGTAACAAAAGTTACAAAATGAGCAGGCAATTGTGTCACAACCATCAATACTGTTAAGATAAACATGCCTGGCATAGGTTATTACTTCAATAAATAGATGTTGCAGTATGCAAAATGTTTTCTTTGTTCAACAAATGAGCTACTCACATGTAAGTTAGCATTGTGTAAACTCTTTGTCAAAATCATCTCTATAAAATTTTGGAATATTCCCTATTTAATATAGCGTTGTGTAAATTATTTGTCAAAATTTGGTCATTTAGTTGTTGAGCATTGATGAACATACTTAATACATTATAAAAAATATTTCTCCACCATATACCTTAAAATGCGATCTCGTCAGATGCCGAGTGTCAAAAGAGACGGCTCAAATGTCAATCTTGACATTTCTTAACTGTCGGGATAGATATTAATTATTTTACCTCTCTGTCTAATTAGTTTGCAACTGATCGGTATAATTTATTCGTAGGTACCTTGTGTACGCATTTAAAGTCCGATATATTACATTTATACTAAACATTACATGCCTGATAGCTATAGTTTGACGTGCTACACATTACATGAGAATCCACTTATGAACTACGATGTACGACACAATAAAATTGATTTTTCATACATGAACATAAACTACACACATCCTACAATTGACATAAACATGATTTCTCAGAAATCCTAAAATTATAACGTGAACATAAAATTGTTTAGTAAATCATTCATCTACATTCAGCTAGAGTGAAGCCGGGGAATGATTGTCTATTTGTCTCTACCTTGGCCGAATATCCATTTAAAGCTCGATTATGTAGCCTAAAGTTTGTTGAAGGGTTCAAAATGGAGGAGGAAATTCACGAGGAAGAAGAAGACGACGCGGGGAAATGGGTTTAGAAAGTGGGGGTGGGGTGACGGTGGGTTGGTTTGATGTGACATTTTTACTTTTTTTTTTTTTTCTTTTTATAATTTTCTCATCTAATCAAATCACATTTAATTAAGGACATGCAGGGTATTTAAATTGTAAAAAAAATTTGACATTATTGCAAAGATTATTAAATTGTATAAAAGATACATTTTTGCTGACAATTGAAAAGGTGACATGGGTGCAATTTCCTTTATGTATATACTAGTCTATTGCCCGTGCAATGTGATTATGGAGGTAATGTTAGCGTTCTAAAAAAAAAAATTATCTCCATTTTTTTATACCATTTTCTTAAGTATGGAATGCTTAATATAGTTTTTTTTTAACACTTAACAATCAATTATTTGGATGAGATCTAGTAAAATTATACAATAAAAAAATAAAAGCTCAAGTTTCAAGTATATATCATTTTAGAAAGAAAATAAAATAATAAGAATAAAAGAGATATAATATTGAATTTTATATATTACAAAAAAGAGCGAAATCATAGTCCAAACAAAAGATGTTTTCTGATGAAGCTTAAATTTTGAAGGATCTGCAAGTTCCATAATGTTGTAGTGTTATCACTATAAGAAGTTTTTTTCATTCTAGTTTTTGCTCCCTGCAATGTACAGGTTGTGTTATTTTGAAGGTAATATTAGCATTTTGAATGTTAAGAATTTCTTTCGAACATAAGAAATTATTGTGAATGTGTTGTATGTAACATGTTTAACTAAATTACAAAATCAGATAATATTATTCTACTGTGATTTCCGGTTAATTGTCATTATGCTGTCAAAATTATATTTTAACACCATCATAAGTTCAATTTCTTGTGTCTTCACTTGATACGTATGCAAATATGTGAATGTATGCAAAATAATCGTGCAAATATTTGAAAAGATTAACTACTAATTAACATATGTGTGTACACCCTAACAAATACCATGAACAACATGTAACAAAATATGACATAATGTCCCCTTGAAACCTTTAAAAAGCCTACAAGTACTTACATACATTATAAGATCCTCCATAGATTCCAAGACAAAAAGAAACAAAAGAAAAAGGAGCAAATGACCCAAGTTACTCTACACAAACATATATATTATATTTAGACCAATTTATAGACTGACTTTTTTTGTTTGTTTTTTTTTCTGTCTTTGGAATTTAAAATAAAATGAGAGAAGAGTTTAGTTTTCATGGCGTCCATAGATTTGTTGGACTATGGCAATTATGGTGCATTGGGTCGGGACCGGCCAAAACTCTCTTCAATTCCTAATCCTCAGGCATCTCATTGTAATTTCCAAATCTTAGAAACATTGCAGTTGGTCTACCACTCTTAAAAATCATTTCCTTCCCGTTCTTTTACTAAAACTTCTAGTGTTTTAGCCATTTCTTGACTACATGAGTCGGATTCGTTGAACTAAAAAAATTTTATATTTGGTATCGAGAATAAATATGTCATCATGACTGAGTGAAGATCGAGTAAAACACATCAGTCAAAGATATAAAAAGTTGTTAGTAAAAAGATTTTTATGATGTATTAACATCAGGAAGAGTGAGAAACATGAAACTTACCTTTTTCATATGAACAATGTGCTTTCCTTTGCATATATACAAATGGTTTTATTCTTTTTGGCCTCCACATGCTTCAAACCTAAAGCAACTCCACATTCTTGGGGTATTATACACGGCTTAAAATATGAAAGCAATTTCTCTGTTTCGTTCCCTTGTACTCCACGGAGACACGCTCTATGTAAAATGTCACATGACAACATTAAAAGATTTTGATAGACTAAAAATTGTACAAATACAATAATCGTAGATGCCTTCGAGAAGATGGAACTCTTGCTAATAACAGAAAACCTATGTTCAGTCATATAACAAAATGTCAATGAATATAATCGACTAAAGTAATGGAAAACAATATTAACAAACTAACCATAATTGAGAAATCTATTAAACTGCAAATTCTAAAGATTGGGGTAATACATTAACTCGTTTCATTAATTTGAATGGAGGATCACAAAGATCAAGTATCTACAAAACCAATTTCGATATATGGAAGATTCTATATTAAAGGTGTCGTGAACAAACAAAAAAAATGGATTCGGAGGAATTTGCGAAATGATAAATAATAGTACATATATGGCAATGGAATAAGAGAAATACGGAGATTACTATATACAATACATGTGTGTACTTGTTTTTATTTGTTTTTATTCAGAAAGGACATGTCAGATAGTATCACCACTTATACTAATATGACATCTTTTGTTGATGAATTAATATTTTATTTGTAGGAAAATGTGACAAATGGTCTAAAAAATAATGTAAAATTATTTTTTGAGAACTATACAAATGTTGGAAAAATATAATGACATAGTGTATTAGATCTTCATAAAAAAAAATTATATTTTATTTTTAAATTAATTCATACCTGTGAAATATACAGACGCAATAGAGAATTGATTTGAACTTTCGAATAACATCAAAAGAAATTTCGATAACCTATATATAAAATGGAAAATATTATTTTCTGCATATTAAAATACTGTTTTTTAAATATAATATACGAAATAAATTATGAAAATAGTGAATGACATGAAATTTTAATAATGTTTCAAATATCATAAAATATACCTGTGAAAAGGTTGTTCAATGAATGTATAAATGAAAGAAGTTCCTTATAGACAACATTTTCAGTACATGAGTTGAGCGAAGATCTGTGGTTGATGGTTTCGGTAAAACTTTTAGAGATTTGCTTGCTTTTGCTCTTGATAACGCTATATATAATTGACCATGATAGAAAACTGGTTCTGGAATATACAAACCGACAAAATCAAGTGTTTGACCTTAGGCTTTATTTATTGTCATTGCAAAGCATGGTCTAATTGGAAATTGAGTCCTTTTAAATTGAATTGTGGTTCGATCAGATTTAAGTGGTATAAAAGGGATCCTCGGTAAAAAAAACATGTTTTCCACAATATTCGCCAGTAGTGATTTCAGCAAGAATAACATTTCTCTCAAATTTTCAACAAGTATGACGCGTTCCATTGCATAACCATTCAGAAGGATTAATATTCCGCAATAACATTATAGGACAATTTATCTTAAGGTTCAATTCATGAGGTGGAATACTATTTGATGTCAAAGTATTTAAGAAATCTTCTTGCACGCATTGTTCTGATTTTTCAATTGCTTCATCAAAACTATAGTATGTGAAAATTTGACCGAGAATTTGTTCAAGCAGAAGTTTGTTAATATAGTCAACACATTAATTTGTAGGTGTAAGAATAACACGGTTTACCATGGTATATAAATGATCAACATAAGCTTCTATATTTGGAAAAACACAATGTATCAAAGTTTTCAAAGATGTGATTTCATCTTCGAATGGTAAAATTATACTATTTGGAAGCTTAATACACTTATAAATATATTTTTGTTCTGTTCCATTTTCAATTCTAAGCAAGTAATCGCAGAATGTGGAATCGAACTTTGCTCTCATATTATGAACTAATGGTAGATGTACAAATAAAGGCCATAGATATGAGAAAACCAATCTAACTTTCATTATGTCTTCTTTTTTTTCCTTTCGGTACAACTGGTAAAACCTGTCGAAAATCTCCTCAAAGAACGATCACTTTTCCACCAAAAGGCAAGTTACAATCAGTAATATCTCTAAACATTTTATCTACAGTTTCAATAGCACAACGATTTACCATAGGTGCTTCATCCCAAATTATTAGCTTAGACATTTTCAACAAAGTTCCCAAAGCCGATTGTTTGCTAATAGAGCAGTTGACTTCTCCTATTGTTTCCAAAGGAATTTTAACTCTCGAATGAGCTGTTCGACCTCCAGGTAATAAAGATGCAGCTACTCCAGACGACGCAGTTGCCAAAGCAATAAAATGTCTACACCTTACACCAGCTAAGAGTACTTTGTATAAAAAAGTCTTACATATTCCTCCTGGACCATCGATGAAAAAAGCACCGCTTGATTCAGATTCTACTTTTTTTCATAATTGTATCGTATGCAAATTGTTGTTCTTTATTTAACATTGCGGCACAAGCAAAGCTTCCTTGAATATCCAAATTAATTGTTTCCTCTACAACCATTCTTGTCAACATTTCATCTTCATCTATATTTACATTAAACGACACAATTCCATAATCATTTATATTTTTACCTAGGGATTCTAAAATAGAACTTATATCCTCCAGAGCTCGTATTTCAGCGACTTCAACAGGTATATTTTGATGTACATAATCATCCATCATATAAGATTTAAATTTATCCCACAGTAACTTTGGATGATTAGGATTGCACAATGTAAAAAGTGTAGCAAAAAACCGTTTTAAAGAACAAGACATTTCGTAAATAATAGTTTCGGATAGACATTCTTCACAACGATTGTCTCCACTTAATAAACCGTGTAAAAGTGTTACTTCTCGAAATGTACCAACAGTTGTTTCATTGAAAGTTCTTATATCGTCAAATGATGTTGGCCATCTAATATGGTTAAGAAGAATGCGGAGGAAATATCGTTATCCTTCATATGGAATCACTGAGACAATTCGTCCTATAACAATCTGTTTCTTTCTAGGAGTCCAAATTTTGTTATTTGCATTCCAAACAAAATATGTTGGGATATCTCGATACAAAAGCGTTCGAGCAAATTCGTTTGCTTTATTCAATCGAAAAAATTCAGTTAATATTGTTCTCATTGTATATTCTCAATAATAGTAGATAAATCATATGGATTTTTGTATGTAACTTGTTGATGATATTCGGTATGAAGTTGTAAAGAATAAACAATTAGATAGATTTTTGACAAATTGAATGAAAAATCATCCACATAGCATTAGGTGGAGATATCCATTTAGCAGATTGATAAGCAGATATTTCATCAATATCTTTTTCTTTTTCATCTTTGTTAACGAAAAAATTAATACGACCATATCCTTTGTATGCATATTTGTACAAATATTTTACAGCTTTAATAGAAAAACATATTTCAATGTTGATATGACAATCAAATTTTGCACTTAAATAAGGATTATATGGTACAACTCATTGATTGTCTAACATTTGACTTCTAACTTTAATACTAATACCATTATTACGACGTCTATACAATGGGTATGAATTACCTCCAAATATAGTACTATTACAATAATCCCTTGGATATTTATTCTTACAACCACTATTTGCCACCATGCATACATTTTTTGGATTAAGATTTCCACAAAGACCACGTATATTATGCTTTACAATAACTGAATAAAGATGATAATAATTGTTTTTATCAGGAATTTCACAAGATACTATCTTATCAACTTGTTGAGCGGAAGAAATCTTATGACCATGGTTAAAAATCATCAATAGACGTGCGTGAGGAAGCCCTCTTTTTTGGAATTCAATCATGTGTATATGAGCAACAACAGAACCAAAAATATTGCTGATATACAAATCATTTTTAAGCTCTTTTAATTTTGCTCTAAATATACGTACAATTAAATCCGATCGATTTTGAACCTCATCATTATGTTTCAATTCTTGCTTAATTTCTGGCTAATTCGGATTACATGTTATAGTTAAGAATATATCTGATTTTCCGTAACGTTGGACAAGAGTCATAGCATCTAAGCATCTCCTTACCACATCTCTAGGTCCACAAGTAAATGATTGTAGTAAAACAAACTTCTTTCCAATTTTGTACTCTCTTGTTTCCCTGTTTTCGATACTATCTACAATACCTTGATAAAGTTCAGCACGAATTTGTTTCTGGTTATTACGAAAGTAATCTAATCTGGCTGTTCGATTTTAACATACATATCTACAACATATTACTGAAAAAGTCTATCAGTATGAAGCAACACAAACTTACCAGTAGGCCTAATTTGTAGCTTGTATGCATAATACTCACGACATGAAACCTGATAACGTTTCTTCATTTTATGAAGCACTGCATGAGGAAGAATAAAACAATTTTTATATATGTAACTAAAACATCTATATTTGTAAAATTAGAAAATATATGAGAAATATGAGTAAACATTCAACTTATTTTTCAATCATTTGAGCTGCAGAATCTATTGTTTTAGGAACATCAACATTGTCAACCAAATTCTCAGGTTGAGAAGATGTGTGTTTATATCTTTGAATACCTTCATGCCAACTAGATTCACCGAATGGGAAAAGCAAATGATATTGTAAATGATCATAACAACTATAATAATAATGAACCATATGCGAATCACCAGAATGACCATATATAGTAATATCACGAATATGATTATTTGCATTTTCATCATCATCAACCCATACAGCAGCTACTTGAGACACTGAAGGAGTATTGAAAACTCTTTGATCGAGTCCAGGATGACATCTTATTTGTATTCGATGGTCGTGCAAATTCATTATATTACTTAAAGACCTGAAAAATCTACTATATGGAATTCCTTTTAAGATTTCAATTAGAAGAGTTAAAGTAGATTCTACTAGATTTTTAGAAATTTTTCATTATCTGTATCATAAAAATATAATTGTATATAATGTGGCGTATTATTTTGTGGCATAAGTTGATTTACATAATGATATATCTGTCCTTGAACTCTAAATGTGTTAATACCTCGATATGATTTAAAGAGTTCATTGTCGTACTTTATATCAAATGAAGTGAATGCAAAGTGGTTATTATATCCGCGTGAAAGTTTTTTGAATTCCATACATGTAGATTCTTTAGAAATAAATAAATCATACAATTCATTTGGTGAATCAGGCATAAAAAGTTTTACTTTTCCATCACAACAACAAAAACCTTTTGTTTCTCTACGAGATTTTTGCGCACCACAATACTTACAATAGTTGCATGTTAGTAACACATATGCAGTAGTTGGTATGTTCAAAAGGTTAAAACTTCCACATAATTCATAATCAAAAATATTAGTCGATTCTTCATTCGAAGTGGAACTCTCAGAATAAGAATGTATTATAGATTCATGCACATAAGCAACGTCAGAATTATTATTTTGAGATAACATATGATCATTTATCCTTTTACGACGATAAATACTTACGGTTTGAACTCGATTCCTCCTATCCGCCTGCCTTCGATTTTGTTGTTGGCGAATAAAAGCATTATATGATTTGCCTTTGCTTTCGGAAATACTTTTAAGATTAATCAACTCAAGCTCTTCATTACCAGTTTGCAGAGAATTTATCAGGACAATAAATAAACCACTAATCGAAAAATAAAATAGAAAATATTTTATTAGTCAAACAGTTAACAAATAATAATAATACCAATAGTAATACAATGTGAAATAAAATTGATAGATAAAAGTTATAAAACTCTAGTATAACATTTATAAAACGTATGAATTTAAAGTCAATTAACGAAATTGTAAAATTAAATGCAATAGTAATAAACATTGAAGTCGTTGACTCAAATATTAATGAAATGAAATCTAAAGCAAGTTATAAACATTTTTTATATGCTATTATCTACAAGTAAAGACTAATTAAATATTATCGAATAAAGCCAAATTTTCAGAAGAGATGAAATTATTACCTTTTCACCCGAGCAAAACGATGAGAAGAAAATTCGAGAGATGAATAGCAGCTTGACCTTGCATAATGTTAACAAATGAAAATCAGATTAAAGTAAAAATATATACAAAGAGTTGGATACAATTTTTTGTTAACTAGTGAGAATAGTAAAGTCTATTTCACTACCTCAGGAATAATATGAAATTAAGTGTGACATTTCAATTAAAGTTAAAAGTTTTAATATTTTTAATTTGAGAATGATATGTTACAACCTAAAAAAATTGTAAACAAATTTAATATTGATAGAACAGTAAATACAAATTATAGAGTACACAATTTGTTAATAATAATTAAATAATAAATACTATAATAAAAACTTTAGGGAAAAAAATATAAATGATAACTACAAATTGAACTCTACAAAATCTATGAAAAAAATAAAAAAAAATTTGTACATAAATAAATAATATTTTTTCATGGCCGTGTTATTAAAAAAAAAAAACCACTCCCGTGCACAAATTAAAGTTTAGCTCTTTCAATATGACAAATTAAAATTAAAATTGTAATTAAAACTTTGTTGAAAATGTTAGAAATTTAATGTATTGTAGTTGTAACTTTGGTAGGTGAATTATGAATATTATTTAATGTTTTTTAGAATTTGTTAAAAAAAAAAAAAAATTGTGCGCACATGAAAAAATATTTAAAAAGAATTTTAAATGAAAAAATTATTTCAATATGAATTTTTGGATGATTTTGATATTTTATTAAGGTTCATTTTTAATAAGTTGTAGAAAGTAAAAAAAAAAAAAAAAAGAATATTTCTCCGTGCGCACACGGAGATGTCCGTGTGTGCACGGAGTCATCTCCGTGCGCACAGGGAGATTTTTTTTTTTTTTTAAATACAACTTAAAAATGAAGTATTTTTTGTTACCTTAATAAAATATCAAAATCATCCAAAAACTCATATTGAAATAATTTTTTTCATTTAAAATTCTTTTTAAATATTTTCTTTTTAAAATTCTACAGGAAAGTGATTTTTTTTTTTTAAAAAACAAATAGATCTGTTGCATGTCTCTGTGTGTGCGCACGGGGAGAACACATAGAACCAATTCCATGCATTTAACTTTTTTTTTAGCAATTGGATAAACCTTAAACTTATACATCAAAACAGAACACTAAACATTCTAACAAGGTTAAACAATTAAATCCCAGCTAAATTTTAATGCTCCCAACAGAAAATTACTGAAACATGTGCTGCGAATTAGATTTATTGAAACATGCAATTTAACGTAACATAAAAAAGTAGTAAAAGCAAAATATACTTACAGAAATTTTAAACATGGAAACAGAATATGTTATCATCTTCTTTTATTTCTTTGTCTGTACACTTTTTTTTTCTCAACTCTTCTCTAGATTCCTCTATCTCTAAACCTTTCTTCTTTCATTGTTCTATGGGAAAATAATTTGTAACGCAACAGAGAAAGACGAAAAACATAAAACTAAACAAAAACAAAAAAACATAAAGCAAATTGCAAAAAAAAAAAAAAAAAGGAATGAAAAAGCAAAAATATAACAAATAGAGATCTACATTCCAAGAGAATGTTTTGTCATTTCACAGCGTAATCGAGAATTTTTATTTTTTTGTTAAATCCTTAAGAAAGAGGAAACTGTGCACAAAGTGCATTTGCATGCATGTATATATAGGGCAGAAAATGGCAAAATACATATTATTACAGTGAATAAGTCGGATTTAGTCGGTTTGCAGATATATATTTTTATAGGAAGTCGGCTAACTTTTTTTTTTTTTTTTTTGATTTTGTGTGTTTTTTATTGACTAATATAGCAGTCGGTTATAAAATATCAACAGAAAATACGTCGGCATTTTTTTTTTTTTTTACAGTTGAAGTCGGCCAATTTTTTTGAACAGTAAAAAGCAATGTGACAAGAATGAACAGTGAATCTCACATTCTCTCTTTTAAGAGAATGAGAGACATATTTTAGTAGTGAGAAATTCTCCAATGTCAGCAAAAAAGACAAGTATTTCTCATTTTAATCCTTTAATTTATATAGTTTTGAACTTTTTTATTACTTTATATTTAAAATATTTTTCATTTTTTCTTCTTTATTAAGTTGTAATTTTTCACATTTTTTTATTTACTTATATGATATAATTAGTTTAGTTAAAAAGAAATACCATTATAAATAGGGAACAATTATTTACATCCATGGAAGTTTGAGTTAAAAAATATCACTCTAAATCCATTCACTATTATTTATTTTTCATAAATTCCTTTGGACCTTTCTATATTTTTTTAGAATTAGCTAAAATTTTAATATGCATAAAACATTGCAATTTCTTCTTCTTCTTCTTCATTGGGCTTCTACTTCAACTTGGAGAAATCCTACGTATAAATCCCGTGTTTCGGGTGAAAAACCGCCCCAAAGCATAAAACCCCCAATTCAAGGTGAAACTCCATCTAGCAGTTCCATCATCCAACTCAGCATGTAAAGGGAAAATTTCTCTCACTACAATAGAGTATGCAATAGAACTCATCTTAGCACAACATTCCATTCAGGTTTATTATTTTGCCATAAAACATATAAAGATCACATAATATTTATGGCCAGGCCCAGCCAAGGATTCAACAAATAGGCCAACAAAATGCCGAAACATGAAGACAAGCCCAAACCAATGGATATGCAACAGAGAATTTTAGAGAAGAAAAGCAATTTTAATGGTAGTCTCTACATTTCATCAACTGAAACCAGTACTTGTTTTTACATCAGAAAAAGATTTATACAGCAGTTATGAAGATGCTTCTAATATGAAATCCATGCTAGCAGTAGAGCATCTTTACCTCTTCTCCCACAGCTACATATCTTCTGATGTTATCATTGCTAATGTTCTTCTGAAGTTAACATTTATATTAATAACTATAATCAGATGACGATGATGATGATGAACCTCTATCTGAACTTCTATTTATGTTCGTGACTTGCTCTCCACCTGTAGATGTGTTTCCTGGTTCATGATAATCACCATTAAAATATCCTTCAACATCATCATCAATATAATCATCACCATCTCCATCTTCTTCACGCTCAACTTCATCATCTTCTCCAGCTCTGAAATCTACATTGTGTGCTATAGCTTCGTCAAATTCGTCCCCTGACCCTGGACCATTATAATCATCAAATGCTGATCTTTCAGAGCTGCTAGTGCTTTCAGCACCCTCAGCCTCTATAGGGGTTTCTGCTAAATTCCATTCCTGCTGACCTATATTCGGGATTTCATCAAAGGTTATATCCTTGGCTTTCTCATGGGATACTTCTACTGCTCTCTTCACTGGCTTTTGCCTACTTCTGACTGAACGTCGGCCCTTCTTGCAGCCTCCTTGCCCACGTGGCCGACCTTTCCACCCTGGAAGTTCATAATTGTTTGTTGTGATTACTTGACCTGATTCATTTCTGGAATTGATGGCCTTTCTCTGTGATTTTCCACTGTGTGGGCGACTTGAACCTCTTGGGCGTCCCCGGCCCCGTTTCAAGCTCGTACGTCCATTAAGATTGTCTTGTTGCAGATTCCCAACTTGTGGTAGTATATTATCTAATCCGTTCCCTAGAGAAGAACATCTCGATGGAAGTTTCTGAATATACATAAATGACAAACATTCAATTCAAACTGAAGCTTGGACCAGAAAATCATTTAGGGATGGGTGTTCAAAGATCTCAGAACTCAAAATTATCAGTTTGACTGCAATGGATTAGGTAGTCTCATCGTTCAAACATAGATGGTGAGAGAATGGTAGATCATTATTATCATGAGCGAGAACCCCTCGATTAGTACTAAAATATGTCACAACAGATTCTTCAAATTTGAGACACACAAAAGGTATATCCACATATATTTCTTTTCTCGTGAATTATTTCTCAAAGAGTTGAGACCCCATTTTGGACAAGATTATATTGGATACTACTTTGCCAAATTATAGAATGAGAAAGATAGAACCGACATGAAAGCTTTCATTTTCAACCGTGTTTACGCCAGATTAATATGTAGGCAATGTTGGTAACTCACTATTGCAAAGTACACCCCCTAAAGAAGAAGTAGAATGAAAATAATACCCATGAAACACAATAATGCATGTTAGAAGGCACTTAAACAGCAGACATCTAAACTGGAAAGAAATCATTTTCATCTAGTAATACCAAAAAGGAGTAGTACTTACAATGAAGTATCCGGATCTACTATCTTTCTGAAAATCCTTTTTCTGCTCTGGCGTATAACAAATGGATGTATCAAGCTCCATCAGCCTTAAGGCCACCGCAGAAATTGCCAAAGGTATCCATGGAAGTACCATAACTGCATCAAGTTTGGATGAATTATCATCAGGGCATCCTTTAAGGTTACAGGAACCCAGCAGTTCACTGGTGGTCTCGAAATTTGCCGACAAGAAATCCCTCTTCAGGCCACCCTCCAATAATGTCAAAGTCTGGAAATACACCACAACCAAAGGGGAGAGATTTAGAGAAGATCATGAAAAGTCAATCCTATTCCGATGATAGGTTCACGGACACATTTGGAGGGTGATGTGGAATAAGACAATAGCTTAACAATATTTTGCTAAATAACTATAATAGAAGGAAAACACCATTTGAATATCAGAAAAGAATTGCCACGTCAAAAGCAACCAAGTGGAATATATAAGTATCAACGAATCAGCATTTTAGGGCATAACAAAAATCATTTCCATTATTTTCTTTGTATTCCATTAAAGACTCCTAAGTTCATATAGTAAAGAAAATGGGATACGAAGCCCAATTATTTCTTTTAACACTCGGGTATATAAACCCCTGGGGGTAGTTAACATGGATTGTGGTCTAGTACTACAAATATTGTTAAAAGAACAATTCTCGCCCAATATGTCCTTTATTTTCTTGCATCAAATTCCCCAGGTGACTAGTGTGTCTGGAGCCCCCAAAGATATGACTTTGTTTTCATGTCTATTGTAAGAGAAAATTCACACAGTAAATACAGGAGATCGCGTATCAAAGCAAGAGACAAGTTTTAACTTCAACAGGTACCACATCTTATCCGCCATCCAGTGGGATGTCAGACAATCTGTTCATTGTTATAAGATCATGGTCTGTATGTTATTCAGTAACAAGCTGGCAAGACCTAAATTTCAAGAATGATTTAGGCTTCAATCAGCAGAAAATTTCTAATTTGCTATTCGAAAGGTTATTTTAAGACCGACGGCAGCAAGAACACACCAGAAGAAGTTGGTAGAGAGATCAGGGGCCAGTGATGTGAGAGAGAGAGAGAGAGAGAGAGAGACCTGAAGAAGGTCTTCAGCTGTTAACGCCATAAGCAACTTCATGCCCCAAGATTTTCTGTAGGTATCAGACCAAATAGGTTCAAGTGCTTCTTGAGGAATAGACGCCTGCAAAGCCAAGATTTGTTTCACAATAAAGTGAGAGAGATAGACATCTAACAACTAAGAATTATATGGCCTTGAACTGACATTAACAAGTATATACTAAATTTCCAAGTATGCATTACATCCTGACCTCAATTGTTGCTAATTGAGCTTTGAGCAATCTGATCCTTGGAGGAACTGAAAGGTCAAGCTTGTGCAGAACCCCATCAGACTCTTCACGTAATTTCCTTTCGCATTGAGTTACATGTTCAGAAAAACCTATGTTATTGCCAGTACTGCTGGAAGTCCTATGACATGGACAGTGATTATCCTCACAAAAGCATTTAGCATGACAACAATCACAAATTTCCAGCAATTGTTGGCTTCTTGGTGTTCCATACTTCAAGGCACACAATATATTAGAATTAAAGCATTCTTCCCACATCCACTTCTCAGAATCTCTATATCTTTCCATGGCACCTTTATCCTCTGTTCCATTTCTGCTGAGCTCAATGGCAGATGAAGAAAATTCTTGTGAAATGAAATCTGGTATGGAGATCATGTTCTTGAGGCTGTCCATACTGGAACAGGCAACAGGTTTAGATTCCATTTCCAGAACTTCCTTCTTGACTTCATCACCAACATGCTGACCAGAATTCGCACATAACAAGTTTTTCCGGGCAGCTTCTTTGAAAGATGTTTCAATTCTTTGCAACATTGAACGCAAATGAGATTCTCTAACCCCACGCACATCCAACAACGCCAACAAAGCATCAAAGCCCTGCATGTAGTAGAAAGAAGGAAAACTCCGTTAAATGCTGAACTCTCAAAACTGGATATTTGATGCCAATAACATTGGTATAGAAAGAATTGCAGATACATTTGCAGTCATTCAATTGCTTCAATGATGTGGTCATAATTCCATTTTATTGAAAAAGGAAAAGCAGTACTACCACTTCACGAACTATTTTTGTGTTCAGAGCAACCTAAGCTGGAACCTGGAAGAGAGAAAAAGCACAGAAGGGGATGGGGGCACAAAATGATCAGATGATGCCACTGCTGGGCAAGAAGCCACCAATCTCACCACGACAAGAGGCTTGAGTAACATAAATAACCAAACATTATATATGTGTCAATTCACAAATCTCCTGCAAACCTTGTAATGAAAGAAATGGTTCTTGACAAAAGGGGCAACCAAAGAAGCCGCTTACTAACGAGAAATGACAAACGCAGGATACCTCTTAGCAGTCATCTACCAATGAAATTAAAACAAATAAAAAGACAAATGCCAGAAATACCTCTTCAGTATCAATAAGCCTCCATTGGCCATCTTGGAGCTCAACAAATATTCTTCCAGATCCAGGATCATTTTGAGATGGAGATGCTATAAACTGCCAGTAACGATTACGTCGGCGGTCCTGTCCAAGAGGCAACGACCTATATACATACATCTCCTCGGCCCTGTGACCAATATAAGCTTTTAACTCGGACTGCGACTTTTCAGCAGCATATAAAGATTGCTGAAGTGACGGATTATCCAAACCGACAGAGTACTCTAGGACAGAGAGGTTCTTTTCACCTACCAAGTCCTTGCCATAATTTTGATCACTCTGCTGACCATTCAAGTCCATCTGAAATAGAGATTCTGCAGATGCAGACTCAATTTTGCGATCAACACCAAGTAATGAAATCCTCCTGTCTTCGAATGCGCCAAGGGAGAGATTTTGTTCAGCCCTGTTACTCGTAAAGGATGAATGTTGCATTCTAATCACAAAATCCTCTTTTGTACGGCGCCTATCAAGTTGTGCCTCGGCCAACATCTGCTTCTTTAATGCATTTGCCGCTTCCAGGCGTTCCTGAAAAGCTTCCTCATTCAATAATAGAGTAATACAAAGCTGTAAATCAATTAATATCATAAAAAATTATATTGTAAGGGTACCTCTAAAGTACTACGAATAGCATTTCCTTCATTTACTACCCCAATCAAGGCAACAAGGGCATCTAGACGCTCTTCAATGCTCAGACTTGCATACTCTCCTAGAACGAGTCCTTGAACCCATGATTCTCCATAGCTGCATTCATCAATCAGTAAGTCTTGATCAGGATAAGTAGTCTGGGAATGAATCCCAATAACATCCACAATCTGATCACTAGAGGTTCCACAACTTTTAATGTCCCTAAAACCTAAAGACTGCATCGAAGAAGAATTTATTTTTGAATTTTTAAGGGGATCCTCGATCAACTCACTGCAAGAGTTATCCTTTCCATATCCACAGAAATTTTCTACTTCAAATCTGTCTGTATCCTTAGAGTGAATATTTCCCTTGTTCAGTTTTAATTCAGCGTCTAAATCATCAATATCAGGATCATCCAAAATATCACTTTCAGATTCTTGATCTCTTTCAGCATCCTCTTTCTCAGCATCATCTGCTCCTATTCCATCAACATATTTATTCTGGAATAGCTGAATCTTTTCTCTGGCAGAAGAAAGTATCGCCTCAGTGTCAGCAGGGTCCTTCCGATAAGGAGAGCGTAGACAATATGTTGAAGGAGCTGTTCTCTCAAAAAGCTTTGTATCCCTTGATAAAGCAGCAGAAATAGATGCTTCTGGTGTCTTGCTCGTAGTTAGATCTCGAAGACCAGATTTCTTCATAAAAAGAATAATGCTTGTCAGCATCAAAACAGGACACAATTACATCGTAAATAAGCAATCAAGACTCACCTGAATCTTATCTGCAACTTCCAATATTGTCAATCCCTTGCATCCCTCCAGTGAAAGAACATGAAATGCTGCAAATTTAACTGTTCCGGGGGTCAAACGATGCCTGGATCTTCGGGGATTTGACAAACCCCTTTCTTGCATAATGGCAACAGCTTTCTCGGCTGCAACTCCATTTCGTAAATTGGAAATGATATCTGTACCATCATTGCCCTGCACATACAAGTAAATTAGAAGAAATGCTTCACAATTATCAAGTGTATAAACCTAAAAACAGCTACTAAAGGAGACTTGTGATGTAACAGCATGTTTGACGAAGCTTAAATGTAAGTCTAAAGTTTCCTTTTTAGTATGTTTGAATATATTAATTTTGTCCCCGCATGTAAAAAATTCTTATTTTGACAATAAGATAGGAGTAACTTTCAAAATGAGCAAATTATTTTCAACTTTAATCAACAGAAAAATTTATTTATTTTGAAACATACCTTTTTCTTTTTGAACAGTATTTGGATACAAAGTTATTTACGTATAAGTAAACTTTAAAGTATTTTTTAAGCTTATCCAAACATATTTATCTTATAGTGCTCCATCTCTCTGAAACTGGAAAATCTCTGAGATTGGACTTTTTTCGAGCAGTTTTCATAATATTTGGTTATTAGTTTCAGTAAATAAACCAAGCAAAATAAAGCCATGCACTGAAAATACTACAATTTAATAATTTGTAGTCTCCAAAATAATGTCAGGCCAAATTTATCATAAAATTGCTCCAAAATCCAATTTACCGTCTAAAAGTAAAGAGAACATTTGGCTAGAGGAGGGGGATTAGCTTATCATGTGGAATCTCTTCATTTAACTAGTAATATTATTGTAAGACACACGAATAAAGCAAAACACATGGCATTTTACCAGAAGTCCATATCCATGACAAGACTGAGGGATAACTATTTCTCAGCACTGCCATAGTTCAGTAAACTTATAAATTGGTATACTTGTATTTTGTGGGAGAGAAGAAAATACATCAATAAAACTAACCAAGGTAACAAGCAACAAAATTCTGAAAACAGGATTTCCCAAATCAAGATTGCAAGCAAAAAACGAAAATGCACGTGTCTCTTCAGTTACCAGGATTTGAAAATGAAGTATTGTAGATAAGAAATGTAGTAACGAGTCAAGAACACTTAAATCCCGCTTCTCAACAAATTAAAATTAGTGTTGTCAACTTGTTGGTGTTTAACATTGATACAATGCAGCAAAAATAATGCACACATCAAATAGCAAACTGAAACAAGTCTTGCCTCAATTTCATCATGATGATAAGCTGGTTGCATGCTTCTCTTCTTCAATTTTGGTCCAAAACCAGCAGCTAGAGCAAATTGCCTTAACACTTCAGGCCATGTTAATGGAGTCAGGTGCCGCTGCCAGCTACATATGTCGAAACCCCAAGCATATGCCTGTTACAACATATGAGATCATGTATTTCACTTAATTGTATTACACCATAAAGCAACACGAAACAAAGCATACCCCTTCAACAATCTGTGGATGTCCACCCCCAGGATTAACAACGGAATTCTGATTTGCACCCAGTGCATTGGCTGGCGTTCTTGCAACATCTTCAATATCCTTTATTATGCATCTAAGAATTGCTATATGAATCTCTCCTAGCAACCTTGGATCCTGAATTGGGGGAACCCATGGGAATTATATGAAAGCAAGAAATATGAAAAGATGTGAAGTGCTAAAATTAGTAAAAGGACCCCAAAAACTTACATAATCATGAAAAGCTTGAGCAAACTCATCCAGAGTAAAAGGCCATAGTCCAAGCACATCCGCAAATGTAATCAAGAATCTCCAAACCTATATGAGATAGCACCTCAGAACCACCCGATATTGCAGATAAATCAGAGGTTTGAAGTCCCATACAAGAAATAACACCGCAAAACACACCAAAGGGCAAGATATGTACATGAATACTACAGATGCATGCCAAACAAAACTCAAGAGACATCATAAATACTTTAAATATGAGAACTCTGAATATTAAAATATCTACTTCTAAAGTAAACCTTTTATATGAGAACGAATGGGGATACCATTAACAGACAACTTTTGAAGAGCTAAATTTGGGCAAAGGGATATATCATTATGCTCAAAACAACAAACTTAAAAGATATTAAAAGTCAAAAGTTGCATAGAACTTTTATGAAGTTACAGTATAAATCTCACTGTACATATCATAAAAAAATGGAGATATTAAAAACACTAGTCTATAGTGTCATAATCCCACTTTATAGATTTTCTTCATTACTTATTTTTTTCAACTATGCTAACAAACTCCTATCTCCATTTAATGTCCGAAGGAGGACAAATGTGAAACTATGCATGTAACTCAATTATTTGAACGCAAGTTTAAAATGCCTTTTCATTTTATCCAAAGTGGAACCATTAACATAAAGCAAAGTAAAGAAAGACCACATCCTCAATCTACATGCTCATATCAAAGGGAGTGCTACTGGGACAGTATGCATGTAAAATTCAAGTCAGATGTATTATCAATTCATCAAAAAAATGTAAGACCCAACTCCATCACACTCCCATGCACTTTTCAACCTGATAATGGCCATGGACAGCAAATTTTGAATAAAATAGTGAACTCCAAAATTTCATGCCATAAATAGAGGATCCATGTGTTAATGTCAATTTTAATAATAACACTAGTAGTAGCAGGCTATTAGAAGTAGCACTGTAGCGTTAGCAGTAATAGCTTGCAGTGATCATGACAATAAAGACCTATCATCCAGGGGAGGGACAAGTTATCTCACCATTAGAAGATTGCCTACACTCTCCTCAGAATCAGCCCAGGGTTGGACTCCAAATGGCTTTTTCAACAGCACAGATTTGGGTGGGAAGTCAGGGAGCTTATCTGAAGCATACAGGCATACGAGGGAGTTACAAAATTGAACACCCAACAGTAGCTAGAAAGTAAGTCCAGGAACATACAAAAGTACATAACAGAAATTAAGTTCAACTTCATATAATAAATGGTCATAAAAGGTAGCTTAACCACCTTTCAGCATGTCAAGGTTCTGCAAAGTTTCATTGTCAAGAGCCAAAACTGAGGACAAACCCCTATTTGAGGCAGCAAACTCCATGAGTTCCAATTGTTCATCCTCAACCAATTCCGTTGATTCCTTAGCAATTCTGCGAGCAGCAGCCCTATCATTAGCAGCTCTTAGTCTTGCAGCTTCCTTCTCCCTGCGCATTTCTTCTTTAAGTCTCTTCTTCTCTGCCTGAGAGAAGAACGAGCAAAAACAACGGAAAACTGCTTCTTTAGAATCTCTATTGTTAAAATTAAAAATATATAATTATGTATAATAAGCATTAGAGCTAACTTTGATATATTCCTTTTGTAGGAATTTCTCCCTTCGTTCCATTTCACGCCTTTGCTCCCGCTGGTACCTCTCCTCTTCACGCTGCTTTTCACGCAACAGTCTTTCTTCTTCCTTCCGCCGTTCACGATCCTGCCTTTCCATATCTTTCCTCATTTGTTCTTCTCTCTGAAGATTAAGGATTTGATAAAATAAAGTGATCAGAGAAAGGATAGTAAACAAATGAGTTTAAGACTGATTGACTCTCTTGAGGGAAAGGAAGGACGTGCAAATACCTTGCGCCTTAATATATCTTGCTTCTCAAGCTCTTTTCGGATTCTTTTCTCATGAGCTTCAACTTCCCTGGCTATTCTAGCCTCTTCACTCTGCAAATGGAAAATAAGGTTTCGGGAACTCTTATCCTCATATAAAGCCCTTACATGATAAATTTGTGCAGCAATATATCAAACCCATTTAGAAATCTAAACTCCTACCCCTATACTAAGCATTTGTTTTCTTGAGAGAGCAAAAACGTGATCAAATTGCATGACTAGTAAGACTGATAATAAGAAATATTAGAGGGGGGGCTTACATGTTCAACCACTCAACACTAGTTTTTTTAATAGAAAATTTGAAAGGATTTCAAAAAAAAAAAAAAAACATAAAATTAAAGGAAAAAACCTTGCATTTCTTCTCCAGCCGTTCTTCATGTACGGCATGCCTGTCTGGTGTTATAATCTGATTACCTGGCCCAGTTGCAGGGCGAACAACATAATTGGCATTGATGTTAACATTCGCCAACGGGGTTATTCGCGGAGCAATGTCAACTTCTCCAGAAGCTGGGGATAGGTGATTGCCTTGCCTTCCTTGATGAGGCAAAAGACTTAAAATTGGAGTCTGAGCTTGAAGATTATGTCCAGAGGGTACTTGCTCATTCCCTTGCTTAAAAGATCTCCCACTAGATGATGGAAATCGAGCACTTTGAACATCAGCTGGTGAACCATAATAATGAGATGGTAAAGCTCTTTCATATGAATCGCTTCTCAAAGATGGATTCTCTGGAAGAAACTGGAATTCATGGACAGCCTGCGAAGCTCCCTGAGATCCAATTTGTCAAAACATACAAATTCTCAAGTCTAATCTATCAACATCAACAAGATACGTGTAAAGAAAATATCTTGTGAAGAATAAGACATATATGACCTCAACTTCATACATTCAAAATGATTATGTTGACATAAGAATATGGAAATACTATCAACTTTTTCCTTTTCAATCTCTGTTGGGGGCTGGTCGAGTTGATCAGTTTTGGTTAGCCGACTGAGGCAGGAAGATAGAGTACATAGCAGAAGCATCATAATAAAGAGAGGAAAAATTGTCCAATAGCCGAAAAAAATATACAGAGCTAGACTTGACGAGGGTGAAATAGCAATTTTTGGGGTGATGAAGTCCCACACCACTCATTGGACACAACAAAAATCTGAAAAGAAAAACGAGCAAGTCCTAAGACTTCCCAACCCAGAAACTCTCTTACTGTTTATTTGTTTATTTTATGTGGAGGTCAGGGGTTGGCGGGCATTGGATTGAAAAGCCAAGATTTTGCCGATTTGTATTTTCTTTAATGCAACTAAATCACCATCATTCAGCCTTGATTAGAGATCAAATTTTGAAGTCTGTTTTATTGACCATTTTGCTGCCATTAGCACAAACCATTAACAAAACAAGGGAAGCATTTTGAGACCATAAAAATTTTGCAATTTAGATATAATAGGTTCCCAGCTTCATATGTAGGCATGATGTTTTGAACTTAGTCAAGAAGACTTTTATACTTCAACATGCTTCAGGCAAAAACAACTTAGTTGCCAACATAAACTAGTAGAATTAATCCAGTTAAAAAATGATAAATATATGATTATTGAGAAAGGAAGATGGCGATTGAAAGTTCGCCTTTATCCATGCATATTTTAAAATGCTTAGAATAGTTTGAAAAAGAAAGGGCATTCCAACCTTGGTTATTTTAGGGTCTGGTCTCTCATATAATTGAGCCTCATGTGACCGTCCAGCATGTTTCTGTTGCACTGGTGTAACTGTTTGATGTCAAAATCATTAAGCTCATGTAGTAAAGGAAAATCGAAAACAAAATATAGAATGCTAATGTTAAACCAAAAAAGTTGATAGCTAACATCTACCCTTCTAAACTGAAATTCTAGTATGCATTACCCAGGACTAAGAAGCACGGACACGCGACATGACATGAACATGCCTACACACGATTTTTCAAAAAAAAGTAGGACAAGGGAACATCAAGGAAGCATAGATTTAAATTTTACTTATAGATCTCCATTTTTATACTTTTTAATAAAGAATTTTTTTTTTTTAAGTTTTGAGTGAAAAATTTAAATAGGATAAGTACCAATTTGTTAGATTAAGCCTCCATTTGGCAAAGTTTATAAATCATTTATAAATAGTCAGATTTCATTTTCAACCACACATTCTAATAGAATCTACAAGTTCTATCCACTTATCCACCACTAATTTCTATCTGTTTCTAAAGTAAACCATTTAAAAATACTTCCCGGACAGAGGCTAAAATAACTTCTAAGTTAAATGATATAGTAATAATGCTAGAAAAAGAAAAAGGCAAATGGCAGATGTAAAAAGAATTCGACATTAAGTTTGTAGAACTTTTCTCACATTATTTTGACTATTTTAGACAAATGTTTCAATGATAAAAAAACTTCTCTAATTCTATATTCTAATTTACAAAATGGGGCTTTCCTCATCCTTGATGTGTAGAGAACATGTTTCTCACGTGTTGGAACAAAGAAGAATAGAACAATATGGAAGACGTCACAAGGAATGTCACATACTTACCCATTGAGTGTACAGAAAATATCCATCCAAGTGTAAAAATTATTAAAAAAAAAAAATAGGAAGTGTGTCGGACACGTCTTAGTGCGTCCAGGAGTGCAAGTGAACAATACGACATGTCACACATAGACATGACGTCCTAGTGGAAGTGTCCATGCTTCATAGCTCCAAACATTCCTCAGGGAGCACTTCCATTTTGCAAAATAACTTTACCAGCCACCAGGGACCCACTCCATTCAACCACTTCATATCACTTAAAATAGCGAACAATAGACCCTGACGGGTTGCTCAATTGGTCGGGCCTTGGATTTGATCCCCAATGGTCACCAGTTCAAATCCTTTAGGGCTATTGGGTGAGTACCCGACTATAAAATTCAAGGCCCCATGGGATTAGTCAAGGTGCGCGCAAGTTGGCCCTGACATCCACAGTTATCAAAAAAAAAAAAAAAAATGGCGGACAATGATAAGAAATATTTGCTGATTGCTGAATGAGTACTGATTGATTACTCCAGAGAAACTGTCTTTAGGCTGATCACAATGTAATCCCACCTTATTTACTTTACTTCAAAGTAAAACGAAATCAAAAAATAATATGCCTACATATGAGGAATGTAGTATTATTTCATAAGTTATGTGAAATCAGTCTTGCTCATGGAAGCATCATCTTTGGTATTCTCAGCATTCCTGACATCATACAACATATTATGCTGTGACCCCCAATACAAACAGATGGCAGAATTTGAGCACTGATAATGCCTGAACTGAGAATAAATACATCCCACCATCATTTGTCCACAGGGATTCTCTGCATAACTGGACTCCTCACATTACTTTCTTTCAATCGTGCAGGTAACATCTTGTAGTAGTCTCCACAAGACTGACAACTGTGAAACTGACTAAACACCAGTAAAAAAAGTCCTACATTCACCATTCTAGATACTTAGAGGCAAAACAATAAAATGGGTTCTTTGGATGAGCATAAGTTCAAATTGGACTTCGTTTCATGGTTGCTAAACCTTTCAAGTGGCGAAACTCGTCACCAAACCTTTCAAGTTCTTGCAAAAGGATTCCATTAAGACTGAAAAAAAAAAAAGATTGCATCCCTCAGGATCAAATAGTATGCGCTAGAATCCTAATAATTATTTATTGGGAGCCAAAAAGAGACCCTACCAGTCCATGCCTAGTGCTCATTCTTTATCCTGCTTTCTCTGTCTCCAAAAGAAACAAAAATTCTATTTAATTTATAAATAAAGACAAGTTTGATTTCTTCCTCCTAATAGGGGGAAAACATTCCTGCACTCATCAAACTAATAGCTTTGAGTTTCATCAAGATTCCATCCAAATAATAGTAATAATTTTCTTGATCCTATATGGTTCTTTGGTATATACAGCATTGAATAGCACCCAAAAGGGCAAGCAAACTCCTTTTCAAGGTTTTTATAAATTGCAATCGAGATGCAAAACTTACCCAGGGAATTTTCTGGGAGTTACCACTTTCAATACAATGCCGCACCAACACAAAGCCAAAAGGAGACTTCCATCAAACCCCATGAACATCTGAAGACTCGGTCAAAGAACTATGGTACCATATCATGATAACTATTTGGAGTAGATACTAGTAACAGCTGAAATGAAGTATTTTGTCAACCATCAAATATTCAGGTTTCCACAGGAAGACCACATGTTTCAATACAACAACTAGGGCACAAGTAAAAAAGAGAAAGATATCATAAAAAAACTGAATAAATCTTATATCCGCTAGACTTTAAATTTTCAAGAAATATCCACTACTACTAAATCCCATGTCAAATAAATTCTTTTAGCATCCAAAACGGATTAATCCTCCGCATGACATTCTCTTCGAGTCCTCCTTCCTCGTAGAAAATTTAACCTCAATATCTAAAATAATCACTCTTCAGGGCAAGACTATCCTCCACAGTGACTCCACTATCATCCTTATTAACCACTTCAGAAAAGGGAAATTACAAATATTCCATCCTAGTTCTAAACAAAAACCATTAAGATTTCGAACTTATGAGTTAACCCCTTCTTAGTCTCATCTACTAAAACTATATCATCTGCAAATATCATGCACCAAGGAATCTCATCTGAGACATGGCTTATAAGCTTGTGTACAATTAATGTAAAAATAAGGATTACTGTAGTTATAAGGGACCTAGTTGCATTGAATCTTTTAATAGATGTAGCAAAGAACTAAACGGAATGATGAAAAAAAAAATTATGTAGCAAATCCTTTTTACTAGATATAAGGTTTAGTTTGTCGTTGTAGTGTTTACAACTGTAATGTATTCATATCATAAACAATTTAAAAGTGAAGGCCACAACGATCCATAAAAACATCAGTTAAATTGCCAATTCCAGCATCATCACTACCGGATCATCAGGTATCCAAACAAATTAGTTCCTCAAAAAACCTTTTCTACTACACCAGCCAAACAACCAGACGTAAACTGACAATTCTTTACAAACACCATCTCCCATGACCATAGTTGTAATAAGAAGCCTGTCAATGAGACTATCATTTTGTTGTTTCATCATTCATTTGCATCATTTAATAGGAAAGATACCATTAAATGTATTCAATAAAAAACTAGCCTACCCTTCAGTGCTCATAGCATATCACCTAACACAAACATCTCTCACCAAAAACTATCTCATAATTTACTTTGCTCAAATCAGCTTCACTTTTTATTACTTTTCAATTGAACGGTCATTTTCAAAATTGTGTAGAGTGATCAGCATGTGCAGGTACTAACTTATGTGGCTTGACCATTAAGAAACTGGCCAACCATTAATCAAAACACACATTGCTTCACCAACATCACATTATTACTAGTTGTCATATAGTAAATCTATACCACTATTCAGGCAGCACCTAAAAGAATTTTGCATTTACTATTAAGCCTATGTTTGACGCTCATTTTTTTTCCATTCTCATTCTCATTCTTTTTCTTTTTTTTTTTTTCATTTCAACCACACATTCTATCAATAAAATAATATTACACATAAACCCAAAAATTCTCCTTACTTTTTAACCCCACATTCTTCCATCAATCACTATTCAAAAACCAATTTTTCTCCCAAAATGGGTGTCCAACATAGGCTAAATAACAAAAAGTTAAATAGGGTCAAATAATATACCAATTGGTGCACCAAATGCACCCGGAGGCAAGGGATCAAACTCCATTCCAAGAATTGGCCCATCCTCTCTCATTGGCTCCCCCAACTGTGCCTCCACAAATGCTATTGCCCTCTGCTCAGATATTGCCAGAGGTGGCTCATAGAACCTCCTCATCACAGGCATTTCTGCTGTTATCCTTGGCACCGCCGTCCCAACTTTATGAACCACTCTATGTTGCTGTGTTGACCGGGGCATCAAATCCGAATTCCCAAACAGACTCAGACCAGAGCCATGTTCATTTTCCACCTCAGTATTATTAACAGCCATTTCATCTGCACTCCTGCCAGAGGACCCTGCAACTGCAGCTGGCGAGGCCCTCTTCGTTTGCTGCTTCTCTGCGGGGGCTTTTCGGTCCTTTAACCTTCTATGGCAGAACCACATCTGTAGCTGCCGATCAGAGAGACCTAATTTCACTGAAAGCTCTGCTCTCAACTCTTCGGACGGATATGTTTCCACTGAGCATAAAATCAAACACTTATTCTCATTAATTTTAATCCTAAAATATGCTCAAAATACTGAAATGTTGAAAAATCAGAACCTAAATATCACAGGATAAAATCAAACAAAAATGAACAATGAAAAGAGAAATGGATGAAACTAACTAGCATAGGTTTTCTCAAGAAGTTCCAACTGATAAGGAGTCTTCATTTTACGCTTAACCCTTAGTTCTCCATCTGGTGTAGTCTTCTTCTCCGGCTCTAGACTTCCAGCACTTCCTACTCCAACAGAACCGCCGGCACCACTTCCACTACCACCAGCTCCATCAGTCTCCATTTGACTCCAGAAAATTAAAACGCTTACTTCCTCTCCAATATATAAAACCGAATCAAAACAAGTCGGGGCTTATACAGATCCCCAAATTCCAAACAACCTAAACTGAAATAAAACCCACAAAAATACAAATAAAATTACACAATTAAACTCTCTAAAATCTAGGGTTTGCAAATGGGAGTATTGAAAAAAGTGTCTGCATTTAGAAAACACTAGGAAAGAGTTTTCCTTTCTCTCTCTACATAATCTATATGTGCGGCGAGATGTGTAGAATACCCAAAAAAAGCAATTAATACTCCCAATAACAAAAACTTGTACACAAAAAATAGTAGAAGACGAAGAATAAGTATTTGATTGTTTTATTATTTGTGGGTTGTGTAAGGATAAAGAAAAAAGCAGTCGTACATAGAATTGAAAGATAGAAAAAACACAATTACCAACCCACGAACCAACAATAACAAAATGAAAAACAATACACTTTCTCTCTCTAATCCCACACATCATTTCTTTTTCTCTCTCTAAATTCCTTTATTTCTCTACGAATTTTGTTTGTTTTTTTCCTTGAAAATTTTCAGGTTCTGCTTTTATCGACTGTGATGTTGTCAATTGTTTTTTTGATGGGTAAAAAAATTGATCGCGCATATAGAGAGAGAAAGTGGAGAGAGAAAACATAATAAACTATGCGAAATATTAATTTGATTCTAGAGAGAGAAGGCTTTGATTCACAATTGAATTTGTGCGATTGTGTGTTGGGAGTTTTTAACATTTTTTAGGATAAATTTCTCTAGAGGTCCCTGATCTTTTCATTTGTGGTACTTATATCTCAAATCTCTTTACAATGTGCTTGCAAAATTCTCACCTAGCAAAAAATGTCTATTTATATGTATGTTTGAGTCCCATTCTAGCAAAAATTGTATTTTGAAATAATGATTTGATGGAGAAATTGTTAATAAAAAATAAGAAATATTTTTTGATCTGCATATAATATTTTTTATTAAAAAATGTGCGGTGGATAGTAACATAGATAAAAATATATTTTGAAAGTAATAACTATCAAATATGGTCGAATATTTATGCAACACATATGTACTTCTCTGATTGAAAATGTAAAATTATCCAAAAAAAAGTAATATTCACTATAATTTAAACAAAAATTGTTTCGTTCTTTACAGTGTTCTAAAAAGAATAAAACGTGACAGAGCGTGGAAATCAAGTTTTGGCCTTGGCCGTTAAAATGCGTAAAAAAACGTATTTCTTGTTTTAGCCATTGTTTGATACACATTAAAAATTTTATTTTCATTCTTCTACTTATTTTCAACCACACATTTTTCAATAAAATAATATTTTCCATCAGATCAATAACTTTTCCTTCTTTTTCAATCACACATTCTCCATCAATCTACTATTCCAAAATATATTCTTCCAAAAAAATGTGGGTCAAACACACCCTTAATATTATTTTTAATTTTTTAAAACAATTTAAAAATTATGTAATAATTAAAGACAAAAATTAAAAAAGCACAAAAAATTGCGAAACGGGGCGTTTTATTCTCACTTCACACCTAAACACCATTTTTTGGGACACTAATTTTTGGAATAAAAAAATATTTTTAGTAATTTTACTCTTTTTGTCCGATGCCAAATGCGCTTTACCCAGTGTTCTAAAGAATATAAAGTGTAGCGATACTTGGAAGTCAAGTTTCGGCCTATGCGTAAAAAATGTAAAAAAAAATGTTTTCTTATTTTAATATTATTTTAAAATTTTAAATTAATCTAAAAATTATTTAATAATTAAAGAAAAAAGCTACTAGACGCAAAAAAATAATAAAATAAATAAATGATCTAAAAATTAAAAAAAGCACAAGAAGGGAAGTTTTGCGCTCGCTTCGTGTCTAGTCTAAAGGTCGCTTTTTAGAAACTGATTTCACCTGCAAATTTCTTGTCTAAGTAGACATTTCTCGTCACAAGAATATTACAGGCACAATGTTAAAAGATTAGGATATGAATGCTATACTCATGAAAGACTAAGGACCCCTTTAGAAATTTGTCCTTTTCCCTGCTTTCTCTCTCTAGACATTAAAGAACAGTTCTGGTTCTGCAGTTTCTGATTCGGGTCGGGTTGAAGTTTGTAGAAATGTTCGACCATCGGGTACTAAGGAGGTTGAGCTACACGCTCCAATAGTTTTAGGTTAACTTAGGTTCGAGAGTATATGGACGCGCTTGAGCGTGAAGAAGGGCTTTTGTGGGAATGCGCTTTTTGACTGCAAAAGATAAAATTAATTGTGGGTCCATGTGGTAGGAATTCGAGCATGGTCAATTTCCAAGACTATCGTAACTACTCTGGGTCTGTTTGAGAATTATTATTTTATTTTATTGTGTACTACAATATCATTTTTAATCAGACATTGTAATAAAATATTTTACAAAGTGTATTAAAAATAATTTCATACTTTTTAACTACACATTTTCCTAAAAATTACTATTCAATTTTTTTCTACAATAATGATTGTCAAACAGGTTCTTAGTACGTGTGTTTGAGCTACATTATTTTGGAAGAATGTATTTTGAAATAGTAGATTGATGGAGAATATATGGTTGAAAAAGAAGGAAAAGTTATTGATATGATAAAAAATATTATTTTATTGAAAAATGTGTGATTGAAAATGAGTAGAAAAATAAAAAATGAAGATTTTTATGTATATCAAACAGGGGCTTAGCTTTTGTTTAGTCATATTATTTTCAAAATACATTTTTTTTTCTCTTATTTTTAATCATGGGGGTGTTTGACACCCATTTTGGAAGAAAATTTTGATTTGGAATAGTGATTGATGGAAGAATGTATGGTTAAAACGTATGGAGAATTTTTGAATTTATGTGTAATATTATTTTATTAATAAAATGTGGTTGAAATAAAGAATGAAAAAAAAATAAGAAAAAAAATGGATTTCAAACAAGAGTCATATATTTTTCAATAAAATAATATTACCTGTAAATCTAAGTTTTTTTATCTTTTAATTATATATTCTCCATCAAAATACTATTCTGAAATACATTTTAGAGAAAAATGGGGCTTGAGCGTGATCTTCATGTTCGTTTGTAATTAATTAAATATAAGGAAAACTTTTATGATTGGTCTACTTATTTATCATTTTGTAGTGACTTTTGAGCTGTGAATTATGGTAACTTGATCTTATAAACTCAAGAAGTTACTATGCTTTTGGACACTTATATTTCAAACGAGTTATAAGAGTCAAACGAAGAGGGTGTTATTGCATAGTTATAATTTTGTAAGTGCTACGTGACCTTAATTTATTTCAAATTATGTTATTGCGATTGTCAACCTTTGATACACTCGGTTGATGATTAAAATTGACTTGACAATTTCATATCAATTTAAGAGGATTTGAATGAATTGAAAGTGTGTTTTCACTAGAATAATGGTAAAGAACATATAATTTTCATCAAATGGTATGTGGTAGTATATTATAGGGAATAGCTTAGCCCGGTCCCTCTAGTTAGGCCTTGCTTCTTTATATAAGCTCCAAGACATGAGCTTGTCATTCTTTATCTTGTCAAGATACAGAGCTCATCATTAAAATATGTGTTACCTCTCTATTCAAATGAATCTCACTAGTCGTAGAACTCAATAAGGTGGACCATAATTGCACCTAGGTCATAGTGTATGATCTAGGTTATCATTGTCTACAACTTAGGCAATCATTGTTTTCTATTGATTGGTGAACATATCGATACTAATGTCAAGGATGACGCCTTCCTGCCTTTGATTGGTTTTTAATGTCATTGTGGGGCATTCCTTCAATCTATTCATGATGATGCTTCCATATGACAACAAACAAGCCTTTTCATTCGCTTAGGAGTGGGTCCACTCTTTTATTCGAAGCCTCTTAAGGTTGAAAACCTACACACTCAAAGATACATGCATAGATAATGTAATGGGCGATTCGGCTCAGAACCTGCATAATCAATCGTATAGCTATGATCGTGAACAAAACATACATAAGTTGCATGTGACTTAAATCATATGTAGAGTTAATAAGTCTCATACTTGACTATAGGTGCCTTTGTTGTTGCATGAGTGCAACATGATTCTCCTACTCTTTTCTTTCTCCATCCATGAGAATCTATAATGTTGGTAAAGAGAATTTTACTTTCTGTGTTGTAGAAACCAAAGTTCCTAATAAGATCAAGCCAATAAAGATAATTCAAAATTGGTTGTCTAAGCTCGGCAAACATGATGAGGACCAAGGAGCACGGCAAGACGGAGGTGCCGACATGCATCGAGTCGTTGTCTTGTTGAATAAAGAGGCGTGCATCGGCCTTACGAACCTGCATCTCGATTAACGACAACTCGATGAAATTTTCCTGTTCAAATATCCATATGTTGACTAGACTCGATTTGAATTTTGACGGTGTAGAAAATACCACAACAGATACATAATAAAGATAAATTGGAAAAAAAATAAATTGAAGTTTACAAACTTGATATTTTTTACATAAAAAAATCATCGTCTAGGATTAGCATATTTCCAAGGTGTTCGAAGAATAGCCATCTCTTCACAATGACACATTGGAGCAACGTTTAGAGTTAAATTCTACGTCGATTTGATATTAATCTGATACTTATGGGTTGTTCTCTTTGTGTTTCAGTTTTGTGTTTTGATTTTTGAATTCGTTTTGAGTTTTGTATTTGGAGTGACAATTTTGAAATTGTTAAAAATGTATCTTTTTTTGATATTTTGAAAAATTGTTTTGAAAACACCTAAAACGCGTTTTGAAAATTTTAGTTTAATTATAACTGAAAATACTCAAAACGACAAATTTGTCGTTTAAGTTTTCTTGTAAATTTTTAACTTATTTTAAAAAATACGATTTCGAAAATAGGAAAGAGAGCACGTTTTCACTGTTTTGAAAAATCGAAAACAGCTTGAAAACTGTAAAGAGAATAGTCTCTTAATCTTTTCCTCAACTATCTCATTCGTTACGTAAAGTTACAAGAACAAGGTTGGGATTTTAGTCAATTGGTGAATGAATCATGTTTGATGGAAACATTTAAAAATTGATTGATCGAATTGAAACTTAGGTCGAAGTTGGGTGACCTCTAATAAAATATATACAAATTAGTTTGAATCCACAACTAGAAGTTAAACTTCGAACTCTTTGCCACTCTGTTTGCTCGAATGAGCCACATAATTAAGACAAAATCAGTGCCCTTTAAAAGATGTATGTTGCATGTTACAAGACCCCATCTATGTTTTCCTTTCCCCTGTCAGATAAACATTCAACAAAGCCAAGTTTTTGTAATTTAGGGTTCAGAGAGCTTGGCCGGTGAGACTGATTTTATATGAATAAAACTTGACCTTGTGATGAGTTGTTGGTGAAAATAAAGGCACTCTTGTGATAATCTTTTTGATAAAAAATTTAATGAATTTCAATAAAAGTTAATGAAATGTGTGTAATTGAAAATTTGGTAAAAATTGTGAATCTCAAGAAACAATATGTTGACGTTTGACAAGTTGAAAGGATAAAAATTTAATCAAGTTTTATCAAACAAACAGAAAGCTTCTGTTTGATGTGAATTAAAATCAGATTTTTAATAATTTTGATAAAAGTTGATGAAATATGCGATTGAAAAGTTGTGGATTCCATAAAATGTGGTTAAAATTAGTTCTTGACATTGATTTACATTAAAATTTGAATTTGGATTTCTAACAAACATATGCTCAATATATAGCCCTCGTATAATCAATTTTAACCACACATTTCAAGGGTCTCGCGAGTTTTCAACCACACTTTTATCAAATTTTATCAAAATATATTAAAAATTCGATTTGAATCCCTACCTAACATGTTCATATATAGTAGTGTGAGTTGTTGAAGAACGACAGGATATTACAAAGTCACCATAAAAATATTTACGAGTAAATAAGATACTATTTTTCTTTACAATACTAGACACGATTAAGGAAAAAAGATATTGAAATCACAAACGTCTTACTATACATGGAAGCCTAGCTAGCACTATGTCGCAAAGACGCCCTTAGAATATAAATTCGTAAAGCCACTTGCATGCATTGCATATAAATAATAAATATATTTTGATACATAATAACGAGATTATTAACAATGTAAAATAATATTTAACATAAAATACTAGATATTTTTGTACTGAACAACGAATGCAATTTTAACTTTAATTTGTTTTTTTTCCTTCTTTAGTTTAGTTCTTTGCTCTCAACCACATGGTATCAGAGAGGTGAAAACCTCTTCGATGATGAAGGTCTTGTCCCTTTCCTTGTTTGTAAGTGGTCATCCTATTTGGACCCTGTTATTATTGCTAATGACACATCCTACGTCCTCCTTTGCAGTTCATGTCCATGGATGGTCAAGCAATGTAATTACTTTTTTTTTTATTAATAATAATCCAAAAAATTGTGTATAAAATTAGAAGTTGAATTTAGGTGGAGATAATTGGAAAGCTTTTCTTCCATGCAACATGGCTAATCTTGATTCATTTTAGCCCCCGTTTGTCTACCACTAAATTAAAAAATTGGAATGAATTTTTTAAAAATGCGTGGTTAAAAAATAGAAAAAAATTAAAATATGTAGTTGAAAATGAATTTAAGAAAAAAAGAGTTTTGGAATAATGGTAGGCAAACATGGATTTACTAGCTAGCTTGGAAGGCTAACAAAAGAGAAGATTTGCAATTTAGTTTTGATTAAGAAGCAATAAATCCTACCTAAACTAGATTTGGCTTTTCTATCATTGTAGGGTTCCATCTTTTTAAAATTCAACCCTTGTTTGTTATATATTTAAAATCAGATTTTTAGTAGATTTTGATAAAAGTTGTTGAAATGTGTGATCGAAAAGTTGTGATCCCATAAAATATGTGGTTAAAATTAATTGACGATTTTGACTTGATATTTTAATTGGATTTTAAACCAAACCAAATAGAGGCTCAGATTGTGAAGATAACAACTAGAATATAATTGGAACATATAGCAATAATGGAGTTGAAAAGGGCCTCTTCCCTTTGCCCCCACTACACATTCCCTTTTACTAAAAAAAATAAAAATGCCACCATTTGATAGAATATGCATGGATCTTCCCCTTCAATTCTTGGACATACATATAGTTTTTGGTATTCAGCTTTTTAGCTCTCATCCACCACTAAATGCCACCTTTTTCCCATCCTCTCTCTCTCTCTCAACATCATACTCCACTTTATTTTCATCTTTAGTTACCATCCTTGGAGAAAATAATCATGTAAATTAGCAAATTAACTCCACATGACAATCATATCCATCCATTTATTGATGACGGATGACAGATGGATTGTACGCCTACACCAAGAAAATCCCTGGTTTCTCCCTCTGTGATGCTTTCTTGATTCTGCATATGATGGTGCATAGATGGGTACATTTGAAGCTGATTTAATGCAGAGAAATCACTGCCAAGACCAGCAGTTACTGTGTTTTGAACTTGATTTTCAGTGCACTTGAGGCCAAAGTTTCCTAGGAGTGATGGGTCAGCTGTGGTGGCTCCTATTTGGGCAGCTTTCTGCAATAAAGCTGTTGCAGACATGTTTGCTGCTGAGGACTGTTGATGGGATTGTTGTTGAGTGCTAAATAAGGATGGAACACTTCCAGCAAGTTGATGACTTCCCTCACCTTCAACATTAACATTACTCAAAGGAATTGAATTGCAGCTTAACTGATCAGCAGCAGCACTTGAGGAATTAAAATTTTTAGCAAAATCCCAATTCAACTGATAACTACTGGATGGTGCAGGAGGGTTTGACGAGCAGGGATTAACAAGTGGATCAGTACAACTGTATATTGCACCTCCAGAACTGACAGTAATTCCCATTTGATGCATTTCTTGGAGATTTTTGTATAGTGTTTCTTGACTTTGGGGGGGCTGCTGGCTCATATTCCATAATGAAAGGCCTCTTGTAATTGGATCATTGACATTTTGAGGGTTGCTTGAAGTTGGCTTGAAAATGGAAGAGAAATGCTGCCCCATATTAGGCCCTAATGAGAACTGATAATTGATATGCCCTGCATGGTTTTCCATGTGAGATTCTGCTTTAACTCTTTCTGTTTCCTCGGCTAAGACATCACAAAATGCCCTGTGAGTGATGAAGCTATCTCGCCTATTCACAAGAATTAGTTCCATAACAATTCGTCAGTCTAAATTAAACATTGAAGATGTACTCTATTGCAAAATTTCTGGATAGTATTAGAAAAGAAAAGAAATGAAAATAATATCTATAATACTATTTAGTTCTATCTATTACTGTCTAATAAACATATTCTCAACGATCCATCCACCAAGACGTGAGCAAGCATGTATAATCTCTGAAATTCTGAATTATTCAGGGCCTATAACTACGTACATATCATCCTAGCATAACAAGAAGTCTAATAATTATTGATAGAGGCAAAATAGGCCCCTTTTTTGGAACATGGTACTGAAAAATCAACAGATCTCGATTATTATTCACTTTTCAGCCACAGACACAGATTTTCATTGATTACTTTTTTTTTTTCCTAGGCTGTTCACAAAATCCTTCTTCTTAATAGTATGCCAATGTAAACATATTAATAGTGAGTGTGATGAAATACCTTGAAAATATAGCCCCGCAGTCACATTTGTATTCCCTGGTACCACAAGTCTTGGAGTGCGCTTTCCAATCTGACTGCACAGCATATCGTTTAGAGCATTTCTCACACTTCCACTTTTTCTCCCCATGCTTTCGACAAAAGTGCTTTTTTATGCCGGTTAGGTCTCCGAGGGCCCTCGACGGATGGTGGTGGACGCAGCCCTTTTCTGGGCAGACGTAAACTCGTTTTCGCACTTCTTTGCTACTTCTTTGCTTCAGTTTCCATGGCAGGTTGTGCCCTCTTCTGTGGAGTTGCAAATTTTGATCCCTCTGAAAACCCTTTCCACATATTTCGCATAAGAACCTGTTTGTCGCCATTAGTGTCTTTGGGGACAAGGCTATCACTTCAGCTTCAGGATCTATACAATAACAGATTTATTATAATATCTTCAGTAGAATAACACTAAATAGCTAAGAAAAGATATTGAAAACACTCATGCTAGAAAATCTATGAATATATAAAGATGTAAGCTTAATTACCTGGGGTGCCTGGAAGGCTTCTCTTCTTCTTTACTGCAGGTTGAGGATTGGATCCACTGACTGGATTTTTAGTGGAACCAATTGAAATTAGCTCATCTGTCATCTTCTCCACAATTCTCTATATGTCTTCCCTTTAGGATTCAAATCCAATCTAAAAGATAAATTCAATAAATTTACTTTCAAGCAAAAATGTGGAAAAAAAAAAAAAAAAAAAACAAGCTAGAGGTACTTTTAGCTCTGATACCAACCTTAACAACACTAGCTAACAGATGTAGAGTTAGATCTCTCTCTCAGGGAGTATTGGTGATGGAAGTAAGAAAACCTCGATAGAGAATGAATGGCTAATCAAAGTTTCCAATCTTAAGTAATACAAAGGAGAAATGTTCACTCTCTTATATTGCAGATATTTTATTGCTTTCTGTGGGAATATACAGAATATGTATTTTTTTTTCTCGAAAAGAATATTGGGTTTTTTCACGGAAGGTGGTGAAAAATGAAAGTTGTAGAGAAGAACGGGAGGGGAGAGGGGGTAGAGGGAATTTGGCAAAGGTGAATGATGACGCATATGATTGAGGGCTGGAGAAAGTTGGACTCAATGCCTTTTGATTGGAATGATAATCCCATAATTGTTTTGCTTTCTAAATTTTATATTATTTGTGTATAACACTTGCCTCATCCCATTATTCAAAAAATCATTTTTCCTTTCATCTTTAATCATATTTTCATAACAAATTATTTTGCACGTAAATTCAAAAAAATTCAACATTTGACAACTATTATTTGAAAAATTAATGTTTCGACTAATAATTTTAAAAGAACGTGTAGTTGAAGATTTTTTTTAGATTTACATGTAAAATATTTTATTTTATGAATGAGTGTGAAAAAAAGAAAATTCAAATAATAATTGTGAAACAAGTGTTTAACCATACATTTTCAAATATTCACTATTGCAAAACTCGTTTTCAACATAAAATAGGGCTCAAGCATTCAATCACCGAACATAAATATATACGGTGGACGTGACTGATTGGTTTAATTAATTTCAAGAAACCCTACATTTCAATTATTTATGTCTAGTTTATCTTAATGGGTTATTGGCATGTTTGATATGATACTACAGTATTTTCAATTTTCTTCATTACATTATTTCTCATTATTTTAAATTTATACATGCACTTATGTTTATATGATAATGTATATAATCATATTAGTCTAAGATAACTAATTTGAATATGGAAAATTGTGCACTTTATGATGCCGTGTTAAAGACATAACCCTTGTTTGAGCCCAAAGTTTTTCATCAAAATGAATTTATAAACAGTGATTTAACACCATTTCAACTATACATTTTTAATAAAATAATATTACATGCAAACTCATTTTTTTTTTAATTTTTTGACCACAAATTTTCCATCATAACGCTATTGCAAAATGCATTTTTTGGAAAAAAAAAGAAAATGGGGGCTAAAACAAGCACATAATATAAAAAAGTAGTTTCTCAATTTGTACCGTTTAAGTTATTAGATGAGACAGTTGGCTTAAACTATGCATGTATTAAATTATTATACCGTTCTCTAGACAGTAGAACATAACATAAATTACATTCAACAAAGAATTAAAAACTCAGGAACTCTAATTCAATGGAGTCTATATCTCTCTTTGTTCGATCTACAAAACTGTAAATTCGAGCGATGGTTTCGGCAAGTTGATTGCTTTTGTGCTGATTAGGATTTCAGAAGAAGTAGCAGCAGCAGGAGTAGTGATATCTCTGTTGGTGACTATTTGTTACTATATTATATGACCAATTAAATTTATTTAGAAAGAATTATAGAACATTTGGCCTACAAAATCCTTATTTTAATTAAAAACATTTCTGTCCTGACGAGTGAGTTTTATTCCATTTTTATTTTGATCATGAGCTAGATCTTATGAGTGGTAAACGTTTTTAATGCGTTTATTAGTATTGTTTCGTAAGAGTGGTGAGATAATGCAAATCATGGGGAAAAAAGAGAGGAGAAAACAAGACTATTGACATGAATCGAGGAGAAAAGAGAAACGAGGGGGGCAAAATAGTCAAATTTCGACATCAAGGGAATGAAGAGGTGGCTCGACGCCACACAAAGTGCCACGAATGTATAAAGCCAGAGGTGTGACTCTGAGGCGCTACATAAACTAGGAGCAATAGAAGTATGGCATCGCGACACCACACATCAGGCCACTTCATATACTTACACAGCGCCGCCCAATAATTTCTAGGGCACGTTTTTTTTTTTTTTTTTTTTCCATATTGAGCCTGTAAAAATCCTACAACAGCAAAAAACGTGGATGCAGTTAAAAATACAAAGAGGAGGCAATTGAAGGGGGCTCCACACATTGAGAAATAACGATCACAACTGGAGATTAAAGAGTGCAAAATAAAGGAGAAAAACATCAAGAAACCTAAGGTTTGAAGTATTGATGGAAGAGAAAAAAGATCTTGGTGCAAAATTAATCTATTTTTCTACATCGTTATTCAAAATCCGATGATGTATTCAATAATAATTTCTTGTTTTTCTTTTTGCATTATGAGTACCTAAATTTGATATTAGGGCAAACATTGTAATCTACCTGAGACCCTTTATTTCTTTTATTCAAGATTCTTGTCATTTTATCGTATATATGTTGATTTACTATAAGTTTAATGCGTTAAATTACTTGATTACTAATTTAATGATTTTGTGAATTTATTACGAATCGAAAAGTGAGTTTGAGATTTAGACAACATAGTAAAATTCGATAAATTAGTATAATGTGTAGCTACTTACACTAGTTATTGCGGTCGTTATATGAATTTGTAAAACTAATATTTCATTTAACTAATGTTGATTTGCATAGAGATATGTGATTGAATTAGTTAAATATGCTCAATGAGAATTTGAGAGGAGTAAATTGAATATAATAGAAGAATTCGATCGAACACTACAATAGATTTTTGAATCTTGAATTAAAACTTAAAGACGATCAATAGATGAAATTGTTTTGTCCTAATATCATTTCATTATTTGAATTCTAAATCGATCTTTGTGTGCATGTACTTATTTTCAATTAATTAGATTAGAAATCACAACAAACCACGACTCTTTGTTTGTTTTCGTGATATACTAATTAAACACAGTAAATTTTCTCGTGATAACGATAATCCAAACTCAAATATATATTATATTACTTGTTACGATATCATATACTTGCAATATAAAAAATGCAACACTTCCCATAAATTAAAATTATAATATTTGAACTTTCAACAACTTAACTCATCTTTGACTAATTTGGAACTTATTCGAACTCATCTTAAGAAATCAAACAAGTTGAATAGCTTGAACACATTTTTTATTAACATGATGTAATTATTAAACTATTAAGGATCAAATATAATTGTCTTAAAATCAAAACAAGACATCGTACATGTGAAGTAGCAAACGGAAAGAATTTTTTTTTTTTTTTGGTTCATTAATTTTCACAAAGAATGCAGAAGCCATGCACACTTTCAAAAACAAAACGACGAGAAAATGTGAGTAAAAAAGGGAGTAATTTGTCCTTACGGCAGTGTGTGGCCCTGGTCCCACTTTACCATCCAAGAATTTTTTTACAATATAATAATAATAATGATAAATAAAATAAAAAGTAAAAAAAAAAAAAAAATCTACTCCACTTGACCATTTATCTGCTCACCCAACTAAAATAGGGAACATTTTTGTGCAAGGAGGCAAAGAAAGAAAAAAGGATTGGTCAATGGATATAAAATTTGATTGTTAAATTATTACTTTTTTCTTGACTGTAACTCTTTTTTACTGTCTAAGCAACAGAGTTACTTATTTCTATCTTGATTAATAATTTTTCTTTTAATTTTATAATTCACTTATGAGATATTTATAAGTACAACCTTTTAAGCATATAACATGCACTTAGTTAATTTATATAACTTATAAGCACTTTCTTTGAGAGTGACAAATTTAATTATTGATTATGAAAATTTTATCTATAAGTCCTCTGTGTATATCAAATTCGTTTTTCTTCACACGTATGCAATTTTCCTGATGAATATTGTACTATTACGACATTAAACCACCTCATCTACTTTAAATTGTTAGATATGTAGCCATTGAAATTTAACGTGTTTGCTTTAGCTAAAAAAATATTGATAAAATTATAAATCAAAGTCAACAATTAAAATTTAATTACACATTTCACGAGCTCCATAATTTTTATCAACTTTTCAAATACATATTTTAACAATTCTTATTAAAATCAATTAAAAATTTAATTTTTAGCAAAACCAGATGAGAACTTACTAAAGTTTTGGGAAGCTGTGAGAGAAAAGCCGAGAATTCGAATATCTAATTTCAAGTTTCTGAGTTTCAATTACCAATATTTTGATGTAAAAATTACTCTTCGTTTTTCCGAAAAAAGGAATATTAATGTCAACAAAAAGTTACAAGAGAAAGAACTTAGCAATTTCTTTCTCCTCGAGCATATTTTGATAATTGAGTACCATATCGAAACGTATACCACTCTAGGCATCTCTTTAATTTTTCATATTTTTTTGGGAAGAGCATTAAGTAAGTACAAATAGATAAAACAAACAAGAAAAAGAAATCAAACTCTAATGTCAAAAGGCAACCCCTAATATATGTTGGAAAAATCGAAGAGGAAAAGAAGGAGATGAAAACAAGAAATGAAGAATAAGGCTTGAACACGTATGTGATACGTTGTCCTAAAAATGATATTTGCTTTTAATATGCTTATAAGACTTCTCACAAATAGTTTAGTGGATTTACGAGACTTCAAGGAAGAAGCATAAAAACACAATTAATTCTTCTTTGTTGAACTTGTTGAAAACTTTAAGAAGTTTGAATATTTGATGAATGAATTGGAATATCTCAAGTAATGATTTACTTGTTGTTTCTTATCTTTGAAAATGAAAATCTAACATCCATTTATAGTATTTTCATCCATATATGGAAACTTTTTATGAATCAACACTAGATTTCAAATGAAAAAACAATCCATTGGCTATAAAATTGAGCCATGTGTACACGTGGTTATATTCTTGCGTACGCATAGTAAAAGCAAAATTGTTTTAGTTTCCTACAAACAATTCCTTGTGTATGCATGGCCTATGTGTACGCATGGACATAATTTCCTACATTCCAATTTATTTTTAGTTTATCAACTTGGGCCAAATAAATATCTTTTCATGCCCATAAACTAATATAAAAACATTGTTTTGAACAAATTTACAACAATTTCTCACTTGTTCAAAATAATGTCAATCACAATTCAAACTTAGGAATACTTGTGCATAAGGATTATACATCTTTCGATTTGAATTTAACTATAGTAAAAATCTCAAAATATTATCAAAATTTCAAGTAGCACGATAGCTTTGAACCAGTCATTCCTTGAAATCACATACGCTAGTGTTATGTTTTCACAAGTTTCTCAAACTCATTTAGTGTTATTATGGTCTTACACGTATCCTATTCGTTGAACTTTTAAGAGAGAAATTATAACTCTATATTGAGGAGGCACCACCTCGAAATTCATATAGGTGAAGTTCTTTCAGTGTCCTTATTACTTTTAGAGACATTTGTACTTCGTACTAAACCTCGTTAAGAGTTATCCCTCCAATCATAACAACAATCACTATTTATCAAGGATATGGATTTATAATAGGTTAATAGTGCTTAAATTTATCTACTTATCGAATGACTTGTTATTACCCTTTGAACCTAGATAATTGTTTAGTATAATAGGTAATGTTGCCATCATTGGTGAACTTTTAATCAAGGAGTTTCAACCAAATCCTTCTCGACGTTAATCTTACTAACTCTCCTGTAAGAGATTTAGTCAATAGATCAGCTAAGTTCTCACTTGTGAGATAAATTACTCTACGTTTGATTAATTTTCTTACATACTCATGTCTTAGACAAGTTTAAATAGGAAGAATCAATTGTGCCTTTATGTTTCTTCTTTGAAGGCTTGTCAATCCTCTAAATTATTTGCTGGAAATCCTAAAAGCATAATAGATGAAGCAAATATCGTTTTTAGGACAACATATCATATACATGTTCAAGCCCATTTTCCATTTCATCTTATTCAAGTTTCATCTCCTTCTCCTCTTTAATATTTCCAAGATCTACTTTATGAGACACCTTTAGGATCGAAGAATACATCTTCAATATCTATCATGTGTAATAGTCAAGTCACATGAACAAAAACAAACAATGAAGTATATAATAGAAGGTCTAAACATATAAGTTTAAAACATGACTACATAAGGAAATTAATCAAGAGTGGAATGATTTCCCTAAATTATGTTAAGTCAATAGAGAACTTAGTGAACCCTTTAACTAAACTTTCTAAATAGAGATTTAATAATATCTATTTCGAGCAGGATAAAGTTGAAATTCTTAAACTAAAAGATCCACCAATGATGGCAACCGTGTCTGTCATTATTTAACAAGTAATACACTGGTTCAAATGGTAACAACAAGTAATTTGATATGTAGATATGTTTAGCATTATAAAATCCATGATAACCATATCCTAATTATATAATGCTGGTTGTTACTCAAATGAGGGTTGTGCTCTAAGTTCTTAATGAAATTCAGTACTAAGTACAAGTATTTCTAAAGGTAACAAAGATAGTAGAAGAACATACATAGATGAACTTTGAGGTTGTGCCACTTCAATAAAGAGTTAGAATTTCTATCTTGTTGTTGAAAAGGATGATCACAATTCCATATTAGCACTAAGCGAGTTTGAGGAACTTGTGAATACATGACACTTGTGCGTGTTTTCACCAGTAGTATCATAAGAAATAATTGGTTCAAAATAGTGATTATATTTAAGGTACTATCGATCTTTCTTTTAAGGTAAATTGGAATTCTATCATGCTGCCTGTAATTTCGATAATACTTTGTGAGAATTACACTATAGTTAAATTCAAATCCAATATATCAAATTCTTATACATAAGTGTTGCTATTTTGAATATGCTAATCTTGAAGAAGTGATGGATTGTTATAATTATTGTTCAATATTAAATTTGGGCCTAATGAAATGGTTGAAATGTGATAAACTAGACCCAAATGAGATGAATTGGTTTTGGAATCAAAATTGGACAATTTGAGTTTTGCACATGCTTACACATGGCTTGAGCATGCAGAAACAGAAGCAAAAATGTTTCTACCATGCGTACGCATAGATTATACTATGTGTACGCATAGGTCTAAAAACTAGATGTTAGGCTGATTTTTTCTGGTTTGATTTTTGGTGGCTCTTCATGAAAATACTCAACCTTTTATGTTAGTATGACACTATTTTGTGGATGGTGAATTGAAATCTATAAATAGGTAATAGATTTCAATCACAAACACAACAAATCAACAATCAAAATCATATTATAGTGCTTTTAAATACAATTCATTTACATATTCAAACATTCAAAGTATTCTTCAAATTTTCGAAATAAATACAAGTACTTAAGTATTTTTTTCTTCAAAACTTGATCAATCCTACAAACAATATGTGCCAAGAGTCCCTTTAAGAACCAATTAAATCCTAAAGAAGTCAAATATCATTTGAGGACAACGATCTCGCATTTGAGCATTTCTACTATATTTAGCATTTTTTATTCTTTCTTTTTGTTGTTATCTCCATTATCATGAAAGATAATATTCCAACAATATATACCATAAAGATCAATAATCAAAGACTAGAAATATATATGATATTACTTATTGACATACGTAGACATGATTATATTGATAAATCGCGAGTAAGAACAAAATCGCATCTTTTATGTTACACAAGTAAATTCAAATTGAAAGTCTTTTTGAGATACATAGTTATATCCAACTACATTGCATTGCCAGAATACATAGTATATATTTGAAATAGGTTGTCCTTCTAATATACATCCTATTTCATCACATTTGGAGTGTGATAAGGTTCTAAATGATGAACCAGATATTGATGGTTTCAATAAGATTTCGTTCTTGAGCAAAAAATTATTTTTTATTTATTTCGTCTATTACATGATCGGAACAGTTCCGGGTTCTCTATCCAACTTTCTTTTGCGCCGTTCCAAGAATTCGAATAGAGTTTTTTACCAATCTAGTATAAATAAAATAGACTTAAAACTCTCCGTTGATGTGACGTGCTATTTTTCATTCGTTCCCTTTTATGATTAGTCGTGAACTAAGAATTTTTCAAAGTGTAATGTTCGTATTTATATATTAATAAGTAGAACTACTAATTCTTGCATAATTATAGCTTAAAAAAATTATTTAAACTTCTACTGAATTCTAAGAGATCTACTTATTCAAAATAGCCGTGATAATCTTGTAAAAGGGGTGCCTAAATAAGTTGTTTACCAGTGATTACGAAGGAGATTATTCAATGGAGAGACAATTACTGACAAACGCAGTGAATTTTTGGAAATTAAAAAAGTCGTCTACTTGTGGGCTGACTCTTCCTGAAAACCTTTAATCGTAATCTAATGATGTTTTTGAAGTGTGTTTGTTTGTTTAGAATATAATGTTTGGAGTTTAGTTGTTGAACTGTGGTGACCAAAGAATATTCTTTCCTTCTCCAACTCAAAAAGCTTCAACTTTCAAGGTCCAGCTCCTTACACTCGCTGTAAGATTCCTCTCTCTCTCTGGCCACCCTAAAATTTTGGGAGTTTTATATCAACTTCAAATACGGGATCTTATGAATCTTAAACTCCTATTTAATATAGATTGAAATTAGATTTTTATAAAAGTTGATGAAATGCGTGGTTGAAAAATTATAGGTTATGTGAAACGTGTGGTTAAAATTAATTGTTAATTTTGATTTAGAAAATAACTAAATACAATTTTAAAAAATTAAACATAGTCAGAAAAAATGGAAAACAAAATACAAGATACAAACATAAAAAAGAATAATAAATGGATTGGAAAAATTTAAAACCAAATTACATAATACATAAAGAAGCATTAATTTAATTAAATTGTTAATCAATACAATAACATTGAAAACCTTAGTAGCAGTTTTTTGAATGAGCACCCACCATGAGAACATTAGAAAAGTAATGATCGTAAATTTTGAAGAGTAAAAAGTGATATTTTTTTTATTGTTAAGAAAAAGAAAATTGATGATTTAAAAGATAAATGACCAAATTAATTATATATAAATAAAGTAATGACTTGTGATATATTTATGTGATACATAAATGTACGTGATAAGTTTTACATCATTTATATGGTTTTTTTATAGATATGTTTGTATTTTCAATTTTTATTGATTTTTTGCGTTCGCATATGATAATTCTAATTTAAAGAATTTCGTAATTATAATTTTCACTTTTCTTCATTCAGTCAATTAACTTTACATAATTTCGGGACCCCATTAAAACGGAGCCTTAGGCAATCTCCTATGCTGCCTATAGTCAGAGCTGACCCTGACTCTCTCGCGAAAAAAGATGACACCCATTTTTAAAAATTTAAAATGACTTACATAACTCGTTTTTTACTACTCTATTTAAATCATTACTAACGAAATATATCAAACCATAAATTTTTGTTTAGTCCAATCTAGTGTGCAATTTGAATGATAAGACCCCAAAATGATTGTCGAGTATACTGTATATAATTCCAATAGTGTCGAGCAATTCTTCATAAATATATACTGACTATAAATCTGAAAAATTTAAAACAACTAAATCCTAATTAGTAAATATAATGTAAAACGTTATATATATATATACACACACACACACACAAAATGTATAGTTCTTGGTTAGATATATATATTTCTTATCTATTATTCATCTCTCCATGTGTGTGTGTGTGTGTGTGTTCTTGGTTAGAGTGAACTTTTATCAGATTTTGTCAAAGTTAAAAGCATATGCATGGACATTTGAGATAGGATGGTTTAGGGAAAAGTAAATTGTTGTCACCAAGGGTATGTTTGTTTCTTTACTTGTCTTCTACTTGAAAATGAAAGGGAAAAACCTTGTTATTATAATACTATTGTTGTTACAAGACAAAACCCTAGCTAATTGTAAGATCGAATTTTGAACTGTCTTCATACACTTGTACCCAAGAACTTGGAATGGAATATATGTCTTGTAGCATAACGATGTTGTAAAACTTTGGATGAATAGACTATAGTTCTTCATAAATATTTTGGAGGGCGTACAGAAAAATTAGTGGATATTTTGCAGGACCATAACCTTTTAAGTATATAAAACTAAAGCTGAAAAGCTGTTTGGTGATACGGAAATTTTACAAACCAAAAAGAATTATAGATTAGGATCTGGAATCCATTAAAGAAATTCATATGCTTTTGCTCTTTAAAAAGAAGGGAATATCTGCCTTTTCAGAAAACAAACCGGTTGAACACTTAAATCCGGTTGGTTTTAACGACTTATATCTCTCTCTGGTTTCCTTCGGGTTTGACCGGTTTAATTATCAACCGATAGAATAACTCAACTCACCCGAGTTTTTGATCGATACGTAGTTCATTTAAATTTAATAACCATGAAGACAACAAAAATTGTTCTTATGTTTATACCATCATTGTAGGGTCCAGAAAAACAAACTTTATGACAGTATTTTTAATATTTTGAATTATATTTTTTTAGATTTTCTAGCAACATTTCTTCTCAACAATGAAACTAAATCACCTACATAAAAGTATATGTCGACAACAAATTCATGAAATAACATATAATATCACTCACAACGCGACATAGAATGCGTGAGCTTGTCTTCTAGTGTATGATAATGGATTCTATATGTACCCACGTTTGACCAACTTATGTAAACTACGATATTTTTAAGAAAATATTAAATATAGAGAATATAAGCACGTGTTTGAGCTCCAGTTCAAGGTAAAAAAAATAAAAAATGCATTTTTTAATAGTATTTTGTTGGAAATTGTGTAGTTGAAAAATAAGAAGTTTTTTTTTTTCCAATATTATTTTATAGAAAAATGTGTAGTTGAAAATGAGTTTTGAAAAAATGGGGACCAAACATAATGCAATGTAATTTATCTTTAATAGTTTACATTCTTATGTAAGATAGCAAATGAGACATTAGAGTTAGGCAAAACAATTGTGTTAGGTTTTAGTTGATTTTGTGATTGGCAACTTACGTGAACAAAATGACTTAATTTGATAGATTGTAAAAGTTCAAGGAGTAATATTTGTTTAAAAGTTGATTATTAGGTTTAGGGTTTCGAGTTTAGAATAAGGAGGAAAACGACGCAGATTTTCGCTAGACTGTCGCCAACGGTTGGCTCGAGCTACAAAAGTAGAAATATCGTCTCTAGACCGTCGCCCCTTCACTCGAATGTCACTGACCCTTTGCTCGAGTAACAGTTTTATACAGAAAATTTTATTTTCCGGTTTTAAAGGCTTTTTTCTCGGTCCATTGATTTCTTAACCTCTATATATATATATATAACACATACATAACGTATTTTCTCAAGGTTGTTAATTGAGAGAGTTTCATCTGTGAGAGATCTATTCATTCTATCATTCAACATTCATCTTGTGTGAGTGTTTTGGTAAAAAAGCATCAGATTCAGTGTCTAAATAACGAAAATCAAACATCTTACATATATGTCAGAGGTGTTGAAGATTGGGGAAGATGACTGAAGTTCTAGTCTGTGAAGAACAAGTTGTTCTTCGTGATCCACGGAAGATGGACGATTCTACCAAGTTAGGGGCTGCTACAGGATAGCGGAGTTTCAGGAGAGTGTTGGTTATTGCAACTGGAAATGATGCATGGGAACACAGAATTCAGGAGAATTGTCAGAATTGCAGTCAGGAGATCAGATAGTTCGCGTCGTTGTCTAGTAGGTAGACTGTAAGTACAACATCATTTATAGTAGATTGTCTGGCAAAGTGTCCGAAGTTTTTCTCGGTTGGATTTTTCCGTGAACAATTCTTGTGTTTTTCACTGTTTTATTATTTATTGTTTATGATATGCAAACTGCGGTAATTCAACATAGGATAATTTGACTGCATGATTAACCATCTAGATAAGAATTAAAAAGTGACTTATTGCTGTTTAATTTCTTGATTGTTTTTAATTCCACATTAAATACATATTCACCTCCCTCTAGGTATTGTTAGGGTCGAACTGCATAAATTTCAAATTGGATTCTAGTTTTGTATATTTTTGGAGAAATTGAAAAAAAAAAACAAAAATTATGTTCAAGCCCGATTTTGTATGACTACTAACTGGGGTTAAATTTCGAACACAACTATACTTATAGATCGCAAAATTTTGTTTCTTGCTCTTTTGTTGGTGCAAACAATACCTTAAAATATACAAATTTGTAGAATATATATATATATAATATATCTTGCGTAAAGCTTTAAACATTTCTTTGATCACTAAGCCCATGTTTGACAACCACTATTTGGGAAATATAGAGTTTTGAATAGTTGTTTTCATGAGAATAAGTGGTTAAAAAGTAAAGAAAATTTTTATATTTACGTGCAGAATAATTTTATTGTGTGAACGTGTGGTTGAGAATGAGTATTTAAAAAAAAGTTTGAAAATAATGATTCTCAAATTAAAATCAACACAATCATACAATAACATCGAGAAGATTAATGTTTTCTTTGAGCTTTTAAAAGAAAAGTCCCACTCCAACATGCATATTTCACCTTTATAGGGGGAGACAAGAAGATGTGCTTCATTAAATAGATTGCTTGATATATATTTTAAATAACTACGCATTGGATTTAAAGAAAAAATGGTAATGAATTTCTCTTACGTTAAAGGGATGCTTATAAATGAAGTGATTCAATAACAAGTAAAAATGGTAAATAATAAAAATAAGAATTTCTATTTACTTGAAAAAAAATATTGGAGATGTATAGGTAGAAAAATTATCTCCGATAGTGATTTAACATACCATAAAAACAATTTATGTATTGTGTTCAAATCACCACTGTGTATGTGACCATGTACAATTAAGAGAAAAATCAATCTTCCCCACTCATGAATAATCTTGTTGAAGACTATAAAGTATAAAAATAAAGTTATCTTCATTTTAACATGTTAAATTTTGGAAGGTTATTGAATAAAATTACACACAATTAACATATGTTGAATTTGTTGACCCAAAAAAATGAATTCAACAGAATCTCACCACGTCCCCTCCACGTGAACATTCTTTGCACACGTAGCACGCCGTTAGGAAGCAAGGCTGTCGATCAAGAAAAATGTCCGGCGACTGTTTGCACTCCGACGGTCAAATCAACGACCAGACAAAAGATATAAAAAGAGTGCAAGAGACAGGAGAGATGCGATTTGGTTAGGTTTTCAGAACGTACCTTATTATGAATAAAACTTACATATTTATAGAGAAATGCTAATGTAGATGAGCCAAGTGATTAATGGATCAAGCTTAGGCCCATAGGACTTCATTTATGAGGAGCCTCAGTAGGCATTTGAAGAGCCTCTATTAGGCACTTGTGGAGCCTCGGCTAGGCACTTCAGCTAGCCTTTTGGGGAGCCTCTGTTAGGCACTCGTTAGGCATCTCAACTAGGTACTTGAGGAGCCTCGATTAGACACTCGTTAGGCACTTCAACTAGCCATTGTGAAGGCTCGGTTAGGCACCCGTTAGGCACCTCAGTTAGGCACTTGAGGAGCCTCGGCTATGCACTTAAGCTAGCTATTGTGGAGCTTCTGTTAGGCACTCGTTAGGCAACTCGGTTAGGCACTTGAGGAGCCTCGACTAGGCACTTCAGCTAGTCATTGTGGAGCCTCTGTTAGACACTCGTTAGGCACATCGGCTAGGCACTCGAGGAGTCTCGATTTTGTTTGATTTTTTTATATTTTGACCTCATAGAGTCTTGATTCACTATTCATTTTTGTCACATTAATTTTCACACTTGACCTCTTTTGAACTGGGTTGTTAATAGTTTCATTTTTTATAATATAATAATAATTAAATGGATGAAATATTTTCAATACATATTTTCTAAAAAATATCTTTTAATTCATTATTACTCTCAAATCTTTTGAAACTTTACTCTACTCAAGTTGTTTCACTCTTCAATCTCGCTTTTGGTCTCATGCAAGTTCGTACTTTGCTTTTTTCTTTTGTTTCTAAAATCGTTGATTCTTTTAGATTTGGAGAAAACATAATTTGAGGTGATTTCTCTTCCTTGATTCTCTTTTGATTTTGAATTTTTTTAGATATGAATGTTTCTTTCGATTCTTTAGTTGTATTGTTGAATCATCTATTTTTTTCTATTCTTTTGTTCGATGGAACCTAAAATACATAAAGTATGTTCGTTTCATATTCTTTTTGTGTGTGTGTGTGTGTGTGTTTTTTTTCTGTTATACTGTTGAATCTGCAATTTTGTTACCTTTTCTTTTCAATCTTTTCTATTCCAGTTAATATTTATTATTAAGAGCTATCGAAGCATTCGATTCATATTGATTTCTAATAAACTTTTTTCTGTGTTTTTTCTTCCTGGAAGTAAAAAGTCCTCCAGCCTCGATCAATGGTATATTTTTTCTTCGTGTTATGTTTAACAATTTGCTTATGTGAAAATTTATGAAATTCGAATAATATATGTTCAAGAGTCACACCATGAACGATATTCTATTATACTTTTAGCCATTAATAATTAATTAAGATATTTAACTTGAGAATTTTGGTTAGACAATATTTTAACCAATTGGATGTGATATTACTGTTATTGTTAATAATTCAAGGTTTTCAATTGGAATTTTTTATTTGTGATGCGATGTTTCTAAGTAGAAGAAAGGTATGCTGAATATGAGAAAAATATATTTAAAAAAATTGTACGTCAAAAAATCACATTTTTTGTTACTTTTTCATTTAAAACTCATATACTGCGAACCTAACGTTAATCTTTTCTTTTGTTACAGTTCAATTGAATAATAAATTTCAATTTTATTCTATAATAATAATAATAACAACAATATGATACAGTAGAAATTCTTAGATCTACGACAAAAAAATGGGTTCAAGCTAACGAGTACCGAATGTGGCCCAAAACGTATAATCTCGTGGAAGTGGTGGGAATGGGGTGAATTGGAGGATAAATTCGTTATTTCACATGAATTTTAACTGCAAAAATGGATAGAGGGATGGAATTTGCAATTAAGGTCCGTTTGATTGCAATAGTGAAAAATAGGTGGAAAGAAAATATTTTACAGAGAAAATATTTTACAGAGAATTGTAATTAAGTGTGTTTGATTGATATAATTTTCAATGGAAAATGTTGAAAGTTTGGAGTCCGTTTGGCTTCATTTTTTATGAAAATTGTCCATTAAAGTGATAATATTTTCTATTATTGGGTCTAAAATTTATTCCAATTGTCAAAAATAAAAAAATAAAAGATAAAAAAATTTGAAAAAAAATAACCATACCGAATATCATTCGTTTGGCTTTGTTTTGCATGGAAATTGTCAATAAAAATGATTTTTTTTTTTTTTTACAGTGGTTGATAGAATTTGTTGCCATTACTATTAAAAAAAAATGGTGGAAATTGCTTTCCTACCTAATAGGTAGGAAAACAAAATCAATAAAGTGTGCATCAAATGGTTGTACCTAGAAAAAGGTGGAAAACGTTTTCTATGGAAAAATTTACCTATCAAATAGCTTTTTAAGGGTTCCATGGAAAACTAAGACTATTAAACGGAGCCTAAATAAAAGCTTGAGGTGTTTGGTGCTACAAAAAAAAAAAAATAAGAATAGATAAGTAACGGATTACAAATATTGGGACCGAAAACTGAAAAGTGCCAATTTCCTTCAATAATTTGTAAACTAGTTAAACAGTAAAACCCATTAAAACTTTCTAAGGATTTTAGTTTTAAAAAAAAAAATGGGAGAAGAAAAAGAAGTACGACTAAAATCATCACGGTCTCCATTTTTGTGCCATTTGGCTCAATTTTAATTTTGTTGTTCTAAATTCATGGCCTCGCAGTTAATGACTACAGAATCTACTCTCAAACCCAGATTACACTTCAATTCTTGTGAACAAAATTCCATTTTCTCGCGGCTCAGTCAAGAATCAAAACCCGGATTTCAAACCTTATTTTTGAAATTAAAAGGTATGAATTATGAACCAAATTTTACATTTTAGTGTAGGTTTCATAAATTTATTTTAATTATGTATGCATTGTGACTAAAGTTAATTAATGGAGTATGGGGAGTTCATTTAATGGCCTAGTCAAACTAAGTTTTAGTTAATTGTGACTAAATTTATCTGAATATCGAAACGCAAGTCAAGTTTCACCTCCATAGATTTTTGGGTATGCGATGAACTAATGAATATTTTCAATGAATCAACAAAAAGTGAAAGCTTTATTCTATTGTAAACATTTTAAAACTGGACTTTAACTCAAATGCTAATCAAATTCGCGCCAACTGTTCGGAAATTTTATTTTTATAATATCAATTATTGCATGTTTATCAACAGTGTCGTAATGTGAAGAAAGTGAGATTTTTATTAGAGGTTTACTTATTTATGTGAAGAAATGAGATTTCGTCAATATTTTCTTTTGACTTGGTTTTGATTTTCCTTTTCTTCTTATTTTGTAGAAACCCCTTTTGATAAGTTGATCATCGTGGGACTCATCTGATAAATTTATGTTAAACGGTTTAATATTTTCTTTGTTCGAGAATTTCACTTTACATCCTGTAGATGTTAAGGTGAAACTCTTAGTAGAATAAGGGATACAAAATCATTAACAAAATCGAAAATACCACATTAGTTACATCTACTAGTTGAGGTACAGCAAATGGTGCTAAGATTCCAAACGGGAAGCAAGTTAGAGAGAAACTCCAACAATCTCGTGGCCGTAGAAGACTTCCTTCAATTTGGGAGCGGTATGGTGAAGCATAAATTATTTTGGTTTCTGAACCCACAACCCAAGAGAGCAGTAGTCAGCAGATTGGTGTTATTCAGCCCATGTTTGGCCCCCATTTTGGGGTGTTGAAAATTTTTGGGATAGTGATTGATGAGAGAATGTGTGGTAGAAAAGTAATGAAAAGTTTTAGATTTGTGTGTAATATTATTTTATTTGATGAATGTGTGATTGAAATGAAGAGACACAAAAAATTAATGTAATGTAATGGGAAAAAATGGGGGCCAAATGAGGGCTCAATAATATTCTTGACAGTGTGTCCTTTGCCTTTCAAATTTAAATTCAAATGCACTGTGACAATGGAGAAAAGTAAGAAAGTGGGAATTAATCTAGTTTTGATAAAGATCGTTATGGATAGATGCTATTTTGATCAATAGCACATTTTTAATCTTACTCTCATAATTTTCAGATTCAGCTGTTTTGTTTATAAACATCTGGAGCTGAATAGTCCACGCCATGAACACAGGGATAAGAAACAAAATCTACCTTTTTTTTTTTTTTTTTGAATGGTTTTTTTTCCCTAAATGCTTGTCTCATGAGATAGAAGTGTTTTGTGCTCTTCATAATCATAATTTGATCATCTTTATTTTAATCCAACTCCCAACCTTGACAGTGGAACTTGCAAGCGGAGAATTTATTAAACAAAAAACAACAAACTAACCATTGTTCCCTCTAAATTTTGGCGAGTGGAGATTTTGAGTAAATCTGTTAATGTGGGATTATGGGGCTATGGTGGTCTGAAGATGATGTACTTGTTTCATGATTGTGGTGGATTGTAAATGAGAAAGTGACATAGGGAAACGAAGAAAGAGAGGTGCCAGTGATGTTGTCCTTTGGCCTTGGTGAGCAAGTGGTCACAGAATGAGCGAGATTTTTCCTGGAGAAAGCTCTTTATAATCACTAACAAGGCATTATTACTCTGGTCTTTAGTTCTTATATCTGAAAATATACTGTTGATGCTAGTCGGGGAATGAAATGGCTGGCGTAATTTTGGTCCAAAACATAATAGGTAAAATGCTAACTTAAAATGGATGTGTACTGTGTAGTAAGTTAATGAAACCTTATTTATGTGCTTACATATGTCCGTATCTGGGTACCTTAGCACTTATTTACACAGTGCTGATGCTTTTGAGATCACTAAAGTGTTACCCTGAACCTTATATACGATATTTTTGTTGGATAAGATGCTGGGGATTCATTTCTGTATTTTCTTAAGACTTTACACAGGTATTAAGTTTGCTACTTTCTACCAGAGGCCAAAGCATACTCATGGATTGTGGATGAATAACTTTTGACTTGGAAGACTAGGCAACTACTAGTCACGAGGTGATTCTTTCTTCTATTGATTTTTCGTAGTCTTTTTTCTCCTTTCTATTTATTTTATTTTGGATTTGTCAAAGAGTTCATAGAGTAAGAAGAGGAACCAGAATCAAATGCCTTGCTACTTTCTAATTATGTACTAAGATTTTGAGATATTTTAGCATGCTTCTATGCCATGCTGCTCAAATACTTTTGTTACCATAATGTACCTGTTGTTGACAATAAATCCATTAATGTTTGACTCTTTGGAAATGGACACAACTCGTTGGCTTATGATACAAGTCCCTAGCACTAAGATGGAACTACAATTAAATAGCTACAAGATTTGTTTTTTAATGTCACTGTTCAATTATAACATGTATTATTACTTCAAAATGCATTACTCTCATTTAATTTTCTCCCTATTACTTAGAAAACCTTAAAGCATTCTTATACGAGCTTGTGCTAATTTGGAATTTTATGTTCAATAACATCCTTCTTTGACTGAATTCCAGGTCTTAAAATTTGATCATTTACGTGTGAAAGATACTTACTCATTGTCCATTACCCATACTCAAGTGTGGTTGGCTTAGCTATCATGCTGCAACCTTTAGTTTGGCAATCTGCATACTTCTCTCTCTCTCTCTCTCTTTATTATTATTTCTATTTATTTATTGGTAACAATGCATTATGTTGCTAAAGAAATAGCTATTATTGAGTGGAGCAGCTTGTTTTTTGGTTTCTTTTTGCAATCATTATCTGCCTCGTGAATGAGGATGACCTGATTTTGCAAGCATATTGAATGATTTGAATGACTGGCTGGGCTTAGCTCAGATTGACTATAGTGACTTTGCTAAATATGAGAATTTTACATCATAAAAAATATAATTTATAATTGTTACATCATAAATGTTATTGGTGAAATCTCTAAGTGCTCTTTCACATTATCTGTTACTTTCTGTGTGCTAGTAACACTAGTCAGCTTCTCTCTTAACATTAGTTCTGTTATGCATGATTTCACATTTTATGAGTTTTAACTCAGAAGCAATGTTTCATTGGATATTCAATATTTTATTAGCAATTGATTCCAGTACAAGAAGAAAATTGGTATCCTTATACTGGATTGTCACCTATACCAAGCTAGCATATTTGCCAAGAAATCATTGATATATAACAGTGAGGAGATTGCACCTTACTATGTTTTGTATTGACTGTTGATCTTGGAGGAGAACTCATTTTAGCTTGCGTTAAATGTGTTGAACTGCTGGGAAAATGTACACTACTCCTTGCTGATTTAATTTGGCAGTTGAACGTTGAAACCTGTTATTTTAACTGATATGGAGGGATTGAGTTATGCCTTCCACTATGGAAGTTCTAATAGAAAGTTGGAGAGAGTGGTCCTTGTCTGAAAGTATGATGCTTCAGCACATGGTTGTCATAGGAGGAGGTTAGACTTGGTAGCTACGGATGTGCATTTTAGTGAATGCTACTTACAGATATGAGACCAATGTATTGGCATATGTGAACTTTGCAGTAGAGAAATCGAGATCTGATAATGGAGGAAAAGGGCGGGAAAATCAGTTGAACTCAGTTGTATTAAAATTGAATGAAGGGAAGCTACGTACACCAACTATATATACAAAACTAGAAATGGTAAATGACATAAATAACCCTATACAATCTAACAAATCTCAATACTCCCCCTCAAGATGGAGAGTATATGTTCAGAATTCCCATTTTGCTAAGTAAAAACTTGAATTTGTTTCCAACCAACGGCTTAGTTAACAAATCAGCCAACTGATTTTGCGATGTAGTGTGCAGCATTTTCACCTCTCCATCTTGTACTTTGTCTCTAACAAGGTGACAATCAATTTCTATGTGTTTTGTCCTCTCATGAAAAACCGGATTGTTAGCTATATGGATAGCTGATTGGTTATCACAAAAGAGCAAAGCAGACTTGGTATGTTGAATCCCTAAATCTTTAAGAATATTTTTCAGCCAACTAATTTCACAAACTGCAGCAGCCATTGACCTATATTCAGCCTCAGCTGATGATCTTGACACGGTATGTTGCTTCTTAGATTTCCAAGACACCAATGAATTTCCAAGGAATATGCAATAGCCAGTAACAGACCGTCTTGTATCCAAGCAAGCTGCCCAATCTGCATCACAAAATCCCTTAAGTTGCAGATCAGATTTTACATCAAAGAACAACCCTTGCCCGACTGTTCCTTTCAAATATCTCAGTACATGGTGAGCAGCCTCTAAATGAGGTCGTTTTGGTGACTCAAGATACTGGCTGAGGACTTGCACTGGATAAGATAGATCAGGCCTTGTAATGGTCAAGTATAACAACCTGCCTACTAGCCTTCTATACACACTTGGATCACTGATAACTTCACCTGTGCTCTTGCTCAGTTTAGTATTATGCGGTAGAGGGCTTTTTGCTGGTTTTGCTCCAAGGTAACCAACATCCATAAGAACCTCTAATGCATATTTTCTTTGACAGACAGATATCCCCTGTGATGTCCTTGCTACTTCAAGTCCCAAAAAATATTTCAAAACACCCAAATCTTTAAGTTTGAACTGATTATTCAGGCTCTCCTTGAAGCACTCAATGTAAGGCAAATCATTACCTCCTATAATGATATCGTCCACATAAATGAGTAAAATGGTAAATGAGCAGCCACTTTGTTTGCTAAATAGAGAATAATCAGATTTAGATTGCTGAAACCCCTGTGAAACAATGTAGGTAGTTAGTTTAGTATTCCATTGCCTTGATGCTTGTTTAAGCCCGTAAATGGACTTATTCAACCTGCAAACAAGCCTTTTACCATTCTCCCCCTGCTGCTCATAACCTGGGGGCAGATTCATATACACCTCTTCTTCCAAATCTCCATGAAGAAAGGCATTGTTAATGTCTAATTGATGGAGATGCCATTGATGATGAGCAGCAACAGCAAGAAGGGTCTTCACAGTAGCTAATTTCGCAACAGGAGAAAAAGTTTCCTCGTAATCTAAACCAGCCTGCTGAGTGAAACCTCTAGCTACCAGCCTAGCTTTCTTTCTTTCCTCTGTCCCATCAGATTTCAACTTCACCTTGAAGACCCACTTACAATCAACAGGTTTCTTGTGAGTGGGCAGCTCAATAACAGACCAAGTATTGTTGGAAACTAATGCTTGAAATTCTACATCCATGGCTTTGCACCACTCTGGAGATTTAGAAGCCTCAGCAAATGATTTAGGCTCAGAAACAGTAGATAGAGCCAAAGCATAAGTTCTCTGTGCATGAGACAATTGGCTATAGTTCAACCAATCTGATATAGGGTACTGTGTTCCAGATTCAGTCCTTTTCTTCATGGAATCTGATTGGAAAGTAGGAATCCGAGACACCAAGTTGCAATGGTAATCATGGAGGTAAGAAGGAGTTCTTTTTGGTCTATCAGATTTTCTAGGTGGAATGACAAATGGTTGAAGTGTAGGCTCAGGAGGTAAATTGTCAGATGTAGTGACTCCAGGCAAATTGGTTGAGATGGTCTCAAATGAAGGAGATTGTTCATTTTGAGGAAGTGATATTGGAAGTGATATTGAAGGATGAGAATCCGAATGATTTGGAATATATGTAGGCATATCAGTGAATTGATGAGAATGATTTGGAAATAGAGAGTAATTCTGATGTGGAGAATTACCGTAGGAAAGTATGGACTTCAAGAAGTTTGGATAATGAAATGGAAAAATGGTTTCATGGAATATAACATCTCTAGAGATGAAAGTGGAATTGGTCTGAAGGTTGTACAGTTTATAGGCCTTCATGCCATAGGGATAGCCAAGGAAGACACAAGGTATGGCTCTGGGATCGAATTGGTACGGTTTCTTTTGAGTGTTGAAGCATAACATAGGCACCCAAACACTCGAAGGTGAGTATAAGAGGCTTTTGTCAAGAATAACATTTCAAATGGTGATCTGTCATTAAGGATTTTGGTTGGAGTTCTGTTAATGATATGTGTGGCAGTCAAGATACAATCTCCCCAGAACTTGTGAGGTAATTTGGCCTGAAATTTGATGGCCCTAGCAATGTTAAGAATGTGTTGATGCTTCCTTTCCACAATCCCATTCTGCTGTGGTGTCTCAACACAGCTCATTTGATGAATGATGCCATTACTTTGATAAAAATCATTCATAAGAAACTCAGAGCCATTATCTGACCTGAGGGTCTTAATTTTACAACTGAAATGTGTCTGGATAAGGTGAAAGAATGAGTGAATGATAGGTCTGGTTTGCGATTTTTCTTTCATAAGATAGGTCCAAGTCATACGGCTATAATCGTCAACAATGGTTAAAAAATATTTTGATCCGTCTAAGGAAGGGGCAGAGTAGGGACCCCATATGTCACAGTGAATGAGTTCAAATGGCTTGGAAGATTTTGTCACGCTATTTTGAAATGGCAACCTATGTTGCTTAGCCATGGGGCAAACAGAACAATGTAGATGTTCATTAAAAGTAATAGCAGGAATTGATTTATGTAAAAGAGACAACTGAGATACAGGAATATGACCCAAACGGCAATGCCAAATGTCAATATTCATATTGTCAACATTGTTAACAGAGGTACAAGCAATAGAATTCGGTTTATTACAACTTGGAAATGATGTAAAGTGATTGTTTAAACTGTGAACAGAGTTGAAACTTGAAGAAGACTCTAGAGATTGACCATTGCACTGGTGTTCAGGATGTTGAAAATAGTATAAACCACCTTCAAACTTGCCTACCCCAATCGTCTTCCATGTTGAAAGATCCTGAATAAGACAGCAGTTGTGAAGAAATATCAGATAACAATGATGTTTAATTATCAATTGGCTGGCAGATATCAAATTGAACTTGAAACTTGGAATAACCAAAACATCTGTCAAAATGAGATTAGGTGATAACTTCACATTTCCAGTGTGTGTAACAACAGCCAAGCTACCATCAGGCAAACGAACTGATGCATTAATAATGCCAGTCACTTTGGTTAAATGTTTGATAGAACAAACCATATGCTCAGAGGCACCAGTGTCAATGATCCACTTACCTTCAGGAGTGATACTATTACCTGATAGGGCAAAAGCATCAGGTGTAGAAGGTGAGGAAGAAACTACATTCTGTGAATGCTGGTTAGAGCCTGAAACCTGTCCTTGGAGCTGTGGTGCCAGCAGTGCAATGATTCGTTGACATTGCTCTGGTGTGATAGTAACATTTGATAGTGAATTTGCTATCTCAGAATCCATAACTCGAGATGCCTGACTAACAGCATTAGCAACTGGATTTTTGTCTTTGGCAAGCCTATGGCCAGGTGGATATCCAATCAGTTTGTAGCATTTTCCTTTAATGTGCCCAGGCAGTCCACAAAAACTACAAATAGGCTTTTCTCTTCGTTGTGGCTGATTCAGAAAAGTAGTTCTCTGATTGCCTATGTACTTAGGCATTAATTTGCTGGTAAAAGCAGCAGAATCAACAATGTTATGCTGCCTTTTATTTACAATCTCCCTGTGCCTTTCTTCCTGCAGGACTAGAGCAAAAACTCTATTAAGCGAGGGTATAGGATCCATTAGCAAAATCTGGCTTCTCACACTAGAAAAATGTTCATCTAATCCCATCAAAAACTGCATGGTCTGATCCTCAGATTTATAGTTAGTGTTGCTGATTTCTGGCCTGTAATTCTCCAATTCTTCCAAAAGCCCCTTGAATCTATTAAAATAGGAGTTAATAGAATTATTTGCCTGAGAAATCAAGGCAAGTTGCTTCTTGAGTTCATAAATCCGAGGACCAGTGCTTTGATT